>JABAKD010000001.1:5672475-5999975 GCA_012845835.1 Undaria pinnatifida | reverse complement strand
GCAAGACGAACCCATTCGATGGCGTCTCCATGCTTTTGTCTTTTGGTGTTTCGTTGGATTCTTCGGAGGTTGGTGTGTGTGGATATTGTGGAAAGGGGAGGCGGGGAGGGGGATTCTCTTGTTGGCAATACTAATACTGTCGGGAGGGTTTCTCCGCCTATAACCTTCCTCTTCTATTTTTACCTGTTGTAGTATAATATCATACCATACCAGTACGTACGCATAGTATAGCATCATACCAGTACGTAGACTGCGCAAGTTGTATAACAGCAATTAATTGACAAATAGCACTCGGTATCATTTTCCTCATTGCAATCGTTTCAACTGCTGTCTCCAGCCAGCGTTCCCGATCGTGTTCCCAACAATTCCGCACATCTTCCGGCCGTATACCGAATAAGATCGCGACCGATTTTCCGACTGTGCTCCCGACCGTTTTCCCGACAATGTTCCCAATCGAGTCCCGACTATGTTCCAGACCGATTTCCCGACTATGTTCCCGACCTGTTCCCGACCTGCTCCCGACCTGTTCCCGACCTTTTCCATTATCCCGTCCCTTCCCGTTCCACGAAGAAATCGTGGACTCCCGTCCCGTCCCGTCAACCAAGTGGCTTCCCACCTTCCAGTCCCATTCCCGTCCCGTGGTAAGCAAAAGCGGGGACCTTTTCCCATACCGTCGCTCGGGAAGACCCACAAAAAAAGAAAAAGTGCGGCGGGCTAAACGGTTACCGTGCCGTACCGACCGGTGCCTTCGGTACCACGCGTGCCCTTGCTATGCTATACCTGGTAACTAACAAGGTTTAAAGGTCCTAGATCACAAAAACTAGACGCGCTCCCCTGTTGTTTATGAAGTACTCGTGGAAAGTGCTCAATAGTAGTGAATATAGTGCCATATGCCAGGACCTAGTATAATCGACACCCCTGCCGTGGCATGCGTCGCGGATGCAGGACATGCAGGTCATGCAGGACATGCAGGACATTTTAACGCGAATGTTCCGGGCTACTATCGAATATATAGTCTATGTGCATCACACCGGACTTGAAAAACAAGAAGATGCTGCTCTCGCACTGTTTTCATTGCGTCCTTTCCACTCGCACGTCACTGCCGTCCGACCTGAGCGCAAGGTGCGGGTCTCGTCGAGGCTATCTATGTCTCTAATTTGGACTTCGTTAATCTGATTTGCTAAAGTGTTTTCCGTATGCGTACAAAAAAAACGCATCCGTGTTTTCGCGTGCCTCGTGATTATGACGCTTTTCTCGTCGGAACCTTGCCTGTCGGCAATAATCATCGCACCGGACGGTAAGAGACGTTGTTGACTCGGACATTATTCCGTACGACTACCGAAAATACTACTCGTATGTATTATGGTATGATACGTGCAATACGCTTCGTTCTGCGGGCGGCATCCGCCCGCTACGCTAGCTACTAATAGCTCAAATAAAACAACATGTGAAGCAGACATAGGTCCATGATTAGTGCAACTTGCAACTTGCAAATACCAAGATCTCCACGCTCTAGGAAATAACCCAGACGTCGCGTTCACGCATGCATCGCATCATCATCCGTACGGAAGATAAAGGACGCGGAGAAAAGAGTACTGCTACTACCGTTGCAGTTTGGACCAAGGCTACGGTAGGGGGGGTACCGCCATTTTCACTGGTGTGTTTGAGCCACTCGCACGAGTGGCTCTGTACCCCACGGAAGAAGATGGTTTAGGCACTTGTTTTGGCGCAGCTTATATCATCTTTGCATTGGGGATTGATTTCGTCAATGTAAAACACGAAGAAAACGTGAGATCGCAAAGGAACAAAGAGGTTACTCGCGCGAGTGACCCCTAGCCACTGAAATAAAAGGCACCCCCCTACCGTAGCCTGGGTCTTTGGTAGTAGTGTTGTATCTTAATGAGAAATGAAGGCACGTCTTTCGCGCATCACCAGCTTCTTCATGCATGCACACACAGCTGCCGCTTGTGGTTATTACGTTATTAGGCGGGCAGATTCGACGTAGTATTCGTTCGCTTTGAACACACAGCGAGCTGGAGGAGATACTCGACGACATTCTCGGTCTCGGCAAATCTGTATTTGTTCTGGCATTGTCGCGCAATGATGGGGCTCATGGGACGTACTGCGCGATTTGCTCCGAAGTGCTGGGCTGATTGCGCTGCGCTGTGCTGTGCTTGCTACGGTAGATGGTCGACGACTAAACATGCTAGCTCAGGAGCTGGGGGCGCTTATTGCGCGGTTTGAGCAAAAGAAACAGATAGATATGCGTACACGAACGTGTACTGTAGTAGTACATAAACGTGTACAGTACTGTATACATAATAAGCTGGTAGGGTAGATGCCAGGTCATTCCAAGATGATTTAAATGCCGAGGTATTTGTTAGCATGCATGTACACGCTCTAATGCCAGCCGCTATGATTTGTGGGTTAGGTTAGCGGTTAGGCTTCTGGTCGGGTTGGCACCTTGTACCAGGAACATATCTGCGTATACTACTATTAAGATAATATTATGAGCAGTAGTAATGCTATATTACTTGAGAAGGGGTACGTGATTTTTGTACACCCCCCCCCCCCCCTCTCCCTGACCAGCGGGGGAGAGTGTTATTATATTTTAACGCTTAGCTTGGGTAAGCTACTGGTTGGCCTTTCGCAAGTGGTCAAACGGACTAATACCCCACTAGACTAATTCCTCAGCATACACCGTTAGGCGTGTTCATATCTTGGTCGGAGCACCTATTTATTGCTAACAATAATGCTTGCCATTTATTGTTGCTTCACATTATACCACGAGACCTGTGTCTTGTAGCTAGCTGCCTCTGATGTATAGTCTTTAGTTCGTGGCCACAGAGCTAGTCTTTGTAGGAGGTATGTATGGGCACGAACACAATACTAATAATAGTTGCGCTAGATGATACATACATGTCATGTAGATGGGTGGATACTAAAACGCACACGACCACCGCACCATACTACTATTTAACTAGTAAACACTGCACCAATGATACTACTGCTCTTAGTTGTTACCGTTCGCTGTTGGTAGTATTGTGCGATGTAACACGAAAAAAACCAACGAAACAAACAAAAAACAATAAAAATATTACACGAGACGAAGGCCTGCTACTATAAACATACCTCGGACAGCTCACGATCAATTGTAGTAGTAGATCATCTACAACAACTACCAGTAGTTGACCCGGTCGCCCCGGTGGCCTAGTGCTCGTCCTCGAATTCTACAATTAATGGATAAGAGTATAGGTCCTGGGGGGTTCGAATCTCACCTACCTGTCTGTGGGTCCGACTTTTGAGTTTATTCGCAAAACATAAACATTGAAGTAATCAAAAGTGCTGAGAGAGCGCCTTGCACCGTGGGCAATCCGATGCGAGTCGACGAGAAGGCAAGATAGGACTGACACCCGAGGTCTTCTGGTGATACCAGTAAAAACGGAGGCACGTTCCTATAGCTACATACCGTGGTGGGCGAAAGAGCCTGCTTACGTAGTGCACCTGAATCTGAGTTACGAAGAAGAAGGGATGGAGAAATAGCAAGAACAGAAAGTAAGTGCGAAGAAAATAAACAGTGAAAAAAAGAAACGTATCTTCTGCCGTTTTGAGAGGAGCAGGATCCAAGCAGGATCTGTATATCTAGGATCTGTATTTATCGAGTACATATCTACTCAGGAGCCATTTCTGCTATTAATACGTAGACCATATAGATGGTAGGCCTTCCACCCGGTAACATGTATGTGCTGGACTATACAGATGATGTAAAAAAACCTAGGTCGTCAAAAGTTTTGTTACAGGGTGTCAGTGATCAGTCCGAGGTCACCCTGGTCTAGCAGGTGTCCCAAAAGGCATCGGAACGCTTGGAACCTGGAACGACAAGTAATTTTGCTTGCTGTTGATTGGTAAAATCGAATTATATTCCTAGAGTTCCCACCCTGGCCGTGAATTTGGAAGAACAAGTCCCACAAAGTAGTTTTTCCTTGTTGCAGTAAACCGAACGGCCGACTTGGGATGACCAGGCTGCACTTACTTGGCGGAGATTATTACTGTATTTTAGAGCAACTGATTGGTGCTGGAAGTGGTTCTTCGTAGCCTTGGGGCCTACGAGGGAATTTTGTGTGTGCACATGGAATGACTTAGGGCTTACGGGGTGGAGCGAATGTGGACGCCCTAGGGCTCGCCCGCGGCATCGGCCACGCGATACCGCCATGGCCTGACCAGGAGGCTGACGAGGCAAAATACTGGGTTGCGAACGAGGCCCTGGCGATATATAATATATTATGGCAAAAATGTGGAACCGATGTTCGTAGAAGTTTCAGTAGCCCCCGTCCAGCCACGAGGGCAACATCACAACTTTTAGATATATACAAGGGCTCCGCATGGGCGCCGGCATTCGCCGGCGCCCATGCTTCGGGTAGGGCAGGGCAGCACTTCGACAACTTAAGGTGTAGCTGTCCGATTTGGCATGCATTGAACTTTAAAGTAATGCCAAGAGTTCAATACGAACATGGGATTATGAAAGTCATGATTTGACAGAAAAAAAACGTAATATTATTATGCAACAAAGAAGGCAAGGATAGGCGAAACACACTATGTTAAATGCGCCCGTCAAGTAAAAGTTGGCGTCTGTCAAACAAAAATACCGAAAATAATATTATTGAGAACCTGCGTCGCCTCTAGGCGAAACGAAAGAGGCCTTGGCATTAATGAAGAGACTGCACTGCTGTCCCCGTGGCAATGGAGGTTCGAAGTCGACAGGATGCAAAGTCGGTTTGCATCAAACGTCGGCATGGGGCCATGTCAGCCGGCGAGGTTTTGGAAGATTACTTTGTTTGTTACGTGAAGGCTGTCGCATTGATTGGTCTGCGTGGTTGCGGGCGAGGAGAAAAACGAAGAAGAGGAGGGCGATCTCTCGTTGCGTCGGCGTTGTCTAAGATAGGTGCGGGGGTGGCTTTGCTCGTACGGGAGGTTGGCGTAGCGCTTCTTCTCTGTTTTTTCTCGAGAAGACGGGATATATATGTGTGTCTGCTATCTTTGCTTCGTGGGTGCTTTCACGTTGTCGAAATCGGACGCGTCCCCTCAATACATAATATCCGGAGTGCCTCTACCATGACGACTGCTGATGGTGCCGTGCGTATTTCCCAGAGACTGACATATTATTTACTGGTAGAAATAATCATATACCTTTCTTTGCGACATTTTTTTTTCTTCATCCCATTTACCATGCCCGCACCATTCTCGCGCTCCCTCCCAGTAATTACTCAGATCCGGGGTCACATAGCGGGCCCTCCTCTTCCCTCCCCACTTCGGCACGTGCCTTCATTTTTACCGCGAGCAGAATCGAGCATTTTCTTCCCTCGTCGACTCGCGTCGAATTGTACCTAGCAGGCGCTCTCAGCAGTTGATCTCTTTTTTTTATTGCATTTTGCAAATAAAGTCAAATTTCATCGTGGTGGGTGTCGAACTCAAGGACAACCAAACGTTGTAGGTATTCGTGTTCGAGGGTAAAACCACTAGACCACCAGGGCGGCCGGCTGACAATTGATTAAAACAAAACAGGATCTTTGCATAGGGTTCAAAATCGTGTTGGCAGAAAAACCAAATTTGCAGGAAGCAGCTGAAAGGTCAACAAACAGGCAATATTTCAGTTGTTGTTGTTCTCACATCAACTCGCACAATCCAGTCCGTGGTCACTGGACTGGTTCCAGTCACTCTGGAGCAGAGGAATACCCTAGGGAAAAACACAAACAACCCAAGGTGGTACACGCATAAATCACAGCTGACGCAATTCATGCCTCCACCAGAAACATATAAAAGTGAGGTCGGGAGTCAGTATACGATGTGCCAGGTCCATACCGGTGCATACGTCTCATTACTCGCGCCTGGGAAACCGACTACTAATATACCGCTTGCCACCCAAGAAAGACTACCACGTATATCACGCGTAGTATCTATCACTACGCATACGCACAACAGACGCAAGTCAATTGGAAAAAAGAAACAAAGAACAAAGAGGAGAAAGGGAAGGAAATGGGTGCATGGGGCCAAGAAAAAGAAGAAAAAATAAAAAAAATCGGGGGGTCTACTGGCGAGGCTGCCACCAGAACGGGATGTCGCATGTCACGTGGTCTTTCGACGGTCTACAGCAGTGGTACTACGAACGACTTCCGATACACCCACCGAAGCACGGACTACCGGCCAATTACGCGATCGACAGCTGGCCGTGGTTGTCACGTGTCTCTGTGTTGGGGGCCCCTGCCCTGCCTCTTGTTGGCTCTTGAGAGTGATGCGTGTACGACTAAACTTGCCAACGAACGGCACTCGCACTGCACTTTAAGCTATCTGCTGTAGTTCTGGTTGCTACTAGTTGCTGCATTATGTGCTAGACGTTTCGCCCTTCGGCTACTGCTGCTACACCTGCTGTTGTGTGTTTGCCAATGTCGTCAGTTGGCGTTCATGCTCGTCGTACATACTGCTGTTCTCACCGAGTACGTGCGGGTTTCCTCGTACCTCATCCGTACGACGACGAGCTCAAAACAGAAGGGAGGTGACATGAAATGGCATGGACAATGGCCACATAGAAGCGAGCACAGCGGGATAGTTCGCTGCGAATCAACCGCACTCGTTCATGCCTACAGCAGAGGCTGGCTGGAGTGTCAGCGGCCATGCTAAAGCCAGGGCCAAAGGCCGAAGAGACGGCTCTACCTGCTTCGTTTTGTCTCGAGATTCTGTTATGTATATTGGACAGAGTGATGCGTGTACGACTAAACTTGCCAACGGCACTCGCACTGCACTTTGAGCTATCTGCTGTAGTTCTGGTTGCTACTAGTTGCTGCATTATGTGCTAGACGTTTCGCCCTTCGGCTACTGCTGCTACACCTGCTGTTTTGTGCTTGCCAATGTCGTCAATTGGCGTTCATGCTCGTCGTACATACTGCTGTTCGCACCGAGTACGTACGGGTTTCCTCGTACCTCAACCGTACGACGACGAGCTCAAAACAGAAGGGAGGTGACATGAAATGGCATTGACAATGGCCACATAGAAGCGAGCACACAGCGGGATAGTTCGCTGCGAATCAACCGCATTCATTCATGCCTACAGCAGAGGCTGGCTGGAGTGTCAGCGGCCGTGCTAAAGCCAGGGCCAAAGGCCGAAGAGACGGCTCTACCTGCTTCGTTTTGTCTCGAAATTCTGTTACGTGAAAGTATCATGATTTGGGAGTTATTTTGTCACGAAACGTCTTGCCGTCGGTAATTTGTGTCACGAAGTTGTTGGATATTGTCGGTAAGTTGTGTCACGTTTTAGGTGAACCCACACTAAAAAATTGAATTTCCAGCTGGCAAAACGAGCAGAAACTAAAGCAATAAAATGCCGAGCAAGAAACCAAACGAACTAGTAAAAAAGTACAGCAAAGAATCTAACGCTCGAGAGTATGCCACCGCAAAATTCCAAACGTTATCACGTACCGTTTGGAAATGATGCAAATTTTGTAAACCATTCAGGCGTTGCAGCCATTAAGATTCAACAATTTTTCCGAAATTCCTCCTCGACACTCGCTCGTCTCGCTCAGCACCCGTCCGCGTTCATGTCGATGTGCGGAATGGACACGGCAGGGCGAGGGGCGTTGGAGCCGCCCCCCGAAGGCGGCGCTCGAACCAAGCCATATTCGACCGAGAATTCCAGTTCCGCGAATCGCATACTTAGGCCGAGACAAAAAACTCCTGACCAAAGTCCATGACACCAAGGAATGATTTTATATATATTTATATCCCGACGGTGCCACTTTGACGGCTAGCACCGTCGTCTATGAGCTTTGCCTTGAGATATGTTTGCGTGCCAAGTTGTTCACTGTGTCAGAAGCAATCGCTGCCCACGTGACGGTACCTCTGCCCTAGACTAGAGCTGCACGGTCCTGCCGCAAGGTCAGTTGCGCTATTTATTATCTGTCCGGGCCGCTTGTTACATCGGACACAAATAGGTTGGAATGGAACAAACGAAGAAAGCGAACAGCTTCGTTCCATTCGAACCGTTCCAACACGGTCGAAATAAATTGAGGCACACCCTCTTCCGGCCAAACGCTTCAACTTGTACAACACCAGAGTCACAAATGAGCTGTGGGCCTGTATGTGCACATATAGTACCGTGCGCCGTTTTTAGTTATTTTGCCCATGCCATTTATTATCCTCGCACTACAACGCTCACCCTCCCTCCCAGTAGCAACTCAGATCCGGGGTCACATCGCGGGCCCTCTTCCCCCTTCCCCACTACGGTACGTACCTGCCTTCGATTTTATCGCGTGAAGAATTCACCATTTTCTTCCCTCGTAGTCGACTCGCGTCAAAATAGCAAAACACGAGGTACCGGCAAAACATATAGACTAATATTATTGGGGATACCGTATGTATGTATGTCGTGCCAGCAGGTGTAATGGAGCTTCTCATTCCAGCTTCTCTGTACAGCACCAGCAGATGGTAGTAGTAGCGGTTCTCGTACAGAGTCGGTGAAGAGCCGGTTGCCCGCTCTATCGTGCCAATGAGATCGTTTGCCGCAGACGTTTGTTTGCCGCAGAAAATGGATCAACGAGTAGCGTCATCAGTATGCAGAGTAGTGCCGGCTTCCGCTATTATTGTAGTGCCGGTCGGTGTTTGTTTCCGGCTGGCCATTTACTGTGTGGTACTACAGAGCTACAGAGGGACCTACTCGACTGCACTAATAATAATGCACTAATTATACCTGGTACAGTATATACAAAAATAGATTTCAATTTGAAGGCATTCGTCCGCCGCCTTTGCTACTCCTGCCCCTCGACGTCGTGTTACTGCAGCAAGAAGCAAGCAGACCAAACCCGCGCCTCATCAAGGCGTTGCATTCTTGATCTAGAGCATGCACCAGGTAACATCGTACGGGACAAACGAGAGGCTGCGTCAGAGGTCATAATAGGACACGAAAGGTGGCTACTCGGATTATGTGTAGTTCCTGTTTTAGGTGAAATGAAGCTCAATCGGAAGAGATTGTTAGTAATCAAGATTGCAGCTTACTGCCACCGCTGCTGCTGCTGCTGGTGTTGTACATCGCATTGCACTATTATTCATACGCATGCTACTCACAAAACACATTTATTACACGTTGCAACAGCAAGTAGCACGACTGAGTACATTATAAAAATGAGAATATATACCACTGAATCTTCGGGCCGCGTCTCCTCTGTATCAGGTGTGTGCGGAATTTTATTTGTCGTTTCCAAGCAAGCGGTTGCGTTGACATATGCTACCTGGCTTGATGTAAAGGAAAGGAACACCACTCAGCGATCATCTACTACACGCTAGGGCATGTTTTCATGGGCACCACTAACAAGAGCACCAGACATGGACGCGACATCTACAGGACCACAACATCTTCGACGACAGTGGGGAGAAAACAAGGCGTATAATGGTACACCAGATAATAACAATGTGAAAAATAAGTACAGACAGTTATGTTAACACTGCGGTAGACCACACTACCAATCTATTACGCAGGGTATTTCGTACCTCCGGCCGTTTGCATGATCGCCTGACAAGCTCTACCAAACGCAGAAGCACATGCCTAACAAAGTAAAGTCACCCTCGCGTTCGATAGTGGTGACATTGCATGCCCACGTCACCTCGCTTGGTGTATTTGTAAGGTGTATCCCTGTCTTAGAGTTGGCGACCTCAGAGGCCCACATCGGCACGGCAAAAATAAAAGGCGTAAAATCGTATGTTTGAGACAATAATAATGTGAAAAAGAGGTACAGACAGATAATATGTTAAAATTGCGTTAAACCGCACTAGCAACTTATTACGCAAGGTATTCCGTACATACCGTGTACATGATCGCCTCCCAACCTATGCCAAGCGAAGTATGACTAACGAAGTAACGTAATTGAGCGCGTGTACACTAAGCGTTCCTTTCAAAACAATAACGATTCGCATTTCTCCCTTTCATTCTCAATGGCGGTGACATTGCATGACCACATCACCTCGCCTTTTGTATTTGGCAATGTGTATCTCTTTCTTATAATTAGCGATGTCAGAAAATAATGGTATCTACATGATTGTACCTATCGATTGAAATATTCTATCTTTCGATCCATGCATGTTGCGATTTATCGGCCCCCCCGATTTATGGGATCCCTTCGGCAATATCCGAACCCCGCTGAAATATATCATCCCCCCAAAAAATATCTGATCCCCCCCTAAAATATATGACGCCCCCCTAAAATATATGATCCCACCCTCAAATATATCACCCCCCCCCTCCGCTTCGAACGGCCGGATGATTACCTACAAAAACAAGGGTAAATTATTGCCCCCCTGTATTCTATCAAAGAGCGGGGTGATATATATATATATGTTGAAGTGGGTGGGAAATCGCAACACCCTCCGCGCACCCCGATACGCTGTATCAGGGGTGGTATTGCGTCTTTTACGCGCGGCGGGGATTTAGATATTATTGCAGCCGGTGGGGTCTGTATAACCCCTCATGCAGTATGTCATATAGGCTGAAATATCAGACCCCCCCCTGAAATATCGTAACCCGCCCTGATACAGTGTATCAAGGTGATACAGCGTATCAGGGGGGCTTGACACAGTGTATCAGGAGGGCCTGATACCGAGTATCAGAGAGGCCTGATACAGTGTATCAGGGGGCCTGATACGGTGTATCACGGGGGCCGGTATCACCCCGTGATACAGTATATCAACAGATGAAATATCTTATCCCCCCCTGATACAGTGGGGTCTGTATCACCCCTCATGCAGTATATCATCTAGGCCGAAATATCTGACCCCCCCCTGACATATCGTAACCCGCCCTGATACAGTGTATCAGGAGGGCCTGATACAGAGTATCATTTAGGCCTGGCACAGTGTATCAGAGGGCCTGATACGGTGTGTCACGGGGGCCGGTATCACCCCATGATACAGTTTATCACCGGATGAAATATCTGACCCCCCCCTGATACAGTGGGGTCTGTATCACCCCTCGTACAGCATTTCATCTAGGCTGAAATACCTGACCCCCCCTTGACATATCGTAACCCCCTCTGATACAGTGTATCAGGGTGATACATCGTATCAGGCGGGCCTGATACAGTGTATCAGGAGGGCCTGATACAGAGTATCATTTGGGCCTGATACAGTGTATCAGGGAGCCTGATACGGTGTGTCACGGGGGGCTGTATCACCCCGTGATACCATATATAACCGGTTGAAATATCTGACTCCCCCCGGTGATATACAGTGTATCAAGGGGGCCTGAGATACAGTTGGCCACGGGAGTCTATATCACCCCCTGATACAGTGTACCACCTGCTGAAATTTCTCATCCCCCCTGAAATATGTCACCCCCCCCAGATAGATACAGTGGGACTATATATAACCTCATACAAGATACCGCCTGTTGCGATATATCTGGTCACCCCGTGAAACATGTCACCCCCCCCGTGATACAGTGAGGGGATATATCACACCTGATACAGTATATCACCGGCTGCAATATCTAAATCCCCGCCGCGCGTATTAGACGCAATGCCACCCCTGATACGGTGTATCGGGGTGCGCGGAGGGTGTTGCGATTTCCCACCCACTTCAACATATCACCCCGATCTTTGATATAATACAGGGGGGCAATAATTCACCCTTGTTCGTAGGTAATCATCCGGCCGTTTGAGGCGGAGGGGGGGGGGATGATATATTTGAGGGGGGGATCATATATTTCAGGGGGGGGTCATATATTTTAGGGGAGGGTCATATATTTCAGGGGGGTATCAGATATTTTTTGGGGGGATTAGATATTTTGGGGGGGGATGATATATTTCAGCGGGGTTCGGGTATTGCCGAAGGGATCCCATAAATCGGGGGGGGCGATAAATCGCAACACATGCACAATAATAACAAAAAAATTATGAAGTTTTTACCACGTTGTTTGTTACACCTAAGAACTGGGTTGCACACTACATGTAACATCAAACCTTCTAGAATAATATAAATTACCAGGCGGGTGATATAAAGGGGTGTCTTCTTGCTGCAACCATCACATTCGTCCCCTTTAAGAGTTTATAGTTTCCGCGCACATATTGAAATGCCCCCCCCCCCCCCCCCCCCGATCCCTCTTGTTCAAACGCCCCACCTCAAATCAAAATCTGCTGGAGTAGTAAACACTACCAGCCAGCTGATATCATCTCATTGTCCATCTAGCTTCCCATGCCGTAGCTCCGACTCATCTCCGCCCTCCGCCCCCCCCCCCCTTTTTGTTCCCCGCCCAGTTCGTTCAAACGCCCCACTTACAATCGAAATCGGCCAGAGTAATAAACACTTCTAAGCAATTTATATCACGCCATTATCTTTCTAGCCATCCATGAATGACGTAGCTTTCATTCATCCCCCCTCCCCCCCTCCAACGCCCCCTCCTTCCCCACACCCCCGCACGATCGCCTAGACCCAGCACCGCCTTATAGCAAGCCCCTACATATATGATTAATACGCGCGATCGGAGGTTCACACAATTTTTGCGAAGATCAGTGTCGATCCTTGATCTCATAGCTGGAGTGTATTTTAATATTAAATGTGACCTAAACCTCTTGAAAACCCTTCACCCCCCCCCCCCATTTTTTTTTCATACTGTATATTTTTCCTCCCTTTCTTATGCTTAAACACCTCACCTAATATCGAAATCCGCCGGAGCTTTGCTTGTGAAAATTGGGTACGGTATCGATGTGTGTGGTCGTGCATCATTCGAAAACGACACGGATGTTTTCTTTGATGTTTCTTGTGTCAGCTGGCCCTCACTTTTGATCAAAGCTTGTTTATGAACTACTTCGAGTAGCCGCTCGCTTTTCTGGGGGGCATTGAGGACAGTGGGACACCAAAGAGTGTGTAGTGTTGGTGATAAGAGATGGCAGTTGATCTTACTTGCGGTGATTTACGGTTGAGGATCCGATAAGCGAGTATTATAGTGGATCTTATGGTGCAGGGGTTTCCATTTATCCTCTTCTTCTGGAAAATACAGGGATCCGGGTTTAGGATCGCTTGTATCTTCGTGTTTTGGAGCAAATACAAAACAACTTATCTCTCTCTCTTTTTAGCACCTGAATGGTGCTTACCAGCCCTCCTCAGGCCTAGGGGAAACAATCTCTGGCCAATATACCCTGCCTGGCCTAGGCGTGTCTACAAGTGCTGTGTACGACTTCATGAACTTCTTTGGCGATTAATCAAGATTTATTTATCGAAGTTTCTTCAAAAAAATCGAGTATTTCTTGCGATTTTGGGTGATTTATTCTATTTGATTTCGTGTGACTTACTTTGAAATAATTGTGATAATTACGTTTACTACTCTGTGATTTTGTGAACTTTCGGCCGATTTTTTTAGTGAGCTACAGATATTTCAAGCGATACCTTGCGACTTTGAGTGATTTTCATATGTTCGGTGTTATTCCGTGTGATTTTTGTTGGGTATAATAAGGATTTCGTGTGGCGTTGTGTCGTTTTTTTGCGATGTATCGATATTATTCTGGTGTTGTTGCTGTTGTTACTGTTGATGCTGTGTGAGGGCAGTCTTTAAAACTAGTTGTTGTCAGGGTTGCATCTCTCTCTTCCCTGCACTCCATTATTAAGTACCCATATTTTCCTTCTTCTCGGGTAATGCCTTGCCTCAACCACGAATAACTTCATGCAAAAAAAATGCCCATCCATGCTTTCAGTACTGGACCAAAATTAAGTTCATCATAAAAATAAAAAAACACTCCAAGCTGTGAGATCGAAGATTTTGTCGAGACTCATCTTTGCAAGCTGTGTGTGATACTCCGATCGCGCGTATTACGGGTTGTGTGTCCTCATCAAGGATATAGGTCGGCGACTCCCCTTGCAACTACAGTGTGGCTATCAGGGTCAACAGGGTGATGTTAGGCAGTCTGTGCGCGGAAACTTTAAACCCGTTTCTGAGGGGGACAAAATCTGACAGCTGTGGAAGGAAATGCTTCAGTTTATCAAGTGAACCCTGTAAGTCGAATAACCGGTGGGGCGAGGGCGGAGTTGTTAAGGACGTGGGGGCCTGGGTTTGATCAAGAAGGGGGGGGAGGGGGGGGGGCGGGCGGGGCAGCTCAATCCGTGCGTGGAAACTGTAAATCCTATCCTGTAAGTCGTACAACCAGTGAGGAGCGGGCGGAGCGTTCGAGGGGGTGGAGGTGGGTGTGGGGTGGGGAGGGGGGGGGGGGGGGGGGGGAGGGTTTTTTAAACATCAGGTCGCATTGATGTGAGGGTTTGCTATACGCGCATTATACTGCTGGTGGCGTAATAACATTATTAACGCGCCTGTGCATCTCTTCACGCTGTCATGCAGCTGTTGTTGAGCTTTTTCTTTGATGCCATTCCCTGCTTTTTCACTTTCAGCTTTTACGTGCCTTCTACATGCATGTCACTCTTTCATGCGTCTTTTGTATGTTATTTTTACTGCATTTTCCTAAAACCCTCCACATTGCTCATTTACATTGTTGTGTCAAAACGGTTGGTTGGTGCTATATGAAGTATTATTATGGCAGTATCCGCTACTACTGGCTTCTGTTTTCAATTACGTCCTTTTTCCCTGCGCCGGGAATGTGTTGCTAGTTGCTCCTGTTCCGTATTCTTCTCGCCCCTCTCTGTTTATAAAAAATAGATACGAATATCACGTATGTATCTCTTGGCATCGTGTCTTACCTCCATCCTTCCTTTTGTGCTTACGCACAAGTAAGTCTGCAACCGTCGGCCTTCCAGGCGGCGAAGCCCCTTGGATGTTCATATGGTGTTAAGAAAGAGAGACTCAAACTTTCGGAGAAAGTAAGAAATATGGTGTAAAGAAAGACAGCGGAACCTACAGCAGCAGCAGTAGTATTAGGCAAAAATACTATATTTTAAGTCAAGAAGCAGTCGTGTTATTAATAAATAGGCGTCCACCCAATATAAGAAACGAGAGGCCGTTCCGGTGGGAGGCAAAAAATCGTAGGAAACGACATAATAATAATAAGTCACAGTTTTCCAGCAGCAGTGTTCCCGTTCAAATGCTGTGACAATTACCCGAAAATCTCAAGTGTGCTTGACAGCGTGGGGAAATTGTGAGATTGGGACTGGGTCGATTGACGGGGGGGAGGGGGAGGGCAGTGTCACGTAGAGCACACCAGAGTTCTAGGTATGAGTATGACAACCTTCGCGTGGCGTTCCAGGCTGACGGAAGCACGCACGTTAATGTTGCCGTTCGTTGGAGATGTTCAGCACCGACGAGGGCGCCGCTGTTGGGGCGTGGGCGCTGCTAGAAGCAGAGCAACAGGAGGAGGGTGTGAGGACGTCGCGACGGGCGCTAACTTCCAATGAATGTTCGCAACGTGGAGGGATCAACTTAGAGGCAGGCAAGTTCACCCGCGTTGGCCTCCGTGTTATTATGCAAATATTTGCACTGTGCCCAGCATTAGATTACCCTCACACACAGCAAAGTGGTACTTCGAAGTATTGCAGTAATCTTCCGTCGATGCGGCTGACCTGCACAACGCCAAACGTGAGACGCGGTCTCGAGATACATAATGAAAAACATTGACACAAGAAACAAAGGTCGATAGTGCAAAAACGTGTACGAAACAAGGAACACTGAAAAAGCTTTACTTAAGGCGAGATAAATAAGAAAACACGAACAGAAGCAATTACCTGGTGCGGGCACGCAAAGCCTTATTTTTGAGCCTTGATGCCAAATTGTCGTGTGTTAAACACCGGGCCCCCACCTTATTGCAGGGGGGGGTACGAGTAACAAATAGACTTTTTTGTTCGTGTTATCGTGGGCTATAGTAATTACTGCAGGAAGAGTAGAATACGTACCTCGCAATAGACCAGCAATAGACAGCAGTTTTTTGGGGCTTTTTACAGGGCAAAAAAGGACCAATAATAGCACCGCTGTTTGGCGATTGCAGCATCGCAATAAAAGCAACCCGTGCTATTACCTGATGCATACAACATATTAATAGACTATGTACCAGGTTAGGTATATTATTAGTTTGCACTGCCGTGTGGTGCACCATGATAAGAACGCGTTGATATACGTTGTTTTGTCGCTGCACAGTTTGTAGTACATGGGCCACCAAAAAAGGGCTATGGATACTGACAGACACTCGTACAACTTTTTTTGTTGGATTCAGCTCAAAATTCCCCACTCACCAACACCAGCCATTATTATTAGTAGTAGTAGTAGAGAAAAACAGAATACAGTCTAAAGTAGTCTAGTCTATTCGTACAAGTACCAGGTATAGACTAGACCTGTATTTTTTTCAAAACAAAATAATAGGACCTCTCCCATTAAGAAAAAACTCACCCACATAGTAATACAAGTACCAACAACGCAGCTTGCAAAGATGAGCAGTCTCTTGACCTTAAATTCGTCGAATTCTAATATTTTCATGAACTATTAGACTAGCCTAGACCTAAACAAACTATTATTATTAGACCAAAAAAAACTAAACATAATACCGTTTTAGACACGATTGCTATAATTAATACTTCAGTACAGCAGTAGTAGTGGTAGGGACTCGTAGCGAGACAAAAAGTGAAAAAAGTGATAAAAGTAGTAAAGTGATGAGTCTTAGAGCGATAGTGATGCCGCTGGTGTTATACCTTTGTTCGTTATTTAAACAATCACAGCCCCCTCCCCCGAAGAGGGCAGCGGTGTCACAGAGAGCAACACGACCAACCACTATATATATGTAGACTATTGGGGAAGCCGGTAGTTACAGGCTTTGCTGAGTGCAATTCTCCCGTCGCGAAGCGATGATGGCCGCTGTATATCGGGGGAACGCCTTACTTAGAGTGACTTATCGGGAGACCCCTTCTGTGTAATAGCCTCACCTAAGGTTAAAGCCGTTGCTGCGACTCTCTCCGTTATTATTATCAGACGAGCCCTTAGCCTCCATGACCGTTGTCCTGTACGGCTCCGCTACGTGCTCCCAGGGATATCCCACCGTGTAATGATGTTTCGTTACATTGGAAGAGGAGGAACTGTAGTGGCCCCGCACACGAATATCGTCCAATAATAATGCTGCCGCAGCTGCTGCCGCGTTTGTTGCCGTCCTAGTTGCTGCTGGTGCCATTTCTGCTGTTGTTGCTGTTGCTGCCGCTGGTAGCGATCCTGGTGGTCGTGGTCGTGTTTCTTCTGCTGCTGACGCTTCCGCTGCTGCTTCTTCTTGCGGGGCTACTGCTGCTTCTATAGATGTCGCTGTTTCCGTTGCTGCTGCTGCTTCTGCTGATTCGGCTGTTGCTGCAGCGGAGGCGTTTGAAAATAGTAGCTCGGAAGATTCATTGCCAATGCCACCATCAATCGAAGCCAGTGTAGACGAAGAGATCCCCATCATCAGTGGGGGAGGTACGCCCTTGTAATATCCGCCGCTGCTGCTCATGTTTCTGCTGCTGCTCCTGCTTCTAAAGCTGTTCTGCGACAAGTACGCCCCAGCCATCGTCGCGCTCAGCAATATCATGCCGACAGCCGCAGTCCTTGACAACAACATATCACGCCACCTCCACCCGCAGCGTGGATCATTCTTCGACTCTATCGCCGTGTACCTATGACTCTCCACCCAAGGCAGTAATGTTGCCAAACGTTTCTCCTTGTACAGCGCCATCCTGTAAAAGGATATCGCGCTAGGCTTGATGCCCGCCTTGGTACCGACCGGGAGTATACCTCGCGCTCAGCTTGTCTCCCCCGTACGAATGCACACGCTCAGTGGGTGAGCTGGAAAGTAGCTAGACGCACCAAGCAGACAGGGTACACGCCTCTGCCGCTTGTTGTGTTCAGTCGTGCAGGCGACAACTACTGTTATCGCTCTTTGATAATGCACGCAAGGCTTGGGTACGGAAAACTGGTTGCTCATTTCATTCGCGGCGCAATTAATGTCACGGCGGTATAAGAGAAAAAGCAAGCCAGAAGCTGGCCAAACAGAGATGGAATCCGATTGTTTGCCGATTGACCGCATGTATGTAGACTATGTATGTGTTGATTGCGTATGAACGGCCGCTTCTCCATGATCTTGCCCCGCATCGCTTGCGCACACACCCAGCGCCCCAGGTATCTTATTAGGACTGTTGACGGCAAGAATGTTCTGGTTCGTGGGTATGATTGGTCAAAGTTGACAGTCTGGAGGGCCTGATTGGTTAAAGTTGCGACAATAACCCTAACAATATTCCAAGGATGGTGCGGTCGGGCCATTATGCCGGTCGTCACAGCAGTGTGTGTAAGTTCAAAGATGACACAAAGGCAGAAGGACATGTTGTACGAGTCGTACGACGCGTAGTCTACTAATTATTTGCGCAAGAAATTATTGTTTCTTGGTAATATTGTCAGCGCGGTACGGGCGAATTCATTTGCGGAGGAAAGTAAACAGCAGCAGTAGTACGAAGTGGGGCCGCCATCACACAGGGCAAGAAGTAAAACATCTAGAGAAGAATACAAGGTATATATATGGGAAAACATGGGATGAAAGCAACTAGAATGAAGTATGAAAAAAAATAGTAGGAAACTATCTAGAATAAAGTACTCGTACGCGGGAAAAAAAGTAGCAAGAAAGCATCCAAAAAAATAACAAAAAAGCTCGTCAAAAAATGTGTGCGGTGATGGGTGATCACCCGAGCTGCGCGGAGCGACCAAAAAAAGATCAACGACTGCGATCTACTCCATACGGCTGTGGTAGTAGCAGTATACCTGGTATATAGTACGTGATCGCCCGAG
This sequence comes from Undaria pinnatifida, assembly GCA_012845835.1. NCBI lineage: Eukaryota > Phaeophyceae > Laminariales > Alariaceae > Undaria > Undaria pinnatifida. Next base: position 5,981,218 of record JABAKD010000001.1, on the reverse strand, counting down.
CCGCGGGGCAACCAACAAAAGATACACACCTCTATCGTAGCACTCGTCTGACTGCGATCTACACTACTAGTTCTACATTAAAACTCATGTATCAAATTATTCCCCGATTTCCATACTCAATCCTCGACAATAATAATCTAGACGTCTCGTGAAGGCTACTGGATTGAGTGACTCTATAAATAAATAACACGAGCAAACGTTTTACAAACGTAGGTACCACAGGTGTCAAAATATACAGATATACAGCAGTAGTAGTGGCTACGATATAAGCACAGAAGGTTCGACGAGCCGAAAAAATTATCTTGTACGTACATCACATCATCCGGTTTTCTCTTCTTTTCAATATTTTATCATAACGTAGCCAATTTCTACAGCGCCTTTTAGAACAGATAGTGCTCCTTGCACAATCGATGTCAGAGCTCATCGAGCACTTTAAAAACAATGTTGACGTCATGCTGCGGGAATGCCAGTGCATCGGGTGCACTCAATGCACCGTTCGGTTTGTGTTGTTAGCATATACTCACCGAAAACAATAATAAGCTCGGCGTGCTCACGTTTTGCTACGCTCTGTGTATACCTCCCCCGCGAAAGACAATCTTCTTCCGAACTTGTTGGACGAAATAGCTGATGATGCATATATCTGCCAGAGCAATAAACAGTACCAGGCAGTTGATATCACCTCATTACCTTTCTAACCTCCCATACACCATAGCTCGAATTCACACACCCCGCCGCCCCTCCCCCCCCCGAGCCCCCCAACGCCCCCTCCTCCCACCCCACCACCCGCACCATCGCCTAGACCTATCACCACGCGTATGGCAAGCTCTTGACTGATATGGTATACTTCTGTGCGACCTGAAGCTGTTGGAATCCCGTCCCCCCCCCCCCCCCCTCGAACACTCCGCCCTCTCCAAACTGGTTGTACGACTTACAGGACACACATGATAAACTGATGCATTCCTTCGACAACCGTCACATCTGTCCCCTGAAAGGGTTCATTGTTTCCGCGCTCAGATTGAGTTGCCCCGCCCGTCTCACAATTGGCCACCTCCCTCCTGACGTGGGGGGAGGGTGTTTAGGTCCGTATGACCATCCCCGGGACCAGAGGGGTCTGTCCCGTCTGCCATATGGCATGCAGGACAAACGTGCGGATTTTTAAAATGAAGCTTACCCGCTCTTTTCGGTCGGGTTGCTAGCACCGACCGAGCTTCACTGCCTCGACGCCAAGTGTGGGACGGCAATCCCTTCGCAGGTTTTCTCTTTCTCAGATGGAGGTGTTAGTGTTAGTGTTAGTGTTAGTGTTAGTGTTAGTGTTAGTGTTAGTGTTAGTGATAGTGTTAGTGTTAGTGTTAGTGTGGAGACACACCGAGGTGGGTTATGTGCGCAACCGCACGCTCGAGGGTCAACAAAGAGGAAACAACTCAGAGCCTGCCTCGAGGAGCCAGGATGATCTTGAAGGATTATAGTGATAAGGAGGCGGTACAATCTAAGAAACAGGGACTAGTATCGACGATTATCAAAATAAAAATACACTCCAGCTGTGAGATCGAAGATTTTGTCGAAACTCGTATTTGCAAGCTGCGTGTGATACTCCGATCGCGCGTATTAATTACTGGGTGTGTGTCCTCATTCAGGATGTAGGTCGGCGACTCTCCTTGGAACTACAATATAGCTATCAGGGTCAACAGGGTGATATTAGTCAGTCTGTGCGCGGAAACTCTAAAACCCGAGTTGGAGAGGGACGAAATCTGACAGCTGTGGAAGGAAAAGCATCAGTTTATCAAGTGTGTCCTGTGAGTCGTAAAACCGGTGAGGAGAGAGCGGAGTTTTTAGGGGCGTAGGGGGCTCGGTTTGAGCAAGAGGGAGCGGGGGGGGGGGGGGGGGGGCAACTCAATCTGTACGCGGAAACTATGAATCCTTCAAGGGGACAAAGCTGACGGTTGCGGAAGGAATGCATCGGTTTATCGTGTATATCCTGTAAGTCGTACAACCAGTGAGGAAAGGGCGGAGTGTTCGAAAGGGGGTGGGGAAGAGGGGGGGGGGGGGGGGGGATTTCCAACAGCTGTAGGTCGCATAGATGTACGAGCTTGACATACGCGTAGTGCTAAGTCTAGGCGACGGTGCGGGTGGTGGGGAAGGCGGGGGCGTTTGCGGGGGGGGGGGGTTAATTGGGCCTACGGCATGAATGGCTATAAAGGTGATGAGATGATATCAACTGCCTGGTAGTGTTTATTACTATGGCAGATTTTGGTTTCAGGTGGGGCGTTTGAGCAAGAGGGAGCGCGGGGGGGGGGGGGGCAACTCAATATGTGCGCGGAAACAATAAATCATTCAAGGGGACAAATCTGATGGTTGTCGAAGGAATGCATCAGTTTATCGTGTATATCCTGTCAGTCGTACAACCAGTGAGAAGAGGGGGGAGAGTTCGAAGGGGGGGCATGGGGGGGAGGGGGGTTTCCAACAACTTTAGATTGCATTGATGTGCATTAGTTAGGAGCTTGCTCCACGCGTGGTGCTAGGTCTAGGCGATAGTGCGGGTGGTGGGGAACGATGGGGCGTTGGGGGGGGGGGGGTATGGATTGGAGCTACGGCATGGATGGCTGAAAAGATAGTGAGGTGATATCAACTGCCTGGCAGAGGTTATTACTCTGGCAGATTTTGATTTTAGGTGGGGCGGCGGGAGAGGACAAACGAAGGGGGGGGGGGGATCAAACCTCTTTAGGTCGCATCAATGTATACCTGGGAGGAGCTTTACTAAACGTGCTAGATCTAGGCGAAGGTGCGGGTGATGGGGAAGGACGGGGCGGGGGGACGGAAATAAACGAATTGGAGCTACGGCATGGCTGGTTGGATAGGTAATGAGGTGATATCACCTGCCTGGTAGTATGGTTATTATTAGAAAACATGAAAAATACACGTCAGCTGTGAGATCGGTCAAAAATGGTTGTTTGATCATAACTCAGCTGTGCAAGCTGCGTGTGACACTTTGATCGCGCGTCCTACGGGGTGTGCGTGTGCCCTCGAAGGACACCGGCTGGTGACTCCCCTGCCAATAATGCCAGGATGAACAGGACTATAACGTTCAGCCTTGTTCTGCGCACGGAAGCTGTACAACCCGCATTGAGGGGGACAAAACCAGACATCTATCTGTAGAATTAAGTATGCATGTATCCTTCCTCGTTAAAACAAAAAAAAAAAGTGCGCCATAAATCAGCAGCAAACACAAGTGCAGAAACATTTGCGCTCCTCCTCCCGCCCCGTCGTTGTTCACCCAGAAACACCATGCCCTGCCTCCTTTCTCTCTCTGAAAAAGTATATAGTACAAGTTTGCTTTGCTTCCCTAGATCCGTGATTGCTCATCCAAGCGAGCATAGCCTTTCGAAGATGGTAGGACACGTCGGGCATGCCGTCCACAGGCGTGTGCGTGTGTTGTGTGTGTGGCGCTACATTTCTGAGAGCTCGATATACGAGAAAATATCGGGAATAAGCCAAATTGTCTCTTATATCGGGGTTTTTGTGACAAGCCGAAAGAGTTGTATCCGTACTGTCTCTTATATCGAGTTTCTTATATCGTAGCCACTTGTACTGTATATTGAAAAATATTTGTCAATACACTTCAAATGAACAAAAGTTCGATACGTTTTAAATATTGTTTCAAGCACGTGAGCGCGATTACTGCGATCGCCAGAGATAATGTAGTGGTCGATGCTCAATTTTGCAAACGGCGCGGTGCGTACGCCAAGCGTGCTCTAAATGCAACCCATTTGTGAGGGAAGTCTACCAGTCATTAGACATTATAAACATTAAAATACACTCCAGCTGTGAGATCGAAGATTTCGTCGAAACTCATAATTGCAAGCTGTGTTCGATACTCCGATCGCGCGTATTACGGGTTGTGTGTCCTCATTAAGGATGTAGGTCGGCGACTCCCCTTGGAACTATATTATGAAAATTACAATACACTCCAGCTGTGAGATCGAATACTTTGTCGAAATTCGTCTTTGCAAGCTGTGTGTGATACTCCGATCGCGCGTATTACGGGTTGTGTGTCCTCATTAAGGATATAGGTCGGCGACTCCCCTTGCAACTACAGTGTAGCTATCAGGGTCAACAGGGTGATGTTAGGCGGTCTGTACGCGGAAACTATAAAACCCGTTTCTGAGGGGGACAAAATCTGACAGCTGTGGAAGGACATGCATCAGTTTATCAAGTGAATCCTGTAAGTCGAATATCCGGTTAGGGGAGGGCGGAGTTTTATGGTCGTGGGGGTCTGATTTTGATCAAAAGGGGGGGGCGGGAGGGGGGGAGGGGGGGAGGGATAGGTCGGGCAGCTCAATTGGTGCGTGGAAAGTACAAATCGTTCTTGTGCGGGAGGGGGGGGAAAGGGGGGGGGGGGGAGGGGGGGGTGGGGGGAGGGCTTTAGGTCGCATAGATGTAGGGGTTTGCTATACGCGTGATGCTAGGTCTAGGCGATGGTGCGGGTGGTGGGGAAGGAGGGGGCGTTGGGGGCGGGGGGGGGGGGGGGGGGGGATTGCAGCAACGGCATGGACGGCTCTAAAACGATAATGAGGTGATATCCAGAGCGTGCAAGTGTTTATTACTCTGGCGGATTTCGATATTAGATAAGGCGTTTAAGCAAGAGAGGGCGAGGAAAAAAGGGGGGGGGGGGGGTCAAGAGGTTTAGGTCACATGTAATACGAAAATACACTCCAGCTATGAGATCAAGGACTTTGTCGAAACTCATCTTGGCAACATTGTGTGTGATACTCCGATCGCGCGTATTATTCATATATGTAGGGGCTTGCTATACGCGCGGTGCTGGGTCTGAGCGATCGTGTTGTATTGGAACTATATTATGAAAATTACAATACACACCAGCTGTGAGATCGAAGATTTTGTTGAAGCTCATCTTTGCAAGCTGTGTGTGATACTCCGATCGCGCGTATTACGGGTTGTGTGTCCTCATTAAGGATATAGGTCGGCGACTCCCTATGCAACTACAGTGTAGCTATCAGGGTCAACAGGGTGATGTTAGGCAGTCTGTGCGCAAGAACTATCAAACCCGTTTCTGAGGGGGACAAAATCTGACAGCTGTGGAAGGAAATGCATCAGTTTATCAAGTGAATCCTGTAAGTCGAATAAACGGCGAGGGGAGGGCGGAGTTTCTAAGGACGTGGGGGTCTGATTCTGATCAAACGGGGGGCGGAAGGGGGGGAAGGGGGGGGAGGACAGGTGGGGCAGCTCAATTTGTGCGTGGAAACTATAAATCCTTCTTGTGGGGGAGGGGAGGGGGGGGGGGGGGGGGGGCTTTAGGTCGCATAGATGTAGGGGTTTGCTATACGCGTGGTGCTATGTCTAGGCGATTTGCGGAAGGAGGGGTCGTTGGGGGCTCGGGGGGGGGAAGATTTCAGCAGCGGCATGGACGGCTCTAAAACGATAATGAGGTGATATCCAGGGCGTGGAAGTGCTTATTACTCTGGCGGATTTCGATATAAGGTGGGGCGTTTGAGCAAGAGAGGGCGAGGAAAACAAAAGGGGGGGGTGGGGGAGGGGGAATGGTTTTCAAGAGGTTTAGGTCACATATAATATTAAAATACACTCCAGACTACATATACTAGGTGCATACGCCCTTGTAGACTACTGTTATCTAGACTGCTACCAGGTATAGTTTTTTTTTCAGTCTTGTACTAATACCTGTTGTATGCTGTAAATTTTAGAAGGGGTGGTACACCTCGCAGAAGTGCACCCATATGGCACGTTTCCGGAGACGAAACATTGGGAATTTGACTGTGAAGAACCGCACCCGCCCATGGCATGTTCTCGGAGACAAAGCACTTGAAATTAGGCTATTAATGGATACTATTATATACGTCCAGGAGATGCGGAAAATAGGTAGCAAGTGCTATGATACCTTAATATGGACAATCTCATATGCGCCTGCTGTGTATCCAGCGAAATATATTGCCACGAAAAGAATGAAAACCCGGCGATTTTTGGGTTAATTAAGGATAAAAAAACGCTGCGGATGAAACGCGCCACCTCTCTCTATCATACGACTCGTCCACCCTATACAGCTGTATGTAGTACCTGGTGTGTACTAATAGTAGCGTCTACGCAGCAGTAGTAGCAGTAACAAGAAGAAACATTTGGTTGCATACCCTGGGGATACCACCAGTGAGTGGACAAATCGTAGAAGGATCGTCGCGTCGATGAAAAAGTGCAAAAACCGTAGGTCCATACAGTGAGTATAGCATAGCTTAATAGTTACCTGGTAGTAGTTAGTTTACTATTACAATAGCAGCATGACGCTGTTTTAGCGGGGGTTACATCGGCAACAGAAACAAAACCAACAGCACAACAACAGCGGGACATGGGGCAGTATTGACCTATAGTTTCAATGTATTTGTTGTAGGTAAGCACATAGATGACAACGACACCTATTATTATTATAAAATATTAAAGTACACTGCAGCTGTGAGATCGAATATTTCGTCGAATCTCATAGTAGTAGTTGCAGGCTGTGTGTGTAACTCCGATCACGTTTATTACTGGGTGTTGTGTGTCCGCATTAAGGGTATAGGTCAGCGGTTCCCTCTAGAACTAGCTTGTACCAGGGTCAACAGGGTGATGCTGACCAATCTGTGCACGGAAACTATACAACGTCGCCATAACATCCCCCGTACCGTAGCCTTGGTCTAATACGTACGGTATACGACCTGGAAATTGGCATCGTCAGTGCCTTTGTCCCAAAGAGAATGCCTTGGAGAAAAGGGTGGCAAAATGATTCTGTCAGAGGTGGGCAACATTTTCAAGGCCGCCTTTTGCCACAACAACAAGGTGGACAACTTCGACAGGGTAGTAGGCTGTCTGACACCTTAACAAGCTCACGTACCCCTCACAGAGTATTTTGCAAATTATTTAAATGAACGCCAAGAAGGTTACTCCAAGGATAGCCAAATGTATCAAGAAATACCACCAGATTGTACTCCGCAGTAGGCTGCAAAGGCTGGTGCAGGTGGCCGTTAGACCGACCGAGAAGACACGCCGTGTCGAGGATATGAAGGGTTGATGACGCTTGAAAGTGGTGCCGCTTGTGGGCAAGAGCCTTAGGACGATGACCTGTGATAAAGTTCAGATGCTTGATGACAAGTAAGTGTGAGCACGAGGGGGTGCTGCACCTTGTTTCCTCGACTTCTACCGAGTTGTTAGTTCCAGAACCCTACGTGTACGATGTCTAGACAACTGATAGTGCTCGAGAAGCCCACAGACGGTTTCGGGACTGTCAACAACTCTCCTTGTCAGTTTTTGACTGCTTACTCCTAAGATACGATCTGCGTAGAATCCTCACCCTAGAACATAAAACCACAATTACAGGGACAGCGATTTTTGTAGTGAACAACACCAATATCACGGCTGCTGTTTTCTGTGCGGCGTAACTGGGTCCTTACTTGGAATCCGGTAGGTTTCGCCTATGCTACGATACGCATTGACTACGATAATATGATGGCAACGTCACACTGATTAACAACTGTGTAAGCTACCTGCTATTGCTGTGGCGCTGCAGCAAGTAAGTGCTAAAAGGGAGCTGTGCATTCGCCACTGAACATTGATAATGACTATAGGCTGACGATACCTATTTTTTAACACCCCCCCTCGATGGATGTCGCGTCTTAGAATACAGCTGTTGCGTCGGATTGACATGACGTCACATGAAACCCCATGGCGGAATGCTGCACAGGTCTGTATAACGCCGATCAGTCTAGAAAGCGTGCCACTCCCGGCCCAGTCAAAAAACACACAAAACCAAACGAGGGAAAAAGGAACCTGAACTTGATCTGACACGAGCGTGAGTGACTGCGAACCGAGCTTGAGTACAGCGAACGTTACCGTGAGGCATTATTGGAGGTTTCATCCGGAGATCTGTTATATTGTACGAGCGCTTGGAAGAGGAGTGCGTGAGACGAGACTGGTGTTCGCAGGCAGCTGTTGCAACAAGCAGACGGGAGGAATCAGCCTGAAGGTAGACACGGAGGAAAAGAACTAGAAGCGGTGACCGAGTTGGGACAAGGGATTGGAGACTTGGACACGTGCATGAAATAGCTCTTTATCCGTTCGTTACATGGGCCTTCAGCTGGGATCCGTGTGGGTTGATAGTCTCGCTTGACGCAGGTAGAAGTACAGTCGTAAATGCCCAGGTAGAAGCATGAATGGATTTTACAGGGTGTTGAAGAAAGTTCCATGGCAGTTCACTCTACTTTATCATGTTGAAAATCTCGATTGAAGCAGCTTGAAACAGTATCACGAACCCCACACGCTGCAGGATAACCACAGGCAGGCACCGCAGGAATAGAAGCAGCAGTACAACAGGCCACATGAGTGATGAGAATCGGTGGTCGTGATCTCTAGATAGTGGAGGCGAGGAATGAGAAGCTTGATAGTTTATACAAAATGAGGGAGCCACGCAGTTCATGCTACGTGCAGCAGTACAGAGGGCAAACGAGATTCTCCCCGCTTCGACTTACTGTTTTTTTGTATGCGATGCAGACGAAACGTTGGTACGTATGCATCAATGGTATAAATTGCTCCGCAAGACATGTACTCCGTATTTTTTTTGCTTTCGTACTCGTACTTACTCTTACGACGAGTACTTCTGCATTGTTATACCAGGTGTGTATGCCATCGTGCTGCATACGTGCGTATCATATGTTCTGTATGTCGTTTGTGATATGCTCTTGTTTTTTTGTGCTGCACCAGTTTTGACACCAAACTGACCAGGTATACCTGATTTTGCCTAAAAAAATATGTTTTGTTTGTTTGGTTATCAGTAAGTACTTAATCCATAACGGATGCATGCAGCAAGCGATGGGACAATGCGATCTCACAACTGGAGTGTAATTTAATTTTCACAATATCCGTAAACAAAATTTTTCAGATTTTGAACTGGGAAAGATATACATGCATTCCTGCCTGCTAGTGAACCTTGCCTACATTCAAGTTGGGGGGGTATTTATGTAGGCAGGATGGTGAGAAGGGAGTAACATGGACTGTTGAGCCAGTAAAATAATGTAGTAATAAAAATATTATACATCATTTGCTCATACATACACGTACTACTGCTGTATAGACTGTATGGTCAAAACAGTGTACGGTTGTGAGTATAGAGTATTATATGTAGACGTTATTATTGGGGATACTTTTGTTTGTTGTACCTTGTACAGAATAGTACACAGATTGGTCTTTATCCTGCGCGAAATCGTAATCTACGGGCTGGATTATTTTGGAAAAATATAGCAAGGAAGGGCTGACTAAGTTGTGTAAAGTGCAGGAAGTAGATTAAGAAATACGGGACCAATAGGACGTCGGGAAAGGAGGATCATCATTACTGATTACGAGTAAGTTCGTACGTGATAAATCACTGTAGAAATGTGCTTGCGTCCATCATACAGGTTGAAAAAGAGTTCGGGTCTGTTAGTTGATCTACACTTGTTGCATACTGTGAGACGATCACAAGACAAGGGTTTTTTTTGCAGGCAATTTGGTTTTGGCCTTTGTGGTGGGGATTTTGTGTCTTCGCAGGTTGTACAGGCACTGCAAGGTCGTTCTCACAGGTGTTTCAAGAGTAGTGATACTGCAAACTGGTTCTAGTTTTTAATTTTGTCTGGGCAATGTAAGCATTTCTATAGCTGCTCTTTGTCATGCTAAGAACTTACCGGAATTGGAAACATGGTTTAGGGACATTATCATATTGGAATGGGAAGGGGGGAAGCTCGATAAGTACGTTGGAATTTTGAGGATTGTAAATAATGCATTAATAGGGGGGAAGCTTGATAAGTACGTTAGAATTTTGAGTTTTGTAAAGAATACATTAATATTTATCATTGTTGCGTCTCAGATACCTCAGGGATTCCATACGTTACTCTGTTAGTGAAGACTCGAGCTTTCGAAGGGTTGCATGTATATTATGATAAGGGGACAACTTTCAACAAACCAGGAAGGTAAATATGCATGTACTCGAAACCTTTCACCACCCCTTTTTCCCACCCACCTTGCCCCAAGCCAATGTTTGTACCCGTTTGGTGCGGACAACTTGGTGTTACTAGACTCCATCGATCCCCTGGACTCCACTCGTCTCCCTAGACTGCATCGTTGGATACCATCTTCACCTTATACGACGCAGCTTCGTCGAGTACATCGTGTACCACGCGGCCTCATCGAGTCCGTCGCATACTGCACAGCTCTTACTGCACAGCTCCATTCGTCGGATACAACACAGCGTCGTCGAGTCCGTCGTGTACTGCACAACTTCGTTGAGTTCATCTTACTTCGATGCACTCGTTCAGATCGGGGGGGGCGGTTTCACGAGCTTTAGCGGGGGACGATCTGTCCACCATCATGCAACGAGCATTTTGGAAAGACCCGAAAACAGCATGGAGGTACATGCAGCTAGCCCAAGTAGTGTCCCCAGGATCATCGGGATATTCCATGGTCCCTGGAGTGACAGAGGACCAATACAGGGTTATCAATGATTTCCCGTTGAGTACTCAGAGCAAGTCATGGGCAGCGTTCGGAAATGCTCCAATGATGTAATACAATTATCGTCTTAACAACAGCGACCAAGAGAGAGAGTGTGGGATGACAGCCCGATCAGCATAACGACAAACTGAATATCGTGATACTGAGAGGACTACAGAGTATGGGAGGGGAGGTAGCACCGGCCACGGGAGGTGCTTCCACCATTCTTATCCCACACTATATGAGAAGAAGAACTGGTCCGAGAATACATGCGTATTATCCAGAACCGGGATGGGGAACGTTCTCGAACGATCCCCTATCCCCCACGAAATGATAGGCCTCATTCGAGGACAAGACAAGCCCCCAAGCTCACTTTCCAACAAGCTGTTCTTCTCCAAATAGAGAAGGGAGAATCGAGAGCTTATTTGAGACACCGCCCGCCCACCCCAACTCTACACGACAGCAAAGCGAGAGGTTTCGTCAAAGGAAAACGGGTGGCGTCCCGGGGATTGGGGGGGGAGTGATTGGAGGAAATAACATGGCAGGAAAAGGGGGACCTTTTTGGGGACCTTTTGGTGCACCTTACCCGAGGGGAGGCCCACCATAGGGAGGCCCGTCACAGAGCGGCCAGGCTGGAGGCCCACCACAGGGCGGCCAGGTTGGATGGGGTCCACAGGGTGGTACAGGACAAGGGGGAGCAGGACTGGCAAATCCTGTAGGAACGGGAGGCGGGTACAATCAGATGTCCGCTCCCTCCCTACCGTCACCGTTTGGAATCGGAGGACGATGGGGTCCACAGACAACCCCAAGAGGAGCACCACCGGACCCTAGATCGCGATGGGGACCTCCGATGGCGCCAAGGTCGCTGGCCAACAACAGCCAGGGTTTGCTGGCCAACAGCAGTCCGGGTTTGCTGGTCAACAGCAACCAGGGTTCACAGGTCAACAGCAGCCAAGGTTCAGAGAGCTCCTCTCACCAGTCGGAAATGGGAGCACTACAAACTAAGACGTCACAGGTTTGGGTCTATGCAACGTTGTGGCATGCAACGAGCTCGAGCCGGCGACTTCTGATTGCGGTGCTGGTGGATACTGAGGCGGGTGGAGGAAACTACGTGTCACGGCAGTTCATCGAACCCATTGAAGAACGTGATGGTTGGGGAAAGTCGCTAGTAAATTCAACGGGAGACGGCCTACTCCGCGCAGCAAACCCAAAGAAAAGTGCCGTACCCCCGATGGACGTGGTAGGCTCGTGCTTGCTACCACTGGTCGTGGCACCGGTCGACCAAATATTTCGTGTGAAGTTCAGGGTAGTGAAAAGAACTTCCGTATGCGATGGTGCTTGGAGCCGCGTTCATGACGGACAATCGAAGTATCATCAGTTTCGATGGTGAGGAGGGTTTCCGGCCGACACCATCCTCATCGTGGGTACCATTCGCCCCGAAGGAGAGAGGCCGCAGCAGGAGCGATGTGTGCCGAATGGGACCACTATTGCGCGGTGAAACCATCGACAGACGAGCAAGAACCGGAAGAATTGGAGGAACCGAATATCCCGGCGGGGATTATGGAGTTAGGAAGCTCTGTTTGGGAGGACGAAGGCACTCTGCCCTGAAAACGACGCATTGCGAAAGACGTAGAGGTTCAAGGTGGTATCAGTATCCAGGTACACGCTTTTGTCAAAGGCTCTCAACCTCAAGTGCGGCAGCTCGTAATGGTAGAACCAACTAACCGCTATGATCTTCAACTAGGAGTGGATCTAGGAGTGCCAAGGGGGGCACAGTGGTGGTTCCCAGGTATATTACTTCAATGTAAGTTGTCGAATGTTGCCCAGGATAATGTGAAGATCCAGGGGGGGCTGGTGATTGCAACGGTTTACGCTGTCAACAACTACGACCGGGAACGCATGAAGTCACTCATGAACCCGGTGTCGGAGGAACCGACAAGCCCAAACAGGACGAGGGGATAAAAAAAAGACAAAGGGAGACCACCGGAGCAATGCAACAAAGGGGGTGAAATCGCTGTAATTCCGAGCGAAGCCCCCAAGGTGGACCTGGGAGAGGCCAACTTCGGACAGCTCAATCCGAGTGAAAAGGACACATTAATGGGCATTCTCAACGAGTACATCGACGTGTTCGCGGTCAACCTCAAGAGCATACCAGCGTGCAAAGGAGTGCCCATGCGAGTGGAGCTCGAAGATCCCAACGTCAAGCCATACGTGGCGCCCATTCGACACTACAACCCGGAACAGCGCGAGATGATTCCGACTGAGGTGGTGAAACTCCTGAAAAATGGATCCATTCGGGAATCAACTTCCGAGTGGGCCGCCAATTGTTCGACGGTTCGCAAGAAAGATGGGACAGTGCGGGTTGAGCAGAATTTTCGAGGTATCAATGCGCTTCTCAAATCACAGAGTGGTGGACTCGGGGACTTGCAGCATATTATGGATGAGATGGAAGGGTCTAAGTATTTCTCCAGCATCGATTTAGCTTCAGGATTCTTACAGCTCGAGATCCATGAGGACGATCGACACCTGACGGCGTTTTGAGACGCTGACGGGAAGCTGTACGAATACATTCGCTGCGGCTTCGGGTTGAAGGCAGTGCCTTCGTCGTTTGCCAACTACGTTGGAGGGCGACTGTTAATCGTCAAGAATAGGGGAATCAAGAACTGGTTGGACGACATCGCCATCCCGTCGAAAACCCTTGAAGATCAATGGGGACTGCTGCGAGAAACGTTAGAGTGTCTACGGCAAGGACGTTTAACCGTAAATCTTCAGAAATCGAATTTCTGTCAGTCGGTCATGGAGTTCGTCGGCATGATCGTGGATAGACTTGGTACCAGGCCGGCCCCGAGCAAGATCGATGCTATCACGCAGCTGTCAAGGCCGAACACGGTGGAGGAAGTACGAGTTTCGCTGGGTATGACAGGGTACTTACGGCAATTCGTACCCCAGTATAGCACAGTGGTGGCGCCCGTTTCCGACTTGCTGAGAAATCCAAGGTTCAGAACCAAGAGAGCGAAGAAAAAGAAAGTCCCGTGGGGAGAAGAGCAGAACAAAGCTTTTAATGCTCTAATCGAGGCTTTGACGTCACCTCCAATCCTAGCCCTGCCGGTGTGGACAAAACCGTTCTCGCTGTCCATCGATGCCAGTGAGATAAGAGCAGGAGCGGTGCTAACACAATGCATCGAAGGAGTGGAAAAGGTGATCGCGTACGGCAGCAAATGGTGGTCGAGAGGAGACTCCAAAAGGTCAGCAGCAGACGGTGAATGCATGGCGATCATGTGGGCAGTGAGCAAATTTCAACCCTATCTTTGGGGGCGACCGTTCACACTCATCACGGACTGTTCGGCATTGACTTGGCTCTTCAAAAGCCAATCTCTTACAATGAAATACCACCGTTGGGCTCTGAGGTTGATGGAGCACGACATAACCTTGAAGTGGAGGCCGGGGACACAACATCAGCTCCCAGACGCTATGTCGCGGTTACCGAACAAGAGCATCGTGATCGAACATTTCGACGACTCTTTTCCAGGAGACGAGTCGTTGCCAAACGTTTACAAAGGGCCACAGGGGGCAGTGCTCGACAGCGTACACCTCGAAACCTTAGGAGTGGAAGATGTGGACGGATCTAGTACTCAAAGTCTTGCAGTACTTGCAGCCGTCGCACTCACACCCGCAGACCCTTCAAAGGCAGATACTCAACAGGCCAAGCTTGTCATCGCACCGGAGCTTCCAGTGGTGGTCATACTCGACTGTGGGGGGGGAGGCAGCATCGTTGCATCAGAGGGATTGCTGACGGTCAGAGGAACAGTAGGCCAGGACTGGAAAGCGCTGGAATGCATCGGAGCAAGCGGACTGGACAACGGTGCGAAGCTACTTAGAGTGACAACAGGGTCGTAGGAATGCCTAACCATGTTGAGAGAGGTGAGACCAGACGTGGTGGTCGGTGGCGCCTGCGGAAGGTTTGAAGGGATACGAGAGAAGGAGGGAATATCCGGAGCGAGTAGCTTAGCCCAAGCTGCCATCGCCTCAGACGCGCGAGTTTTCATACTCGAATGTTTGGGCAACCTTCTGCGAACGACGGAATGGAACGAGGAGATTCTCCCTGCTTTGGAACGAGAGTCATACATCGTGGACAAAGCGGAGACACTAGCGAGCCAAGTAGGGACTCCGTGGAGGAGGAAACGGACATTCGTGGTAGGAATCAAGGGAGGCCTTGCCACAAAAGGGAAGTTAGCCGTTTGGAAGCGGAGGTTAGAGAAGGTATAGCAACCAGTTCAGGAACTAGGGGAATTTCTCGGACGAAGAGGCGCATACTTCCTGAAGAGAGGTAACGGAGAGCGAGCAATTTATTCGTTCAGCGAACCCATCATCTCTTTGAACCGTGCTCACATCTCACATCATGGGGGAAAAGTCAACCGAAGGGTATATCGCACACCCAGCGGATGCGGCACGCCTTGAAGAAGCCGAAGAGTTGCACTTCAACGACTACGCCAAAATCACCACAGGGCAGGAACACTACATAATCCCGCAGACGGTCAGCAAAAGCGCAGCGGCAAACGTCATTGCAGATTTCACGTCTCCTCCAATGCTACGAGCAGTATTAGCTGAACTAGCTGTTCAAGGCTTACGGGGAAAACCGGTACCAGAGGTCGCGAAACTAGAGGGATTGGCCTGCATGGTGTTTGAAGATTACCTCGCAGCATCAAAAGCCTTTGAGGTGACACGAGCGGTCACGAGATCGCAGGCAAAGGCCACTTCCCAGCGAATCGGAGGTTGTCTGGGAGGCAGAACCGCCGTTACCTGAGGAGGAGGAGATGGAGAGTACGACCGCGCAGAGGGTTACTACTACTGAACTACCAGTGGAAGTTGATCGCCCACGCAAACACAGGGGACAAAGAGAGCCCATCCCGAGACCGAAACGGCAGCGTGATCCGTTGGAGGGATCAACAAAGGACACCAGCAGCCGTTCAAGCGGATCAGGGAAAGAGGCCAAGGGACCCCAGAGTTCAGAGCCATCTATGCTGGAAAGGGTGACAGCTATTCACCTGGATTTGCCACAGCTGGTGCAGAGACAATGCGAAGATATGGTTCTTGGCAAGATTCGGAAGGAACTCCACAAAGCGGGAAACCGAGATCAGGAGGTGGCGAATATGTGATGGATGATAACGGCCTCTTGTGGGTAGCACCTCGGGGAAATATCCCACGACTTGCAGTTCCCCGATCTCTCGTTCCAGGGATTATGGCGCTGGCGCACAGTGCCTATGGGCATCCGGGGACGGCGAAAACTACAGTCTTGATTAGTCATCGGTAATGCTGGCCCACTCTCATCAAGGACGTTAGAGACTACGTCCTCTCGTGTGGGTGCAGACGTCGCAAGCGGTCAGCGAGTCAACGGGTTGCCATGCTACAGTCGAGGTTTCTACGACCCGGGGAAGTACTCGATATCGACATCCAGAACATGGGGGTGAAGTCAGACGCAGGCAACAAAGTTCTACTGGTAGTAGTCGACGAAGTCAGTAAGTTTTTGTTCGCCTTTCCACTCCCTACGAAAGAAGCAATCGGAGTAGCAAGGAAACTGCTCGAAGTGATGCTTACTTTTGGACTACCGCTGTATGTTCGCAGTGATCCGGGATCCGAGTTCACGGCAGAGGTGATGCAACACTTATGTAAGTGGTTGAACGTGACCATCGCCTATGGGCCTGCCGATCATCCACGTGTACAGGGGACGGTGGAGAGACTGGGGGGGTGGCTACACGAAGCACTAGGAGAACTGTGCAAGACCTGGCCTCGCAGATGGGACGAGTATGTACAACCGGCACTGTGGATCCATCGTACCACGCCGGACCTGCGCTTACCGGGGAAGCCAACTCCCTTCCATTTTTTCTTCGGTCGTGATGCACGCACGCAACTTGATGCTACGCACCCCGAGATAGATGGTGGTGTTTTTAGAGGCGGGATGCACAGTTACGTGGCCGGCAAACGTCAATCGTACAATGTAGTACGGGATGTACGGATAACTCTATCGAAAAGACATGAAGACAGGCAGAAAAGTCGTGAGAGTCGGAATGCTGAAATCGGTCGGACCTCGGTGGGAACCCGTGTTGTTGTCGGAGATAAGGTGCTGGTGAAGGAGGCGGAGTCTGTGGTGGCAAGGGAAGGGGTACATCATAAACTAGCCCACGAGCACTGGACCGGACCTTGGGAGGTGACTGAAGTTGTCTTACCAGGACTCAGCTACATCGTCACGATGAATGGGCGAAGGATTCGCCGACGACGGGCGTCAGCATCGAATATCAAAATGTTCCACTTACGTCCGGACGACCTCCGTCACGACTTCGGAAACGAATTTGCTCACCTGACATGGGGAGTTGACATCGGGATGGCGGCGCCGTCGATTGTAGCGTCGCCTATGTATACCCTAATAGACAGAAAGGCTGTGATGGGTCAAGGCAACGCTTGGAAGTGGCGATACAAGGGACGATTTGTGGATGGCACAGAGTCGCAGTGGCTGTCCGAAGAGGAGGCACGCGACAGTTGCATCCCTTTACAGCTGGACGTTTTCCATGCGCTGTTGGGAACGTATCACGGAGCGGAGTGCCGGGCAAGACCAACTTCGACGCTAACGCGGAAGGAAAGAGATGGGATCGACCGGGAACAAGCGTTGAAACAACACCCCGTGGGGACCGTGATCTGGAGGGAGTTCGCGGACGCTGAAGGAAACAAGAAGCGTCACCTTTCAATGGTATTCGACTACAATTCACCGTACTGGCGGGTTCGGTACGCAGACGGAGATTGGGAGGAGCTCAACGAACGTGAAATCCTGAAAGGTAGGAGGACCGGAAATTCGCAATCCGGTTCCCCGTAAACGAGGAACGTGGAGTGGAGTCCGATGGAGAAAGGGAGAAGACGTTGGCCGAAGATCGACCAGCGAGGAAGATCAAGGCCTCGGCCTACCCGGGTGAATGGGAAAAGCCAGGAAGTGGTGGATAAGAGGCTTTCAGCTGGTGCGCTTGATGAGAGATTCTAGCAAGTCCAGCAGTACCGATCTGGGACCTAATGCGAAAAAGCGCGAGGCCCAGGGTCCCTACCCCCTGAGAGACGCCTATCCATGAAAATGTTAGACGCCACTCATTCGAGCCTCAGGGTAATCGAAACACGACTAAGTGTGGGAAAAGGCCCTCACTCTTACTCCAGTGTATCCGCAGCCCGGTTAGCACGGTATTTTTGGGAAGCCGTGCTGGGGGGGTGTTGCGGCGGATTGACATGACGTCACATGAAACCCCATGGCGGTATGCTGCACAGGTCTGTATAACGGCGATCAGTCTAGAAAGCGTGCCGCTCCCGGCCTCAGTCAAAAAACACACAAAACCAAACGAGGGAAAAAGGAACCTGAACTTGATCTGACACGAGCGTGAGTGACTGCGAACCGAGCTTGAGTACAGCGAACGTTACCGTGAGGCATTATTGGAGGTTTCATCCGGAGATCTGTTATATTGTACGAGCGCTTGGAAGAGGACTGCGTGAGACGAGACTGGTGTTTGCAGGCAGCTGTTTCAACAAGCAGACGGGAGGAATCAGCCTGAAGGTAGACACGGAGGAAAAGAACTAGAAGCGGTGACAGAGTTGGGACAAGGGATTGAAGACTTGGACACGTGTATAAAATAGCTCTTTATCCGTTCGTTACACAGCCGCAGTGCCGCAAACAAATGGTTTCGTTACGAGGAAATCCCAACGTCGGGTATACGCCTTAAATCATAGATTCAGCTGTGAGATGTCGTTTCAACCGGTCGGTGTCCTCTTTCACTGGTGAGCTCGTCAACGCAATGGACTGCATGTGTATGCTACAGGGTTACTCTGAATCACAAAACATCGATCGAAACGCATCAGTGCCCCATTCAAGTCTACCGTGTGCAGCACTGATTCCAAAAAAAAAAGAAACAAGGAATCAGAAAACTCCCCCCCATACGCCAACTTGAATATTCGCGTGAAAGCGTCAAGAACACAAACCACAACTCCGAATTTCCCTTGTTCGTGGTACTACGGTTTCAGATACTGATCTGCAGATGTATGGGTTTCAGAGTATATACGGAAACAATATTGATATGTGCTTCGAGGCTTCGTCGGGTGAAAGGTTGCCTCGCGGAGGCAGTCGGTGATGACAATGATACGGCATACTGTCCGTATATATGGCCGAGGGGAGTCCGTGACAAATTGGTACGGCTCACTCGTGTGTGTAGGAAGTGCGTGACATACTGGTACCGCTTCTTTGTGGTTTATGTGAGGGCCTTTGACAATCAGGTACTGCTCCTGGTGTGTGTTTTGTGATACAATTGTATGTTTTACTCTGCTCGCCTATACGGCATCGGGGCAAGCCGCGCAACCACACTGCGCACGTCATCTACAGCAGTTCTAGACAGCACTATATCGTTTCGGTCGGGGTCCGGAGCTGCTGAAGGGGTGCTACCATGCCAGAGGGGGATGAGCTGCTCCGGCAGCGTATTTTTGAGCTGAAGCAGGGAATTGACGCTGCAACAACGGCGAGGCATGCGGTGGAGGTGGCAAGCGCTTTGGCAGCGTCGGCAAGTGCTCTGGCAGCGTGGGTGGTAGCTGAGAGATCACTTGGGCTATTGGCTGAGGCATCGACTTAGCGAGACGCTAAATATACGGCAGCAGAGTATTTGGCGGCGGCTTTTGCAGAAGATTACTTGGCAGCCGAGAGAGCACTGTGGGTGTCCACCCAGATAGCGACACAGCCAGACGTGACGTCGGCAGAGGATGTGGAAGCGACAAAGAGCCCTGCGTTGAGGCAGCAGCAGCCGTTTGAGCCGGTAGCGGTGGGGGCTGTGGCGACTAGCAACGGGCCGGGGGAGGTGCGGGCTGAGGCGATGAGCAGTGAGGCGGAGTCGATAAGGAGGGTGGTGTTGCAGCAAAATGGCGTCTTGGGCCAGCGTGGTGCATCAACGCATCCGTTTGACCCGGGTTAACCAAAATATAGCATACCATCGCTTCGACCGGAAACTGTAACGAGTACTGTTTGGGGGGGGCATGACGAAGAGCACGAGGAGGAGCATGGAGATTACAGCAGCAGTGGCAGCAGCAACAGCAGCAATGCCAGCAGCAGCAAACGCCTGGATCAGAGATGGGATGGGACATCATCGTTCCCCTTTGACCGCGGGAAGACTTCACGGGCACTCCCCAGGCATGCTATCAATCGAGTGTAGCATCGCTTAATTATTTAATATGTAAGGTGGAGATGGGTTTGAACTTTGTTTTGTTTTTGTGCTTCCCCGTACCACATGGTAATATTTGACGTTGTTTTTTACCTGGTACAAGCTAACCATCTACTACTGCTGTAGTACCAGGAATAATATGACATAGCAGCAGCATCCTGTTATTGTTGCAGTAGGTATCTAACCCTCTGCCACAACAAAAGTGACATTTGTATTGATGCAAAATTTCACGAGATAGAGCAGCGTACCACGTACCTGGTGAGGAAGGTTGTCGTTGGGGCAACCTGGTGTTTGGGGATAACGGGTAGAAAGATAGAACAGCAGAAGAACGAGGAATCTCGGGGTTTCCAAATGTAGGGTGCAGGATGTTGGGTACGGGGTATCATAGAAAAAGTGAAGGTTCCGGATAATTGTGAGACAGTAAGAACAAGAGGTCAGATACCAACTAGCAACTGTAGAGCGGTGTGAAGCGGGGGATCGTCGGTGCAGCGAATAGCCAAAAAATAGCTAGCTAACGGGCGAGGCCCGGCACGAGCTGAAGAGGACCGGGGCAGAAGATAAGGGACGTGAGGGAGTCATCAAGTTGGGGGTTTTTGTCCAAGTTTTTTTTTTTCTTTTTCTGTTTTCTCTTCTCGTTCTGGGTTGCTGTGCTGGAGGGTGAGCATTGTCGAGAGCAGCAGTCGTCGGGAGGAACGAGCAAGGATGGAGGGCCTCACCCCGACCCAACAACAGGACAAGGACCGGGACAACCTGGTGGAAGGCCCAGGCCCAACGCAGTCGGGAGGCGAAGCAACCGGGAGCGTGGAAGAGGGTACCATTCACGCGAATACGCTAGCAACCGTAAGTGCGTCGTCTAGTAGAAGCGTGCAATTCCCGGAGGTCGAATCACAGGCGCGTAACGGAGACCGCAGACGGTCAGGTAGAAGGAATACTCGCATATCGCCAGGCAGAAAAGGAAGGAGTTCAGTTAGGCACCACCGCAAACAAACCAACCACGTCCAACATGTCCCACCCCCGCAACGCCACCAAAATTTTCCCGAGCGGAATCTCGGGGGCCCCCATCGGCGGGTGGGAGAAGTTCGTATCAGCAGGAGGCAGGGGCGGGGCGGGATTACAGCCAGCTGGCGGTTTTTAGCGGACCACCACAGGCGCCCTGGGGACCGGTAGGAGCGCCACACCACCCGCAGCAAGGGTGGACACCGCAGCGGCAGTATGACACGGGCACACAACAGCAGCTGCAGCAAGGCGAGGCGCCACAGCAACAAGGGGCGGCAATTGAGGGGGGGGGGGATACAGCAACAATAGCAGCAGCAGCGGGGTTGGCCACCGCAGCAGCTGAGCGAGGACGCACCACGGCAACAGCAGCAGCAGGGGTGGCCAACGCAGCAGCCGCATAGCGGAGGCACGCCACAGCAGCCGCAGCAAGGGTGGGGACCAGAACAGGGGGCGGAGGGTACGTTGGGGAGCAGTAGGTGCAGTGAGCCCGTGCCAGCAGCAGTCAAACTGGCAGCAGCGGCTACAGCCAAGCAGTCAGCAGCAGCAATTAGACAGGAGGGTCTTCGGGGAAGTGAGCGAGTGGGAGTTAGAAGGGTCAGGACAGCGACAGCAGCAGTTGCGAGCGCCCTTAGGGCAGTGGGGGCGGGGAAGGGGCGCGGAAGCCCGTGGGAGATGGATCCGCCGAGGCTGCAACAGCAGCGGTATCAGAAACCGGCCACGGGATGGGGAGACGGGAGCGGCATTTCATACAACAACGGGCCGCGGTGGGGGGTGGGGGAGGGGGTGATGAGTTTTTCGCCGGGGGGGGCGGGGGGGGGGGGGGGGGCAGGGTGAGGGTGGGGGGGTGGGGGGGGGGTGGGGGGGAGGATACTATAAGCCATCCCTGACGGAAACGTTGTGGCGGAAGGGGAACCGCACGGTGGTAGTCTGGGCGTCTCTACGCGAGGACGGGAAAGCACCACCGTTCGATTCGGTGGAAGCGATGAGCATGGTCACGGGAGGTTTCATCATGGAGGGAGAGGGCGCCCAGCAGATAGCAGGACTGAGCAACATTGATGTCCGCAGCTTCTCCCAGAGGGATCATTTTGGCTTCGGGGGAGGGACGGCGCAGGTATATCTGGACCACAGGGTGGAGACCGTGTTTCTGTTGCTAACACACCTTATGCGGTACGCGGTGGAAGGGAATGAAGCCTTCGGGCAAGCATCGCTCCGACGGACGGACAAGCTGGTGGAGCGCTTTCGCGCGGTGGCGCAAGGGGTGAGGACTTTTCACGCGCAGAATACACGGGTGACCCTATCAGAACCATTTAGGGGCAAAGTCGTCCAATGTTTCAACAAAGACCTCCAGGAGTGGACGGAGGAAGTATGCGGCAGGCGCACTTGCTGAAGCAGGAGGTCAGAACGTTCCAATGTCCGAGCGACGTATACCCGATGCCACTACCGATTTTCATGCGAACCCATACGTGGGTTACAACGGCACCCATCTACCTGGCGAACGTAGGGTACGCAGAGGAGCCCACGGCATGGGGGTATAGGAAGAAACGGGGGGGGGGGGGGGGGCGGCAAGCGAGACCGCGGCGGCGGGAGGGTGGGGGGGGGGTGGGGGGGAACGAACAAGGAGCGGAGGGGGTTGGGGTGGGGGAGAGTGGGGAGGAGGAGGAGGAGGAGGAGGAGGGGAAGGGGGAAGAGAGTGGGGGGGGTGGGCGAGGGGGAGGAGGAGGAGGAAAGGGGGGGGAGGAAGGAGGAGGGGGGGAAGGGGCATATGACCGACCATGCCGCGACTGCGAAGAACTCGGGGAATGCCTCCACGAGCCAAAGAAGGGGATGCCATGCAGATACCGGCACGAAGGTGGTTACAAAAACTCGAAGGGTGCGTTTCTGCCGAAGGAGAGGGGCGGGTCGGGAAAGCGAATTAGGGGGGAAGAGGAGGAAGAGAGGGGGTCGAGGAGGAGAAAGGGGGACGGGGGGAGGGGAGAGACGGACCGGCGAAGAAATGAGGGCACGGGCTCCGCGGCGCGGCGGCGCCAAGCAAGCGAGCTACCGACACCAGTTGTGAGGCGACCACGTCGAGGGCAGCGGCGGGGTTTCGGGTTGGGCACTGGGCTAAAGGGGGGAGCCGACTTCTCCAGGATCGGTGGTTGTGTCAGATACAGGTGCGATATCCGGTCGGCGTGTAGAAGAGCAGAAGCGTTGGCGGGTTGCACAAGGATTATTGTGGAGGTTGTCTGGGGAGTCAGCGAAGGCGACAAGCTTAATGCGAGCTTTAGCCACGACCGCAGGGGCAGGTTTATCGAGGGTTCCCGTGTGGGGCGGGGAGGGGGGGGGAGGGGGGGGCAGGTAGTGCGGTGGGGGGTCGTTGACGGCGCCTCATGTGGACCCGGAGCGCGTACAAGCGTCCTTCGGGGACAGACACCCATTTTCGGGAATAGATAACTTGAGGCACATAGCGCGCGTAGGGGTGCCGGTCGACGTGCGACCGGGTGGAAACCTGACGAAGGAGTTTACATACGGAAATCATTTCAGCGCACAGAACTTTCACGTCGCAGTGTGGGATAAGGCGGTTGCAGACGTTGCGAGTGACTGTGCTATTGTTTTACCGAAGGAACAGGTGGGACAGGTAAAAGGAATGCGGGTGTCACCGGTCGGAGTAGTGGAAGAGCGGGAAAATATAAGAATCATCCATGACATGACTTTTGAGCACAGAGACGGGCGTGGGGGGGGGTCGGTGAATTCGACGACGGATTGGGATGAGATTCCGACATGTGCGCTGGCGGGGGTGATGCATGAAGTGGTACAGAGGGTTCTCAGGCTGCGGGTTAAGGTCGAGGATCGAGCGCGGGTTCTCATTCAAAAAATGGATGTCAAGAGTGCGTTCAGGCAGATTCTAGTGGACGCTGACGGGGCCAGGGTTTTCGGGTACGTGTTGGGCGAGTTCCTTTTCATCGATTTGCGGTTGCAGTTTGGGTGGAGGGGCAGCCCGGGGTGGTGGGGGGGGATTTCGGCTGCGATGCAGCATGTGCAACGTAATACCACGAGAGCTTCCGCGTTGTTCTCGCCGGCCGGGGACCGCGCGGTGGAGCACGTGACGGTGGCGCAGAAAACAGGGCGTTCGGTAGTCAGTTAGCCGGCAGAGTGTGTCGCGAGAACGGCGGAGGGGGGGGGGGGCAGACGACCCGGCCTTTGTGGCGTTTTATTTGGACGATGCAATTTCGGCAGAAGTTCAGTGGGATGCGGAGGGGGTGAGGTGTTTGGACTTGTCACGACCCTTAGCTTTCATCCATGAGAAGGCTATGGACGAAACGTCCGAGGGAGAGGAGCCACTGTTATCGCGTAAAAAGGTGACTACGCAACAGAAGGTTTTGGGGTACGATATCGACACAGAGAGTATGGCTATTGCCCTGCCGACACGGAAAGTAGACCACTTGCGCGCGCGAGTAGCAAAATGGACGGCGGAGCGGCAGTCGGCAACGGTGCGGGAGGTGTTAGTGTTAGCCGGGAAGCTGCACCACGCTTCCTTTGTGATCCGGCCCGGACGGTACTTCGTCCGTAGGCTGCTGCGGCTTTCTAATCTGCATCTCAGTGGGACGGAGCGAGCCGGGGGGGGGGAGCGTGGGGCAACTACAGGAAGCGGGCAGAAGCGAGGCGGGTTTTACGGCTGTCGCGTGAATTCATGGCTGATGTGGGGTGGTGGAGATGGTTTTTGGGGAGGGGGGGGTGGTACGGGGGGTAGAGGATAACAGCACCGTTCTTCAGCTTCGTTAAGCAGCGACCGAGTAAGACGTGGTTTTCGGACGCATCTTTGGCAGCAATAGGGGGGTTATGTCTGGAAACAGGTTTGTACTGGAGATTCGACCTTCCGGAAGAGGTGCAGGAACGAACGGTAAAGGGGGGGCTGGCCGTAGCCGATTCGGTTTCCATCAATCTGCTCGAGATAATGGCAATGGTGATGACGGCGTACGTCATGATCGACATG
This sequence comes from Undaria pinnatifida, assembly GCA_012845835.1. Taxonomy (NCBI): domain Eukaryota; class Phaeophyceae; order Laminariales; family Alariaceae; genus Undaria; species Undaria pinnatifida. The sequence continues at coordinate 5,956,507 of JABAKD010000001.1, read as the reverse complement.
AAGGGAGAAAGACCGCGTAGAAGAGGGGAAGCAGTTCTGATGAGGGCGGATAATGAAGCAGCGGTGACCTGGGTGAGGAGGTGTCGAGGGGGAGGGAAGAAGCAAGCGAGGTTAGGGGCGTTGATGAGAATTATCGGAGCTTTGGAAGCAAAGGGAGGGTGGTGTTTTCAGGCAAGGCATGTGCGGGGGGGTGGAAAATAGGTTAGCAGACGGTCTGACCAGGTGGCAAGAGGGTCAGATTCTCGAGAAACTGAATGCAGAATGTCCTGGAATTGCTTGGCAGGTGCAGGAGTTGGGAACGGGGGAGCAGGTCATGTGTTCGGAGATATTGCGAGAGAGTACGCATTTGGAAGAGTTGCAGCTTCGACTCGAAGGACTTACGAGGCGAATTGGAGGATGAGGGTGAGCTGGCGGTCTTTTATAGGGAAGGAGTGTTGGCTGCGGAACGACATGGGGGAGATGGAGCTGGTAGGGAAATTGGTCGAGTTCATGGGACACTGTCGCGCAGGGAAAGGGAACAAGGAGTCGACCATAGTAGGCAAGTTGATGGCGATTAATTTCTACCATGAGCAGTTCGTGGGGCTATCAGTGCTCCTGAGTAGCCCGTTGATCAGATCTGTCAGGCAAGGTATCAAGAGGGCGCACGTAGGGATGGGTAGTCAACAGGAAGTGAGAAGGCCGTTGACGTGGGGGATACTGACGGAGATGCAGGAAAGCGTTCAGGCACGGGGGGTAGGTGGGAGGGTTTTATGAATTGGTTTGGCGCTAACGTATTTGTTTATGTTGCGAGCGTCGGAAATATTTGCCAACGGGAAAGGGGTGTTCCACGAAGTATACTATTTGATGAGGGGGGATGTGGCGTTCTTCAAGGACAACGAGCAGTTGGTAGGAAGCAGAATACGCAAAGCAAATAAGGTGGAGGTGAGGTTCAAAGAATCGAAGGGGGATCAAGGGAGAAAGGGGGCGGTACTGGTGAGACCAAGGACAGGGCGGGGGAGGAAAGGAGAAGGAGGGGCGGTGGGTCTATTAGTGGAGCTGTTTAGGTTGTACGGTAACGGGAATTTAACGGAAGAAGCGCCCTTCATGCCAATTAGGGGAAAGGATGGTTGGGAGGTTTGGTCTAGGGGACGGGCAACCCAGTGCTTGAGGGATGGCATAGCAAGCGTAGGGGAGAGGTGGAGAGAGGAAGGGAGGGGAGCGGGGGCGACACTGATTCCAGAAGAATTCGCGTTGCATTCGGGGAGGATAGGCGGAGCGACAAGGCTGGCCGCAAGAGGGGTACCGGAGGCCGTAATATAGAAAGAAGGAAGGTGGTCGTCAGACTCGTTTATGGTGTACGTTAGGGCGAATATGGAGGACCCGGTTTGGGTGTCAGAGGTGTTGGAGCACGGGGCATGGGAGTTGAGAGACAACCGGGACAAGGGACTAGATGGGGCGGAATGGGATAAGTCTCCTCTGCCCGGTAATGTAACGACCGCTTGGGGAACTGCTATCGGAACCTAAACGGTCAGGACATAACCGGACGGAGGGTGAGGAGAATCGTTGTCTCGGGTGGGGAGGCGTCTCACTAGCGGAAGCCGACCGGTAGGTAGGTCGACCCCGTTTCGTTGTGTGGGTGGGGGGGGCGTAAGCAAGAGGGGAAAGGGAGGGAGCGGCCCCTCCTCCCCCTCCTCCCTCCCGCTATCTTATATAAAGGTAGAGGAGGCGTACGCATCCGGGGGGCGGCGGGGGCAGGACAGCCCTTCCCCCCCCCCCACCATTTTGGCTTCTTCAATTAATACAACTTTAGCATCTTTCGTGCAAGTAAAACCCAAAGAGGAAGGTTGTCGTTGGGGCAACCGGGTGTTTGGGGGTAACGGGTAGAAAGATAGAACTGCAGAAGAACGAGGAATCTCGGGGTTTCCAAATGCAGGGTGCAGGATGTTGGGTACGGGGTATCATAGAAAAAGTGAAGGTTCCGGATAATTGTGAGACAGTAAGAACAAGAGGTCAGATACCAACTAGCAACTGTAGAGCGGTGTGAAGCGGGGGATCGTCGGTGCAGCGAATAGCCAAAAAATAGCTAGCTAACGGGCGAGGCCCCGCACGAGCTGAAGAGGACCGAGGCAGAAGACAAGGGATGTAAGGGAGTCATCAAGTCGTTTTTTTTCCCGCCCACCCTCCCGCGAAAATTCCACGGCGGACGGGCAAACGAAAGGGAAGAGGACACAGTGGTCGATTAGTGATGGCATAATACCGATCACGCGGGCCGTTTGAAACGGAACCATTACATATTAATCGTTTGGCCTTCGTGATGGGTTCCCGATCGCACGGGCCGTTTGAAACGGAACCGCACGTACCTGGTATCTGATATTCATCGTGAAGTTGTGTATCTTTTTGAGTTTTCACGTGGTTTCCTGTAATGGGCGACATCTTTGAAGTATCACACGCATCAGGACAAGAAAACGATGTTGTACTGCTGTACTAATCTTGTACCGGGTGCCTGACGATTTTTTTCATTCAAACTTATACCAGGTACCAGGCACATGTCATGCTTTGATTTTTAGAGTAGACCGATTATTTTGGGTGGTTCCCGTTGGCGAATTGCGATGCCATGTTTTTTTTTTACCATCCTCCACTGGTACCAACTGGATGATATAACCCGAGTTTGTGGTCGTGACGGCAGACATGGACGCTGTTTCTGGTCGCAGATTTGGCTGCTGGACTTCAATTTTTGGTTTTCGGGTTGTTGCGATGAATGGCTGAATGTAGTTGGTTGCATCGTTTTCGCCTAGCAGAAGGGGGGGGGTGACTGCATACCCGGCGTCCGCTGCGAGACTAATGAAATGTGCCGAGTACGAGGGCGGGGATTGATTGTACTCGCGCGGGTACAGAGATTTTCCATCGTAGGAGTTATGGAATTTTGTATTTTGTGTTGTGCATTATTAGCGATGCGTTACAGAATCGCGCGAGCTAGCCGGATGCCTTTTGCCGAGCAGGGGGGGGTTGCATTAATACTCGACGTGCACAGCAACCAATGAATTCGTGACGTACATGGCATCCGATAGTATACGCGTGATAGGCTGCAGGGGAAGATATTACCCGCTCAAATCGCAGGAGCGTCCCGAGTGTCCCGCTTGCTCACTGGTCTGTGATTTCACGCGTGTTCTAGGGTGACTGACCATACCACGAACTGGCATGTTTCCCGACACGGCGTGCGAGATATTATCGACCAGGCATGAGATATGTAGTACGGTGTCTATCATTGATTGGCGAATACTGCTGTTTCCTGCATAAGGCATGCTTTGAGCGATTGGTATTAGGTTATTTTATCTTGATATGCGTTGATATAGTAATGGTATTGCATTTTAGAGGGATAAGAAGAGTAGTGGTGTTCAATTTGGAGTTATACTGGAGTGTGGCCAACGGGGAGTTTGAGATTTTCCACGTGCGTCAGCATAGCAACATGCCGGTCATCTCACCAAACTGTTGCATCGGAGGCGTTTTGCCGTTCGCGTTTGCATTCGCTCTTGGGGAGTATACAGCAGGGGGGCTCCTACAGTAGGTTTGTTTTTTCCTACCTCTTTCCTATAGTGTACAGAGCAGGGGGGCCGATGTGTTTGGGCAATGGGATTTTATGTGAAGACGGTGTTGTTCGTGATTATATTCGAAGGTTTTCCTAGCAGATTTTCGCTTGTTGGAAGTTTCCCTTCTCGTACAAGTAGTTACTCTCTTATTTTATATGGGAGATTTATACTGAACTCGAGATTGCGGCATTGTGATATTGGGATTGCTGTTTTACCTGGCAATTATTATCTTGATGCGTTAGAATATGCATTTGAATGACCTGATAAGCTGGACAGTGAAAGAGGACATCGGTTGTAACGGCGTTGCACGGCACAAGCTTGAGCTATTAATGGGAGATAACCTACGAGTAGGATTTCCTCGCAACAATAATATTGGTATTCAGATTGCCGCGTCACCTTGGCAAGTATTTATGGTGGAATTTGGGATTGCCGTTTTACCCTGGCAATAGCCTTTTTGATGGAATTTGGGATGTGCCGTTTTACCTGTGGTCATCTGTGCTAAGTTGTGTGAGACCTATTGTATCTTACACCGAGTAGGGGGGCTGTTCGTGGTACTATGGTTTCATATGCTGGTCTGCAGCTACTTGGGTTTCATAGTATATGCGGAAGTATTATTGATATGTGCTTCGAGGCTTCGTGGGGTGGAAGGTTGTCTCACGAAGGCAGTCGGTGATGATAATGATACGGACCCGGGCTTTGATGGAATGATATTGCCCGTATATGTGGCCGAGGGGAGTCTGTGACAAATTGGTACGGCTCACTCATGTGTGTACGAAATGCGTGACATACTGGTACCGCTTCTTTACGGTTTATGTGAGGGCATTTGACAATCAGGTACTGGCTCTTGTGTGTGTTTTGTTATATCATTCTATATTGTACTCTGCTCGCCTATACGTCATCGGGGCAAGCCGCCCAAGCACACAGCTTGCGTCATCTACAGCAGTTCGAGACAACATCCCTACTTCATGCCGTGAACTCGCTGATTAGTTTGAGGAGGTAGCGGTGCCTGTTCTTACCAAGGTGCGTGGTGCCGATGTCAGCGAGTTGGTCCTCCGTCTTCACGTACTTGATTGACATTATTCCCTCCTTGACTAGCGTCAGGACGAAAAAGCACCGCAGAGCCACGTGTTTGACTCGCGAGCTGTAGGTCTGGTTTCCAGCTACGCGCACAGTCAAGGTTTTGTCGATGTATATCGGTACACAGTCGAAGCGCGTGCCAAATGCCAGCTCCTTCATCATGTTTGAACACAACACCGCCTCCTTCGTCGCGAGCGTCACGGCCACGAGTACTGCCTCCATAGTGGACTGCGCCGTTATCCCCTGCATCGCCACCTTGAAGCTCACCGGAGCATTTGAAAGGAAGAAAATGTATGAAGACATTGACTTGCCGTTATCGGGGTTGTTGCCCCGGTTTGCGTCCGAAAAAAAAAGGCCGTCAACTTTAAACCCTTTTTTTTATACGTGATGGTAAAATCCACCGTCCCGGCCAGGTACCGAAGTAGGTGTTTTGCCGCCGCCATGTGTGCTTTGGACGGTTTGGACATCGCCCTCGCCATTTGTTTGACGGCGTACAATATGTCATAGCGAGTCACCTGTCCGCGGTACATTGCGCTGCCCGTGATGGCCTGGAAACGCCGTTTCTTGCCCTTGCTTAGAAACCTTTCCTCCGGCTGGTCGAGCAAAAGCTCTGTTCCCACACCAGGTGTATGAGCTGAGTTGCAGCTTGCCATGCCGTGCCGCTCCAGCAAGGGCGTGGTGTAGTTTTCCTGGGATATGGTCACCGTCCCTTTCTCACGGGCACTGTTGCCCATTCCGAGTACGAGCGACACGTCTCCCATATCCGTCATTGAGAAACGGCTCACCAGCTTCTGCTTAATTCGCCTGAGTACGGCGAGGTTTTTTCCAAGCAGTAGAACATCGACGACGTACAGGTTCAGGATGATGACGTCACTGCCCTTCCAGTAGGTGTAGACGCACGGGCCCAACTTGAGACTTTTGAAGCCGATTTCCACGAGATGTTCGTCGATTGTGTTTCACCCACTAGCTGGGCACTGCCGAAGGCCATACAAGCTTTTAAGAAATCTCATGACCATGGGGACTCCATTTTCGTCAAACCCTTCGTATCCGGGTGCCATCCTGACGTACACTTCCTCCGTGCCATCGGCATTCAGAAACGCGGTGTTATAGTCAAGCTGCCAGCACTCCAGATTGTATTCCGACGCCATCGTCAGTACCATGTAGATGCGCTGGAGTCTGCAAACAGGGGCGAACTTGCTGCCGCAATCAACGCCAGGAAATTGCCCCCACCCTTAGTGCGACAATGCACCCCTCGCATGAATTGCCGGCCTTAACTTTGTGCACCCATCGACTGCCGATTATCTTATGTCCTGTGGAGACAGCTGTCATCGGCAGGAGGGTATAGACATTGTTCCTTTTTACGCTTGTCACTTCCTTGTCTGAGGCCGCCTTCCACTGCGCTTTGGCCGGTAGGGTCATGGCTTATTTGAGAGTGTTGGGAATTGCTTCCATATTCTCCCCCGCCGAACAGTTTCGAACGCTGGTCGTGGCATTGGCGTACTCCACGGCTGATTCTTCTCCGTGGGTCTCGTGTGTAATATCCGGGAGACTCATCTTGGTGTAGAGCTTCAGTCCTCGAAGCTGAGATAGTGCAGGCCCGGTGATAGTTGCCGCTAGGTGAGAAGAATTTGGACGGCTGTTGGCGTTACGCTTCAAGAAGGATCTTGCTGCAGTACCATTAACCGCAGGAGTCACTTGGAGGCGCAAAGGCTCCCTTTAATGGAGCGGCGATGATACAGCAGACGACGAGTCCAGGAAGGCTGCCCCCGGTGATATTGTTTGCTCGAGATGTTCGAGAACGCCCTCCTGCGGAAATCGATCTGGAGTTGTTCCGTCTTGAATAATGCCTATTTCTATTACGTCCTCCGCCGCCGGTCTCTCGGACATAAACCTATCGATCGGCAATCGTGCGCCTCATCCGGCCAGTGCGTCCCTCCCGGTGATGTTGCTAATCCGATCCAAGAGTTTGGCCTCCGGTGGGTTCATTGAGAGCCCGCCAGCAGTTATGTGGTCCGCAGAAGAACTGGTAAGGGGTTCCAACACCGAAGTGTAATCACGAAGATCCCGCAAAAAGTCACCGTCTGTGGTGTAATTGTAGATGCCCGTTGCGTTGCTCGACGAAAGAGGCTGCGTATGTGATACCTCCGACGGTGGCGGAAGAAGTCGCGGCAGCGTCTCGATGAAGATGATGTTTCTGCTCTCCATGATGCGCTGGATCACTGGATTGTAGACGCGGTAGCTCTTGCTGTTGTTGGTATATCCCACCAATCGTCCTTCCACTGCTTTGACGTCGAGCGTTGGGGAGGGCTTCTCGATGTGGACGAAGGCCCTGGCACCGACGACTCGAAGAAGCCGAAGATCCAGCTCTGTTCCGTGTAGCACCTTGTACGGGGACAGCATGCCGATCGCGGAATGTGGCGCTTTTTTCCCCAGGAACACAACCGTAAACGAATTCTCCCCAGAGAAACTTTGGCAGTCCGCTGTCGTCGAGCATGCACCGCACCATAGCTGCTAGAGTTCTTCCAACGCGCTCGGACATGCCAATTTGCTGTGGCGTGTTGGTGCTGGCGTATTCGAGTGACACCCCCGTCTGAAGACAATCATTGTGAAACTCCCTTCTGCTAAATTAGCCCCGCCTCTCGTAGCAGGCGGTTAAATTTCAAAACTTAAGCAACTACATACCGTTCGGAAATAAAGCCAATTTTAGAAATTATACTGACGCCGCAGACGTTATTATAAGATACAACCGAAGTCCCAAGATTACCTCCTCAAACTACGATATTTTTGCAACTTCTCCCTTGTCTCGCTCAGCATTCATCCGCGTTCACGTCGAGGTGCCCAACGAATAAGGAACGGCGAGGGGCCTTGGAGCCGCTCTCCGAAAACTTTTACGAGTTTCGCTCGTTCAAGCCCTGCAGACGTCAAGCAAAACAAACAAACGCTCAATCAAGCCCTGCTGACGTCAAGCAAAACGAAATAAAAAGACGAATTAGAGCAATCTACTACTGGTAATATATAACACGCGCTCAAGCCCTGCAGGCGTCAAGCAAAGCAAACAAACGCTCAATCAATCCCTGCTGACGTCAAGCGAAACGAACTAAAAAGACGAATTAGAGCAATCTACTACTGGTAATATATAACACGTGCTCAAGCCCTGCAGGCGTCAAGCAAAACAAACGCTCGAGAGAATACCGCCGCAAAATTCAAAACTTTAGCAACTACCTACCGTTTGGAAATGATGCCAATTTTGGAAATATTCAGACGCCGCAGACGTTATTATAAGACACAACCGAAGTCGCAAGATTACCTAATCAAAATACAATATTTTTTGCAACTTCTCCCTCGTCTCGCTCAGCATCCATCCGCGTTCGCGTCGAGGTGCCCAACGGATAAGGAAGGGCTAGGGGCCTCGGAGCCGTCCTCCGAAGACTTTCACGTGGCTCATTCGTTCAAGCCCTGCAGACGTCAAGCAAAACAAACAAACGCTAAAGCCCTGGAGACGTCAAGAAAAACAAACGCTCGAGAGTATGCCACCGCAAAAGTCAAAACAGTACAATGGCAACTAACCACCATTTGGAGATGATGCCAATTTTGTAAATCATCCAGGCGCTGCAGACTTGAAGATACAACTAAAATCATTGGAATTCGTCCTCGACATGCGGGATTTTTGCAACTTCTCGCTTATCTCGCTCGGCATCCGTCCGCGTTCACGTCGATGTGCGGAACGGACACGGTAGGGCGAGGGGCGTTGGAACCGCCCCCCGAAGACGGCGCTCGAACGAAGCTGTTTAGCCGACAATTCCAGTTCCGCGAATCGCATACTTAGGCTGAGATGAAACAAAACTCCTGACCGAATCCCTGAAAAAAAGAATGATCTTATATATATATATATTTATACCGTAGCATAGGATACACGCAGAGACAAGTCGAGGAACCAGAATAAAAAAAGTGGGACTTAGTGCGAGCTATTTATCTTGCGTCTAAAGTGCACAGTGCTGCATGCAACAACACTGCGGTATGTGGTCGGAACAACACTCGGTGCGTCATGAAGAACGCAGGACATTTAAACGGAATCTTCCTGGCTGAAGTTAGCGTGTGTAGCCGTATCCAAAACTGCATTTTAGTAGGAAGACCGCACGGCGCCGCGTCACGCAGGGGCGCGCGCCGCGACGGGGGCGCCACTTTTTAGCCCAGAACATTTTCTAACTGGCTGGGCTGCTCAGCTTGGGAACTAGCCAGCATCGGTGGAATCCTACTGTGTAACACATACCGGTATGGTTGATTTCGGTATGAATCGCTACACATCGTGTATCTAGGTGCCAAGTGTCACAGTACGAAAGGTAGCACTTCTTGACTGAAAGTTTTCTGGACGACGTGGCTCATTAAGCTTCCTCAATCCAAAATCGTCGGAATGCCATAAAACTAACAAAGTACAAGGGCTCCGCATGGGCGCCGGCATTCGCCGGCGCCCATGCTTCGGGTAGGGCAGGGCAGCACTTCGACAACTTAAGGTGTAGCTGTCCGATTTGGCATGCATTGAACTTTAAAGTAATGCCAAGAGTTTAATACGAACATGGGATTATAAAAGTCATGATTTGACAGAAAAAAACGTAATATTATACCACAAAGAAGGCAAGGATAGGCGAAACACACTATGTTAAATGCGCCGTCAAGTAAAAGTTGGCGTCCATCAAACAAAAATACCGAAAAGAGTATTATTGAGAACCTGCGTCGCCTCTAGGCGAAACGAAAGAGGCCTTGGCATTAATGAAGAGACTGCACTGCTGTCTCCGTGGCAATGGAGGTTCGAAGTCGACAGGATGCAAAGTCGGTTTGCATCAAACGCCGACATGGAGCCATGTCAGCCGGCGAGGTTTTGGAAGAAGATTGTTTTGTTTGTTACGTGAAGGCTGTCGCATTGATTGGTCTGCGTGGTTGCGGGCGAGGAGGAAAACGAAGAAGAGGAGGGCGATCTCTCGTTGCGTCAGCGTTGTCTAAGATAGGTGCGGCGGTGGCTTTGCTCGTACGGGAGGTTGGCGTAGCGTTTCTTCTCTGTTTTTCTCGAAAAGGCGGGATATGTGTGTCTGCTATCTTTGCTTCGTGGGGGCTTTCACGTTGTCGAAATCGGACGCGTCCCCTCAATACATAATATCCGGGGTGTCTCTACCATGACGACTGCTGATGGTGCCGTGCGTATTTCCTAGAGGCTGACATATTATTTACTGGTAGAAATAATCATATACCTTTCTTTGCAACATTTTTTTTTCTTCATCCCATTTATTATCTCCGCACCATTCTCGCGCTCCCTCCCAGTAGTAACTCAGATCCGGGGTCACATAGCGGGCCCTCGTCCTCCCTCCCCACTTCGGCACGTGCCTTCATTTTTACCGCGAGGAGAATCGAGCATTTTCTTCCCTCGTCGACTCGCGTCGAATTGTACCTAGCAGGCGCTCTCAGCAGTTGATCTCTTTTTTTGATTGCATTTTTGCAAATAAAGTCAAATTTCATCGTGGTGGATGTCGAACTCAAGGACAACCAAACGTTGGTAGTATTCGGGGGTAAAACCACTAGACCACCGGGGCGGCCGGCTGACAATTGATTAAAACAAAACAGGATCTTTGCATAGAGATTACTTTCCCTCCCCCATATTGTATGATATTACGATGGTTGACGCGATATAGAATAAAGCGCCAAATACCTAAATATCAGCCTACGCGGAGTTTTAGAAATCATGAACAACGAACGATCGCGACGGCAGAGCACGGCAAAGCATAGCGCTTCGCTCTGCTGAGCTAGCGCTGCGCTGCGGTGCGCTGCTGAGCCGCAGGGCATCGCAGGGCACTGCACGGCGCTCCGTTGCTGTGAGCTATAGCGCTGCGATGGGGTGCTGGGCGGTGTGGAGCTGATGAGCCAAGCCCAGATCTCAGCCGATGAAGCTTCGTCAACTACAAAACAAATGGTGGTAATCAAAGAAAAGCTAAAGCTGGACCGTTCCGCAACTAATGCACAGGCCGCTAATCAGCGGCAAATGGTATGAAGTTCAACTTACTAGACAAAAAAAAAGAAAAATCGCGAAAAGGTTCAAAATCGTGTTGGCAGAAAACCAAATTTTCAGGAAGCAGCTGAAAGGTCAAGAAACAGGCAATATTTCAGTTGTTGTTGTCGTTCTCACATTAACTCGCACAATCCAATCCGTGGCCACAGGACTGGTTCCAGTCACTCTGGAGCAGAGGAATACCCTAGGGAAAAACACAAACAACCCAAGGTGGTACACGCATAAATCACAGCTGACGTAATTCATGCCTCCACCAGAAACATATAAAAGTGAAATCGGGAGTCAGTATACGATGTGCCAGGTCCATACCGGTGCATACGTCTCAATACTCGCGCCTGGGAAAACCGACTATACCGCTTGCCACCCAAGAAAGACTACTGCGAAAGCAACTGAGTTAAATCGACACACGACGCGTATGAAAATACGTGGAAGTGTGGTGAGCTAAAGCTTTATTTTTTCCCATCCGCCGGAGGATAAAAGAAAAAAAAAAAAACTACCACGTATATATCACACGTAGTATCTATCAGAACGCATACGCACAACAGACGCAAGTCAATTGGAAAAAAGAGACAAAGAACAAAGAAGAGAAAGGAAAGGAAATGGGTGCATGGGGCCAAGAAGAAGAAAAGAAAAATAAATATTGGGGGGTCTACTGGCGAAGCTGCCACCAGAACGGGATGTCACATGTCACGTGGTCTTTCGACGGTCTACAGCTGTAGTACTACGAACGACTTCCGATACACCCACCGAAGCACGGACTACCGGCCAATTACGCGATCGACAGCTGGCCGTGGTTGTCACGTGTCTCTGTGTTGGGGGCCCCTGCCCTGCCTCTTGTTGGCTCTTGTTTGGGTAAAACATGCGGTGTGCTCGATGGTCTCCCGGCAGGAGCACACCAGAACGTCCGCTCGTACGACGTATCATTCCCACAGGAAATGCATTTTTTTTCTTCATCAATATGGGCATAAACGGTTGTTATATATTGGACAGAGTGATGCGTGTACGACTAAACTTGCCAACGGCACTTGCACTGCACTTTGAGCTATCTGCTGTAGTTCTGGTTGCTACTAGTTGCTGCATTATGTGCTAGAAGTTTCGCCCTTCGGCTACTGCTGCTACGCCTGCTGTTGTGTGTTTGCCAATGTCGTCAGTTGGCGTTCGTGCTCGTCGTACATACTGCTGTTCTCACCGAGTACGTACGGGTTTCCTCGTACCTCAACCGTACGACGACGAGCTCAAAACAGAAGGGAGGTGACATGAAATGGCATGGACAATAGCCACATAGAATCGAGCACAGCGGGATAGTTCGCTGCGAATCAACCGCACTCGTTCATGCCTACAGCAGAGGCTGGCTGGAGTGTCAGCGGCCGTGCTAAAGCCAGGGCCAAAGGCCGAAGAGATGGCTCTTCTACCTGCTAGGTTTTGTCTCGAGATTCTGTCATATATTGGACAGAGTGATGCGTGTACGACTAAACTTGCCAACTGCACTCGCACTGCACTTTGAGCTATCTGCTGTAGTTCTGGTTGCTACTAGTTGCTGCAGTATGTGCTAGAAGTTTCGCCCTTCGGCTACTGCTGCTACACCTGATGTTGTGTGCTTGCCAATACCGTCAATTGGCGTTCATGCTCGTCGTACATACTGCTGCTCTCACCGAGTACGTACGGGTTTCCTCGTACCTCAACCGTACGACGACGAGCTCAAAACAGAAGGGAGGGGACATGAAATGGCATGGACAATGGCCACATAGAAGCGAGCACAGCGGGATAGTTCGCTGCGAATCAACCGCATTCGTTCATGCCTACAGCAGAGGCTGCCAGGAGTGTCAGCGGCCGTGCTAAAGCCAGAGCCAAAGGCCGACGAGACGGCTCTACCTGCTAGGTTGTGTCTCGAAATTCTGTTACGTGAAAGTATCATGATTTGGGAGTTATTTTGTCACGAAACGCCTTGCCGTCGGTAATTTGTGTCACGAAGTTGTTGGATATCGTCGGTAAGTTGTGTCGCGTTTTAGGTGAACCCACACTAAAAAATTGAATTTCCAGTTGGCAAAACGAGCAGAAACAAAAGCAATAAAATGCCGAGCAAGAAAGCAAACGAAATAGTAAAGAAGTACAGCAAAGAAACTAACGCTCGAGAGTATGCCACCGCAAAATTCCAAACAGTATCACGTACCGTTTGGAAATGATGCCAATTTTGTAAATCATTCAGGCGTTGGCGTTGCAGCCATTAATTAAGATTCAACAATTTTTTCAAAATTCCTCCTCGACACTCGCTCGTCTCGCTCGGCGCCCGTCCGCGTTCACGTCGATGTGCGGAACGGACACGGCAGGGCGAGGGGCGTTGGAGCCGCTCCCCGAAAGCGGCGCTCGAACCAAGCCATATTCGACCGAGAATTCCAGTTCCGCGAATCGCATACTTAGGCCGAGACAAAAAACTCCTGACCAAAGTCCATGACACCAAGGAACGACTCGATATTCAAGGAATGATTTTATATATATATAGAAGGGCTCCGCATGGGCGCCGGCATTCGCCGGCGCCCATGCTTCGGGTAGGGCAGGGCAGCACTTCGACCACTTAAGGTGTAGCTGTCCGATTTGGCATGCATTGAACTTTAAAGTAATGCCAAGAGTTTAATACGAACATGGGATTCTGAAAGTCATGCTTTGACAAAAGAAAAAACGTAATATTATACAATAAAGAAGGCAAGGATAGGCGAAACAAACTATGTTAAATGCGCCGTCAAGTAAAAGTTGGCGTCTATTAAACAAAAATACCGAAAAAAGTATTATTGAGAACCTGCGTCGCCTCTAGGCGAAACAAAAGAGGCCTTGGCATTAATGAAGAGACTGCACTGCTGTCCCCGTGGCAATGGAGGTTCGAAGTCGACAGCATGCAAAGTCGGTTTGCAACAGACGTCGACATGAGGACATGTCAGCCGGCGAGGTTTTGGAAGAAGATTGCTTTGTTTGTTACGTGAAGGCTGTCGCATTGATTGGTCTGCGTGGTCGCGGGTGAGGAGGAAAACGTAGAAGAGGAGGGCGATCTCTCGTTGAGGCGACGTTGTCTAAGATAGGTGCGGGGGTGGCTTTGCTCGTACGGGAGGTTGGCGTAGCGCTTCTTCTCTGTTTTTTCTCGGGAAGGCGGGATATGTTTGTCTGCTGTCTTTGCTTCGTGGGGGCTTTCACGTCGTCGAAATTGGACGCGTCCCCTCAATGCATGATATCCGGAGTGTCTCTACCATGACGACTGCTGATAGTGCCGTGCGTATTTCCTAGAGACTGACATATTATTTACTGGTAGTAATAATAATATACCTTTGCAACATTTTTTTTCTTCATCCCATTTATTATCCCCGCACCACTCTCGCGCTCCCTCCCAGTAGTAACTCAGATCCGGGGTCAATAGCGGGCCCTCGTCCTCTCCCTCCCCACTTCGGCACGTGCTTTCATTTTTACCGCCAGGAGAATCCAGCATTTTCTTCCCTCGTCGACTCGCGTCGAACCAACCCACGCTGCTAGGCACTCTCAGCAGTTGATTGATGCCTGTTTTTTTTGCATTTTTGCAAATAAAGTCAAATCTCATCGTGGTGGGTGTCGAACTCAAGGACAACCAAACGTTAGTAGTATTCGAGGGTAAAACCACTATTATTAATAGACCACCGGGGCGGCCGGCTGACAAATGATTAAAAAAAAACAGGATATTTGCATAGAGATTACATTCCCTCCCCCATATTGGATGATATCACGATGGTTGACGCGATATGTATAGAATAAAGCGCCAAATACCTAAATATCAGCGTACGCGGAGTTTTAGATATCATAAATAACGAACGACCGCGATGGCAGAGCACGGCAAAGCATAGCGCGTCGCTCTGCTGAGCTAGCGGTGCGCTGCTGAGCTGAGCCGCAGGGCATCGCAGGGCACTGCACGGCGCTTCGTTGCTGTAAGCTATAGCGCTGCGATGGGGTGCTGGGCGGTGTCGAGCTGATGAGACAAGCCCAGATCTCAGCCGCTGAAGCTTAACAAATGGTGCGAATCAAAGAAAAGCTAAAGTTGGACCGTTCCGCAACTAATGCACAGCTGTCAGGCGGCAATTAGCGGCAGTAGGAAGTTCAGCTTACTAGACAAAAAGGAAGAAAAAATCGCGAAAAGGTTCAAAATCGTGTTGGCAGAAAAACCAAGTTTGCAGGAAGCAGCTGAAAGGTCAAGAAACAGGCAATATTTCAGTTGTTGTTGTTGTTGTCGTTCTCACATTAACTCGCATAATCAAGTCCGTGGTCACAGGACAGGCTCCAGTCACTCTGGAGCTGAGGAATACCCTAGGGGAAAAACACAAACCAAAGGTGGTACACGCATAAATCACAGCTGACGCAATTCATGCCTCCACCAGAAACATGTAAAAGTGAAATCGGGAGTCAGTCAACGATGTGCCAGGTCCATACCGGTGCATACGTCTCATTACTCGCGCCTGGGAAAACCGACTATACCGCTTGCCAACCAAGAAAGACTACCACGTATATATTACACGTGGTATCTATCACTACGCATGCGCACAACAGACGCAAGTCAATTGGAAAAAAGAAACAAACAAAGAAGAGAAAGGAAAGGAAATAAATGGGTGCATGGGGCCAAGAAAAAGAAAAGGTAAATAAATTTGGGGGGGTCTACTGGCGAGTCTTGCCACCAGCACGATGCCACGTGGTTTTTCGACGATCTACAGCAGTACTACGATTGACTTCCGATACACCCACCGAAGCACGGACCACCGGACAATTACGCGACCGACAGCTGGCCGTGGTTGTCACGTGTCTCTGTGTTGGGGGCCCCTGTGCGCTGCCTCTTGTTGGCTCGTGCTCGATGGTCTCACGGCACCAGAATCAGAACGTCCGCTCGTACGACGTATCATTCTTACAGGAAATAAATGCAATACGACCTGGTATTTTTTTCTCCATCAATATGAACATAAAACGGTTGTTATATATTGGACAGAGTGATGCGTGTACGACTAAACTTGCCAACGGCACTCGTACTGCACTTTGAGCTATCTGCTGTAGTTCTGGTTGCTACTGGTTGCTGCTGTATGTGCTAGAAGTTTCGCCCTTCGGCTACTGCTACTGCACCTGATGTTGTGTGTTTGCCAATGTTGTCAGTTGGCGTTCATGCTCGTCGTACATACTGCTGTTCTCACCCAGTACGTACGGGTTTCCTCGTACCTCGACGGCACGACGACGAGCTCAAAACAGAAGGGAGGTGACATGAAATGGCATGGACAATGGCCACATAGAGGCGAGCACAGCGGGATAGTTCGCTGCGAATCAACCGCACTCGTTCATGCCTACAGCAGAGGCTGCCTGGAGTGTCAGCGGCCGTGCTAAAGCCAAGGCCAAAGGCCGAAGAGACGGCTCTTCTACCTGCTTGAGATGCTGTTATATATAGACTATTGGACAGAGTGATGCGTGTACGACTAAACTTGCCAACTGCACTCGTACTGCACTTTGAGCTATCTGCTGTGTTTTTGGTTGCTACTAGTTGCTGCAGTATGTGCTAGAAGTTTCGCCCTTTGGCTACTGCTGCTGCATGCACCTGATGTTGTGTGTTTGCCAATGCCGTCAGTTGGCGTTCATGCTCGTCGTACATACTGCTGTTCTCACCCGGTACGCAAAATTCCAAACATTATCACGTACCGTTTGGAAATTATGCCAATTTTGTAAATCATTCAGGCGTTGCAGCCATTAAGATTCAACAATTTTTCCAAAATTCCTTCTCGACACTCGCTCGTCTCGCTCGGCGCCCGTCCGCGTTCACGTCGATGTGCGGAACGGACACGGCAGGGCGAGGGGCGTTGGAGCCGCCCCCTGAAGGCGGCGCTTGAACCAAGCCATATTTAACCGAAAATTCCAGTTCCGCGAATCGCATACTTAGGCCGAGACAAAAAACTCCGGACCAAAGTCCATGACACCAAGGAATGGCTCTATATTCAAGGAATGATTTTATATATGTTTATTTATATACTTTGCAGCTCGTAGCACCTATTATCTCGCCAGCGTTGATGTCAGGGGCGCACCCCTTGCCACTGGACAAATGCCCAGGAATACACTGTTATCATAACTATCCATAATATCCCCAAGCGCGTGCTCTGAAATAATAAATATGAAGCTGGCGAGACTCACGGCGCAAACTTTGCAGTTCACTACACTACCGGTATTATAAATCTAGCACAATCCACGGGTCACTGCGGCGAACCTCATCGAAAGCCTGACTTCGAAGAAATAAAGTGCCTGGTATGATTTCCTCAATGGCTAGTCTAGTCCTGTAACCTGACACATGCTACCGATAGTATGGTAGAGGTGCACCACGATATTTTTTCGGAGGCTCCTCGCTTGAGGAGCTCTATACCACTCTTCTTAATAATAACCTATGCAGAGCAAACCGAAAGTGCTTTCGTGATGAGCACTCCCATGTCCTAGGTATGAAAACTATGCATTCTGCTAGTATCAGTAGTGGTCACAGTGACATATTGATAGTGGTCTAGTGGATTGCGCTATATACCAAGGGTACGCGCGGTAATGTCGGGTCGAGAAAATGTGGTCGGGTCGGGAAGAGGTCGGGACGGGAATCCTGAGTGTATTTCGTTTCCGACCGCAACTTCCCGACCCCTTCCTGACCTTGGTCTCTGTCCCCACCGTCTACCGTCCCGGCTTACGGCATCTTGTTCCCGTCCCGACTGTTTCCCGTCCCATCCTAAGGTGTATTCCCGATTTTTCCCGTCCCGCCTTCCGACCAGTTGTTCCCATCCCATCCCGACGTCCGCACACAGTTCCTCCCATCCCGCAACTCACTGTAATGGCAGATGTTCCCATCCCATCTACCATCAGTTGTATATTTTCCCCATCATCATAGTATGACTGTGAATGTAACTCGATTTTTCCAATTTGGATTATTCAACTTTGGATGCACCAACTGCAGCAGCAGTAGTCTATTATATTAATAGGTATGTATAAAACATTGTTTGTTCGTTACATTTTTATATTTTTCGTTACCCCCCCCCCTCCCCCCCGCATTTTTCTAATTGACACCACCAGTTGCAAAGTAGGGAGGATTTTTTCCGCCCTGAAGTTGGTCGTTAGCGACCTCCGCGCGAAATTGGGAGCCAGTAAGGTCGATAAGATTTTGTGTTTCTCAGACTCAACAGGTACCTGATTCCTGGGCTGGGGAAGGTTATCAGAGAGTTGGAAGCCTTGAAGGCGGAGCAACATGCAGCTGCTGATGCAGCCTTTGCCGTCAAACTCGCGCGGTAGCTGGCAATGCGTTGTAGGTACGCAAGACGGACCCATTCGATGGCGTCTCCATGCTTTTGTCTTTCGGTGTTTCATTGGATTCTTCGGAGGTTGGTGTGTGGATATTGAGGAAAGGGGAGGCGGGGAGGGGGGTATTCTTGTTGGCAATACTACTACTACTACTGCCGTGAGAGTTTCTCCGCCTACAACCTTCCCTTTTCTTTTCCCTGCAGTATAATATCATACCAGTACGTAGACTGCACAAGCGGTATAGATAGTAGTAATTGACAAATACCACGAGGTTTCATTTTCCTCATTTCAATCGTTTCAACCGTTGTCTCCGGCCAGTGTTCCCGATCGTGTTCCCAACCACTCCGGACTGCATCTCCCGGCCATATCCCGACTACGTTCCCGGCCGGTTTCCCGACTGTGCTCCCGATCGTTTTCCCGACTATCTTCCTGACCGATTTCCCGACCCGTTCCCGACCTGTTCCATGATCCCGTCCCTTCCCGTCCCGCTAATATATCGTGGACTTCCGTCCCGTCCCGTCAACCAAGGGGCGTCCCACCCTCCAGTCCCATTCCCGTCCCGTGGTAAGCAAAAGCGGGAACCTTTTCCCATACCTTCGCTCGGGAAGACCCCAAAACAAATCCGCCTGCGGCGGGCTAAACGGTTACCGTGCCGTACCGACCGGTGCCTTCGGTACCGCGCGTACCCTTGCTATATACCGGGTAAGTAGCAAAGTTTAGAGTTTCTAGACCTCATCTGGGACATCTGGCGAGCCTCACAAAAATTAGACACGCCCCCCTGTTGTTCATGAAGTACTCGTGGATAGTGCTCAATACTAGTGAATATAGTGCCATATGCCAGGACCTAGTATAATTGACACCCCTGCCGTAGCACGCGTCGCGGGTGCAGGACATGCGGGACATGCAGGACATGCAGGACATTTTAACGCGAATGTTCCGGGCTACTATGGAATATGTGCATCACACCGGACTTGAAAAAAAAGAAGATGCTGCTCTCGCACTGCTTTTATTGCGTCCTTTCCACTCGCACGTCATCGCCGTCCGACCTGAGCGCAAGGTGCGGGTCTCGTCGAGGCTATCTATGTCTCTAATTTGGACTTCGTTAATCTGATTTGCCAAAGTGTTTTCCGTGTGCGTACAAAAAAACGCATCCGTGTTTTCGCGTGCCTCGTGATTATGACGCTTTTCTCGTCGGAACCTTGCCTGTCGGCAATAATCATCGCACCGGACGGAAAGATACGTTGTTGACTCGGACATTATTCCGTACGACTACCGGAAATACTACTCGTATTTATGACATGTATATATGCTTGAAGATATCAGGTATAAGATAATACAAACATGTGTACTATCATTAGAAGTGTTGTCGTGTTTAATGTTGCTGGGGCCGCACGCACAGAGCATCACAGCCCGACCGATCGTGGCTCGATACCTGTGTGTATCAAACATGTTAATTAGTGCGCATACAAAACATCCCCATTATACTTAACGCGTGCTACGATAGAGGTGCACAACATTTTTTCTCAGGTTCCTCTCTCAAAGAGCTCAAGACATGCCCTTCTTAACCCAAAAGATGATTTTGACAAAACTAAAAATGCTAGCGGATGAAAATGGATGGATGGATGGATGGATTGATGGATGGATGGATAGATGAATGGATGGACGGATGGATGGATAGATGGATGGAGGGATGGAGGGGTGGAGGGACATGTAAATGGACGGATTAATTAACCTGATAGATCAACCTAATAGATCAACCGAGCATCATTCAATGAGGCCTTTAACGTTAAGCAGCACATGACAATACGTGCTACATACCTGGACTACGCGTTATACTGTGTGTTGATCGGTGTGGCGTGTGAGTCTGCAAATTATATATATGTACACCACACCCTATATGTACACCAACCACCCCGGACATCGTCGGTCGACAACCTTTTTGGGGCAAAAATAGAATGCCCAAGAGCGGTTAAACGATGCGTTCACTCGTTCCTTCCGTCTGCCTGCATCAAGCAATGCCTTATACGTTGAAGCGGCACGTAATATGTACGTGGATTTAACTGAGACAACAATTGTTTATTGACTCCTTGTGTGCGGTACGTGGCGCGTTAGGATACCATGCGAATACTACACACCACCCAATCGTCATCCACACCAACAAGATGCGTCGGACTCGGTCGGTCGACTAATATTATAAGAATAAAGATACACTTCAGCTGTGAGATTGAATGTTTTGTCGAACCTCATCTTCGCAAGCTGTGAGCGATACTCCGATCGCGCGTATTACGGGTTGTGTGTCCTCATTTAGGATATGGGGCTACGTATCACGGGTTGTGTGTCCTCATTAAGGATGTAGGTCGGCGACTCCCCTTGCAACTACAGTGTAGCTATCAGGGTCAACAGGGTGATGTTAGTCAGTCTGTGTGCGGAAACTATAAAACCCGTTTTGGGGGGGAACAAAATCTGACAGCTGTGGAAGGAAATGCATCAGTTTATCAAGTGAATCCTGTAAGTCGAACAACCGGTGAGGGGAGGGCGGGATTTTTAAGGATGTGGGGGGCTGGGTTTGATCAAGAGGGGGGGGGGGGGGGGCGGGACGGGAGGCAACTTAATCTGTGCGTGGAAACTATAAATCCTATCCTGCAAGTCGTACAACCAATGAGGAGAGGGTGGAGCGTTTGAGGAGGTGGGGGCGGGGGTGGGGGGGGGGGCGGGGGGGGGGGGGGGGGGTCGAAGGGGATTTAAAGAACATCTTTAGGTCGCATAGATGTAGGGGTTTGCTATACGCGTGGCGATGGTGCGGGTGGTGGGAAAGGGGGGGGCGTTGGGAGAGGGGGGGGGAGAATTGCGGCAGAGGCATGGATGACTCTAGAAATATAATGAGGTGATATCACGTGCGTGGAAGTGTTTATTACTCTGGCAGATTTCGATGTTAAGTGGGGCGTTTGAGCAAGAGGGACCGGGAAAAGAAAAAAAAAGAAAGGAATGGAGGGGGGGGGAGGGGGGGGTTCAAGAGGTTTAGGTCACATATAGTATAAAAATACACTCCAGCTGTGAGATCGAAGATTTGGTCGAAACTCAACTTTGCAAGCTCGTGTGTGATACTCCGATCCCGCGTATTACGCATATATGTAGGGGTTTGCTATACGTGTGGTGCTAGGCGATCGTGCGGGTGGTGCGGAAGGAGGGGGCGATGAGGGGGGGAGGGGGGGGGGATGATGAAAGCTAGGTCATAGATGGCTAGAAAGATATTATCGGTGAGGGGAGAGCGGAGGTTTGAAGGACGTGGGGGCCTGGGTTTGATCACGAGGGGGCGGGGGGGGCGATGGGGGGGGGGCGGGACGGGGGGGGCAGCTCAATCTGTGCGCGGGAACTATAAATCCTTCAAGGGGATAAATCTGACGGTTTTGGAAAGAATGCATCAGTTTATTATGTATATCCTGCAAGTCGTACAGCCGGTGAGGAGAAGGCGGTGCGTTCGAGGGGGTGGGGGTGGGGGTGGGGGTGGGGGGGGTGGGGGCGAAAGGGGTTTTTTAAACCGATATATTTAGGTCAAATAGATGTAGGGGTTTGCTATACGCGTGGTGCTAGGTCTAGGCGATGGTGCGGGTGGTGGGGAAGAAGGGGGGGGGGGAGGGGGGCGGATTGTAGCAGCGGCATGGATGGCTCTAGTGCGTGGAAGTGTGTATTTCTCTGGCAGATATCGATGTTAGGTGGGGCGTTCGAGCAAGAGGGAGCAGGCAAAAATTGTACCACGAGACCTGTGTCTTGTAGCTGTCTCTTTTGTCTATGATAGTTTGTGGCCACAGAGCTAGCCTCTCTAGGAGGTATCGGCACGGACACTTTACAAAAAGTTGCACTAGATGTAGATGGGTGGATACAAGAACGCACATGACCACCAAACCATACTACTATTGAACTAGTAAACACTGCACCAATTATGTGATACTATGTTGTTGCCATTCGTTTTTGGTAGTACCATAAGCTCCGTCTTTTGGGGCCTTTTTTTATCCGAAAAGACGCTACTCGTGCGATGTACCACGAACGGAACCACCAACGAAACAAACAAAAAACACCAAAAATATTACACGAAACGAAGGCCTGCTACTCTAAACACACCTCGGACAGCTCACGATCAATTGTAGTAGATCATCTACAACAACTACCAGCAGTTGACCCGGTCGCCCCGGTGGTCTGGTGCTTATCCTCGAATGCTACAATTAATGGATAGAGTATAGGTCCTGGGGGGTTCGAAACTCACCTGTGGGTCGAACTTTTGAGTTTATTTGCAATAATAATAAAAATGGAAGAAATCAAAAGTGCTGAGAGAGCGCCTTGCACCGTGGGCAATTCGATCCGAGTCGACAAGGAGGCAAGAAAGGGCTGACTCATGAGGTCTTCTCGTGATACCAGTAAAAACGGAGGCATGTTCCTATAGCTCCACGTACCGTAGTGGGGTAAAGAGCCTGCTTACGTGGTGCACCTGGATCTGAGTTACGAAGGAAAAGGGAGGGAGGAATAGAAAGAACAGAAAGTGCAAAGAAATAAACGGGTAAAAACTCAAATCCCGTATCTATCTGCCGTTTTGACATATATTGTGGGGCAGGATCTAAGCGGGATCTGTATATATCGATAACATGAGCTAAACTATACAGATGAAGTAAAAAACTCTAGATCGTCAGAAGGGGATCAGTGGTGAGTCCGAGGTCACCCGGGTCTATCTAGCAGGTGTCCCAAAAGGCATTGGAACGCTTGGAACCTGGAACGACAAGTCATTTTGCTTGCTGTTGATTGGTAAAATCGAATATATTCCTTGCGTTCCCACCCTGACCGTAAGTTTGGAAGAAAAAGTCCCACAAAGTAGTTTTCCTTGTTGAAGCAAACCGAACGACCGACTTGGAACGACCAGGCGTTTAACTGCACTTGGCGGAGATTATTATTTTAGAGCAACTGATTGGTGCTGGAAGTGGTTCTTCGTAGGCTTGGGGCCTACGAGGGAATTTTGGGTGCACATGGGATGACTTAGGGCTCACGGAGTGGAGCGAATGTTGACGCCCCAGGGCTCGCCCGCGGCATCGGCCACGCGATACCGCCATGGCCTGACCAGGAGGCTCACGAGGCAAAATACTGGGTTGCGAACGAGGCCCTGGCGATACGCCCCCCCGCGAACACTCCGCCCTCTCTTCACTTGTTGTACGACTTACAGGATATACATGATAAACTGGTGCATTCCTTCCAAAACCGTCAGATTTATCCCCTTGAAGGATTTATAGTTTCCGCGCACAGATTGAGTTGCCCCGCCCGTCTCCCCCCCCGCTCCCTCCTGTTCAAACCCAGACCCCCACGTCCTGAAACATCCGCACTCCCCTCACCGATTATTCGACTTACAGTATTTTCACTCGATAAACTGATGCATTTCCTTCCACAGCTGTCAGATTTTGCCCCCCTCAGAAACGGGTTTTATAGTTTCCGCGCACAGACTGCCTAACATCACCCTGTTGACCCTGATAGCTACACTGTAGTTGCAAGGGGAGTCGCCGACCTATACTGTATCCTTAATGAGGGCACACAACCCGTAATACGCGCGATCGAAGTATCACCCACAGTTTGCAAAGATGAGTTTCGACAAAATCTTCGATCTCTCAGCTGGATAGAGTGTATTTTTATTTTTATAGTATATATTGTGGCAAAAATGTGGAACCGATGTTGTTCGTAGGAGTTCAGTAGCCCCCGTCCAGCCACGAGGGCAACATCACAACTTCTGGATATGTCCCGACGGTGCCACTCTGACGGCTAGCACCGTCGTCTGTGAGGCTTGCCTTGATATATGCTTGCGTGCGAAGGTGTTCTCTGTGTCAGGGGCAATCGCTGCCCACGTGACGGTACCTCTGCCCTAGACTAGAGCTGCGCGGTCCCGCTGCAAAAGTCAGTTGCGCTATTATCTGTTCGGGTCGCTTGTCCACTTTTTGAATTCTTAGGTCGGACACGAACAGGTTGGAATGGAACGAACGAAAGCGAACAGCCTCGTTCCATTCCAACCGTCTCAACAAGGTCGAAATAAGTGAAGACATACCCTCATCCATCCGGCCAAAAGTTTTTGCTCGTATACCAGTTACAACTAACTGGGCCTGGATGTGCACGTCGTAGTACCTGGCACCGTTTATTATTTTATTTTATTTTCCCCATCCCATATATTATCCTCGCACTACACTCTCGCCCTCCCTCCCAGTAGTAACTCAGATCCGGGGTCACATAGCGGGCCCTCTTCCCCCCTTCCTCACTACGGTACGTGCCTTCGTTTTTATCGCTAAAAGAATTCACCATTTTCTTCCCTCGTAGTTGACTCGCGTCAAATAGCAAAACACGAGGTACCGGCAAAAAATATAGACTAATATTATTGGGGGTACCGTATGTATGTATGTATGTCGTACCAGCAGGTGTAACGGAGCTTCTCTGCACAGCACCAGTAGTTGGTTAGTAGCGGTTCCCCTATAGAGCCGGTAAAGTAGTGCCAGTTACCCGCTCTATAATTTGTTTCCCGTACACGTTTGTTTTATGCAGACGGGATCAACGAGTAGCGTCACCAGTGTGCAGGGTAGTGCCGGCTTCCGCTATTATTAAAGTGCCGGTCGGTGTTTGTTTCCAGCTGGTCATTTAATGGTACTGCAGAGGGACCCGCTCTATACTGCCATTAATAAAATACGCTAATACCTGATACATTATACGATACAACAAATGATTTCAATTTGAAGGGACATTCGTCCGCTGCCTTTGCTGCTCCTGCCCCTCGACGTGGGTACTGCAGCAATAAGCAAGCCGAATAGATCTGCGCCTCACCAAGGCGTTTTGTATTATTGATCTAGAGCACTCGGTGACATCAAACAGGACAAACGAGAGACCGCGTCAGAGGGTATAATAATTATAAAAAATATAATACACTCCAGCCGTGAGATTGAAGATTTTGTCGAAACTCATCTTTGCAAGCTGTGGGTGATGCACCGATCGCGCGTATCACGGGTTGTGTGTCCTCATTAAGGATGTAGGTCGGCGACGCCCCTTGCAACTACAGTGTAGCTATTAGCGTCAACAGGATGATGTTAGTCAGTCTGTGCGCGGAAACGATAAAACCCGTTTCTGTAGGGGATAAAATCTGACAGCTGTGGAAGGAAATGCATCAGTTTATCAAGTGTATCCTGTAAGTCGTACAACCGGTGAGGGGAGGGCGGGTTTTTCAGGACGTGGGGGCCTGATTTTGATCAAAAGGGGGGCGGGAGGGGGGGAAGGGGGGGAGGGACAGGTGGGGCAGCTCAATTTGTGCGTGGAAACTATAAATCCTTCTTGTGGGGGAGGGGGGGGGGGGTGTCGAGGGAGGGGGGGGGGTGTCGAGGGGGGGGGGGGGGGGGGGGGGGCTTTAGGTCGCATAAATGTTGGGGTTTGCTATACGTGTGGTGCTAGGTCTAGGCCATGGTGCGGGTGGTGGGGAAGGAGGGGGCGCCGGGGGCGGGGGGGGGGGTGGGAATTGCAGCAGCGGCATGGACGGCTTTAAAAAGTAATGAGGTGATATCCAGGGCGTGGAAGTGTTTATTACTCTGGCGGATTTCGATATTAGGTGGGGCGTTTGATCAAGAGAGAGCGAGGGAAAAAAACAAAAACAAAAAAGGGGGGGGGGGAAGAGTTTCCAAGAGGTTTAGGTCACATATAATATTAAGATACACTCCAGCTATGAGATCAAGCATTTGGTCGAAATTCATCGTGGTAACATTGTGTGTGCTCCTCCGATCGCGCGTATTAATCATATATGTAAGGGCTTGCTATACGTGCGGTGCTCGGTCTAGGCGATCGTGCGGGGTGTGGGGAAGGAGGGGGCGTTGGAGGGGGGGAGGGGGGATGAATGAAAGCTACGTCATGGATGGCTAGGAAGATCATGACGCGATATCAATTACGTGGAAGTGTTTATTACTCTGGCCGGATTCGATTGTAAGTGGGGCGTTTGGACGAACTGGGCGGGGAACAAAAGGGGGGGGGGGGGGGGGGGAGAGAGAGCGGAGATGAGTTGGAGCTACGGCATGGATGGTTAAAAGGATAATGAGATGATATCAGCTGGCTGGTAGTGTTTACTACTCTGTCTGGTAGATTTTTATTTTAGGTGGGGCGTTTGAACAAGAGGGATCGGGGGGGGGGGGGGGGGGCATTTCAATATGTGCGCGGAAAATATAAACCCTTAAAGGGGACGAATCTGACGGTTGTAGCAAGAAGACACCCCTTTTTATCACCCGCCTGGTAATGTTTATTATTGTAGAAGATTTTAAGTTACATGTAGTATGCAACCCAGTTTTAAGGTGTAGTAAACAACGTGTTAAAAGCTTCATAATTTGCTATTGTTCATGGATCGAAAGAGGGAATATTTCAATCGTTAGGTACAATCATGTAGAGTTACCATTATTTTCTGACATCGCTAATTATAATAAAGAGATACATATTGCCAAATACAACAGGCGAGGTGATGTGGTCATGCAATGTCACCGCCATTGAGAACAAATGGGAGAAATGCGAATCGTTAGTGTTTTGAAAGGAACGCTTAGGGTACCCGCGCTCCATTACGTTGCTTCGTTAGTCATATTTCGCTTGGCATAGGTTAGGAGGCGATCATGCAGACGGTATGTACGAAATACCTTACGTAATAAGTTGGTAGTGTGGTTTACCGCATTTTTAACATATCTGTCTGTACCTCCTTTTCACATTATTATTGTCTCACATGTACGATTTTACGCCTATGATTTTTACCGTGCCGATGTGGGGCTCTGAGGTCGCCAACTCCAAGGCAAGGCTACATCTTACAAATACACCAAGCGAGGTGATGTGGGCATGCGATGTCACCACTATTGAACGCGAGGGTGACTTTACTTCGTTAGGCATATGCTACTGCGTTTGGTAGAGGTTGTCAGGTGATCATGCAAACGGCCGGAGGTACGAAATACCTTGCGTAATAGGTTGGTAGTGTGGTCTACCGCAGTGTTAACATATCTGTATGTGTATTTTTTTCACATTGTTATTATCTAGTGTACGATTATACGCCCTGTTTTCTCCCCTCTGTCGTCGAAGATGTTGTGGTCCCGTAGATGTCGCGTCCATGTCTGGTACTCTTGTTCGTGGTGCTCATGAAAACATGCCCCAGCGTGTAGTAGATGATCGCTGAGTGGTGTTCCTTTCCTTTACATCAAGCCAGGTAGTATATGTCAACGCAACCGCTTGCTTGAAAAAGACAAATAAAATTCCTCACACACCTGATACAGAGGAGACGCGGCCCGAAGATTGTTCAGTATACCGACGGTCAGGAACAGGTTATCGAGCAGCGCACTTCATTTTTACTACCGCTCCTCACTCCACCCAAGACACTACGGGCATGCGTTGGACCCAGTTCGCTGATGCCCGAAACCAATTGCAAGGAGGTGATGTGGTGGGCGAATGCTATAATGATAGGCGCTGCTACGATTACCCCGTCCCTTGGTGTGTTTGTTTTTGCGTTCTTGATGAACCTGTTATTTGGCAACGAGCAGTTTTGACGTATTTTAGGTGTGTGTAAAAACTATATTATAAAAATTAAAATACACTCCAGCTGTGAAATCGAATATTTTGTCGAAACTCATCTTTGCAAGCTGCGTGTGATACTCCGATCGCGCGTATTACGGGTTGTGTGTCCTCATTAAGGATATAGGTCGGCGACTCCCCTTGCAACTACAGTGTAGCTATCAGGGTCAACAGGGTGATGTTAGTCAGTCTGTGCGCGGAAACAATAAAACTCGTTTCTGAGGGGGACAAAATCTGACAGCTGCGGAAGGAAATGCATCAGTTTATCAAGTGAATCCTGTAAGTCGAATATCCGGTGAGGGGAGGGCGGAGTTTTTAAGGACGTGGGGGGCTGATTTTGATCAAAAGGGGGGTGGGAGGGGGGAAGGGGGGGGAGGGGACGGGTGGGGCAGGTCTATTTGTGCGTGGAAACTATAAGTATTTCTCGTGGGGGAGGGGGGGGAAGGTGGCGGGGGGGCCCGGGGGCGGGGGGGCAGGGCTTTAGGTCGCATAGATGTAGGGGTTTGCTATACGCGTGGTGCTAGGTCTTGGCGATGGTGCGGGTGGTGGGTGAAGGAGGGGGCGTTGGGGACGGGGGTGGGTGGAAACTGCAGCAGCAGCGGCATGGACGGCTCTGAAACGATAACGAGGCGATATCCAGGGCGTGGAAGTGTTTATTATTCTGGCGGATTTCGATAGTTGGTGGGGCGTTTAAGCAAGAGGAAGCGAGGGAAAAAAAAAAAAGAAAAAAAGGCGGGGGGGGGGGGGGGGGGGAGGGTTTTCAAGAGGTTTAGGTCACATATAATATTATAATCAAGGATTTGGTCGACACTGATGTTCGCAACATTGTGTGTGATCCTCCGATCGCGCGTATTAATCTATGTAGACTATGCGATGTTTCTGAGTCATAGGGACCTCAATTTGGAATCCAGGGTACATGGGTTCCATCTTTTGACTGGGTTTCGTATGTGGACGTGCATGTGATTTTAGTGTGTGTGGACATTCTTATGATTTAAATTTACGAAATTGTGTCCGCGTGGTTGTTGCTACACGTGTATGTTTTGGTTGACGTTCTAGACTTCGTTATCGTGTTGTTTCAGAGTGATGTTTTCGAAAACATATTATTTTGTGTCCGCGTGGTTGTTGCCGCACGTGTATGTTTTGGTTGATGTTCTAGACTTCGTTGTCGTGTTGTTTCAGAATGGTGTTTTCGAATCCATATTTTTTTGTGTCCGCGCGGGTGTTGCTACACGTGTAGACTATGTCTTGGTTGATGTTCTAGACTTCGTTATCGTGTTGTTTCAGAATGGTGTTTTCGAACACATAGTATTTTGTGTCCGCGCGGATGTTGCTACACGTGTATGTTTTGGTTGATGTTCTAGACTTCGTTATGGTGTTGTTTTAGAATGGTGTTCTCAAATACATTTTATTTGTGTCCGCGTGGATGTTGCTACACGTGTATGTTTTGGTTGATGCTCTGGGCTTCTTCATGGTGTTGTTTCAGAGTGGTGTTTTCGAACACGTATTATTTTGTGTTCGCGTGGTTGTTGCTATAAGTGTATGTTTTGGGTGATGTTCTAGACTTCGTTATCGTGTTGTTTTAGAGTGGTGTTTTCGAATACCTATTAGTTTACAGTGGTTGGGGGGGGTGGCCTGTTGTGCATATCTGCAAAAAGTATTGATGTACGCCGAGAAAACTGCTTCGGGGGGCTAAAAATGAAGTTGCGAGGGACGTTTGGAAATTTCAACGTTTCCCCTCGCAGCTTTTGTCAAGTATGGTTAATTACATATTTATGCCTGGAGATAAACATGCAACAACCACCCTTGACAACTATGGGTTGTAGTGGTATCATAATACACTTATAATACCGTTACTGTTCATAGTTTGACTATGTGTGTATTGAATAGAAATAATGAGCGAAGCTAGGGTTGATGCCTTAAAATGAAAGTTTGCTAGAAGGTTTTGTATATGTGATTAGCCTGCTTATTGAATACATTGGTGTGGACGAAGTAGTGGGAGGTTTAACGCGACAGGTATTATATAAATACTTCAGCTGTGAGATCGAAGATTTTGTCGCAACTCATCTTTGCAAGCTGTTTGTGATACTCCGACCGCGCGTATTACGGGTTGTGTGCCCTCATTAGGAATATAGGTCGGCGATTCCCCTTGCAACTATAGTCCAGCTATCAGGGTCAACAGGGTGATGTTAGTCAGTCTGTGCACGGAAGTTATAAAACTCGTGGAAGGAAATGCATCAGTTTATCAAGTGAATCCTGTAAATTGAATAACTGGTGAGGGAAGGGCGGAGTTTTTTAGGACGTGGGGGTCTGGCTTTGATCAAGAAGGAGCGGGGGGGTGGGGAGGGGGGGGAAGGGGGGGTGGGGGGGGGGCGGGCGGGGCAGCTCAATTTGTGCGTGGAAAATATAAATCCTTTGAGGAATAAATTTGACGGTTTTCGAATGCACCCGTTTATCATGGGGGGGGGGGGGGGGGGCGGGGGCGGGACGGGTGGGTCTGCTCAATCTGTGCGTGGAAAGTATACATCTTTGAAAGGGGAAAAATGTGACGGTTTTGGAAAGAATTCACCTGTTTATCCTGTATATCCTGTAAGTCGTACAACCAATGAGTAGGGGGGGGGGGGGGGGGGGGGGTCGCTGGTTACAACAGTTGGTCGCGAGGGTATAC
Organism: Undaria pinnatifida; assembly: GCA_012845835.1. NCBI lineage: Eukaryota > Phaeophyceae > Laminariales > Alariaceae > Undaria > Undaria pinnatifida. The sequence continues at coordinate 5,926,251 of JABAKD010000001.1, read as the reverse complement.
AAGGTCGCAGTGTTATAACATACTTTTCATGTGTGAAAACCTGTGGCAAAATTATGTGTAATCGGTCAGGCAGCGGGGGAGAGTACACCTGTACCTTGAGGAGGGGGTGGGGAGGGGGGAAAGGGGGGGGGGGTTGATTACGTTTGTCGCGAGGGTATACAAGGTTGCAGTGTTATTTGATACTTTTCATGTGTTTAAACCTGTAGCATGTTTCTTTGCGGCCAGGGAGGGGGGCGGTGGGGTAGTGGGAGGGAGAGAAAAGGAGTTTAAACCTGTGGCATAGTTATCTTTAATCGGCTAGGAAGGGAGGGAGGGGCGCGGGGGGGGGAAATCCGGTGCTTCGTCTCTTGTCTATCTACTGGTTCCAAATTTCCTACAAATTAGACGGCTACATTAGCCTTTCGTAGCATTTGAAGTTTGATAACATATTTTAAACCTAAGGTGGGGGGGGGGGGTTAAGTGAGTTTGTGGTGAGGGTATACAAGGTCGCAGCATTATACTATACTTCTTATGTGTGTGGAGGCATGTGTGGCATATTTCTGTTCATTTGATAAGGAGGGGAAAAAGAGAGGGGGAGGGGACAAAGGGGAAGGGGACAAAGGGGGAGGGGACAAAGGGGGGTAAAAGGCGGGGGGGGGGCGGGGGGGGGGGGGGGGGAAGGGGGTGGAAGGGGGTTTCCCCCCGCCCCCCTTTGGGTTGCTTGCTTTTATCGTTTTTATCTACTAGTTCCGAAACGTAACACAATTTAATGAATTTTTTAGTCTTAGCATTTCAAATTGTATAATATATAAACCGCTCTTCATACGTCACGATAGTATATCCGTAAGAGACTCGAACAAATTTCAAGGGGGGCATAATAAAGCGTACCCGGGTGGGTCGAAATCCCCTGAGAGCCGAAGTGTTCAGACTAGCCTACTTGCGTAAGTTGCCGTCAACCACCCAAATTTCTCGGGTCCCTCAGGCTACCACGTGAAGCCGTCTCTGAATGCTTGATATATTATAAAAATTAAAATACACTCCAGCTGTGAGATTGAAGATTTTGTCGAAACTCATTTTTGCAAGCTGTGGATGATACTCTGATCGCGCGTATGACGGGTTGTGTGTCCTCATTAAGGATATAGGTCGGCGACTCCCCTTGCAACTACAGTGTAGCTATCAGGGTCAACAGGGTGATGTTAGTCAGTCTGTGCGCGGAAACTATAAAAACCGTTTTTGAGGGGGACATAATCTGACAGCTGTGGAAGGAAATGCATCAGTTTATCAAGTGAATCCTGTAAGTCAAATAACGGGTGAGGGGAGGGCGGGGTTTTTAGGCACGTGGGGGGCTGGGTTTGATCAAAAGGGAGCGGGGTTGGAGGGGGGGGGGAAAGGGAAGGGCAGCTCAATCTGTGCGTGGAAACTATAAATCTCATCCTGTAAGTCGTACAACCCGTCGGGAGAGGGCGGAGCGTTCGAGGGGGTGGGGGGGGGGTGGCGGATGGGGAGGGGGGGGGGGGGCGAAAGGGTTTTTAAGCCAACGTATAGTTAGTGCGTTATCACTTTTCAGATTACGCTCACGACAAGCGATTTTGCATACCTTCAAGCAACAACAGTTGAGCAGTATCTTGTTTGGATGATCGTACGAACGACTTCCGACCCAGGCTACAATAGGGGGGTTATGTTGTTTTGGGCCTTTGAGTTCAGTAGTGAGGGGTCACTCGCGCGAATAACCCCTTTGTTCCTTTGCGATCTTACGTTTTTTTCCGTGTTTTATATTCACGAAACCAATCCGAAATGCAAAGGGATAGCTGCGCCAAAACAACTGCCTCAACCATTTTCATTCGTGAGGTATAGAGTCACTCGTGTGACTGGCCCAAACACACCAGGGAAAATGGGGGTATGATACTACAATACCGTAGCCTTGGTCTTCCAGAACTACGTTTTGTGTTCAAAACATGAGACAACTGCGAGGTGAAGGGCCACCTGATTTTTGTTCTAAGTAGGCTAGACACCTGCTATGAGAGGGGTAGCACGTTTTGGCTACAACAGTTTTGAATTGCGGGGCTCATTGACCCAGTATCGTCGGAATGGCATGCTTTCTTTGCTATTTCTTTTCGTTTTATACCTAGGTCATTGTATTGTTCATCGGGTTGCACCTTTCATGTTGTCCAAGCTGTGTCGTTTGGGTAAGGAATAGACCTCCTCACAAGTGAGGAATCTAAACACGTAGGTGCCCCCCTACCGTACTACTCGGAAGTACTAGGTAGTATCATGCGCCAATACCATCAATGGCATTTTTACCATCAGCACGTTGTTTCAACGTCGATCGCCCATGATCGTCCCAACAAGAACAAAACCAAGGGGATGGCAAAGCGGTACCTATCCACGAAGTCTAACCCCTGTTCGCGTCTGTTGGAAATATGTTCTACGTGCGCATTTATATTAGTTGTCGTTAATCGAGAAACCCTAAGCACCGAATTATACAGATGTCATACCTTTGACAGCATAGTTTGTGGAGAAGGCATTCGCCGAAAGAGGAAGTGGTCACCGAGAGGTGCTCGCTGACGCATGCGACGGTAGGGGTGCACCACGTTTTTTGAGGTTCCTCACTTGGGGGAACTCTTTTTCTAACCCAAAAACTGGTTTGGAGAAAAGGGAAATTGCAACACGGAGAACACTACCATGGCCTATGCTAGGCATATACAACCTGGTACCTGGTAACAAACAACACTGGAAAACACAACCGATAATTCGATAAGTATATGGTTAGTAGCGTTTTGTCCGAAGGTTTTTAACCCTATCGTATCCTCTCGCCGGCATGCTCGCCGATAGACCCCTTAAGGCTTGCGGAGAAAGAACGCGGCAAGAGGCGTGCAGGGGGTCGGGGGAGGGGGGGGTCGCCAGAGGACATTCTGATCACATCCCCAGGTTTCACGTGTGGACGGATATAGATTTTTGATCGGGTGTAACTGATTTTGGTGCTGCTGCAGAGCAGCTCACAGCGCTCAGCGGGTCCCTTCTCTCAGATACCGCTATAAACAGAATTGTGTATCTCTCATGAGGGTGTGATCACCTAGTCCGGTTGCTTCCGCGATGCCAGTAGCCATCCACGCATCCAGACCATAGGCCATTTGTGTCCGTAACATCACGCAAGAGGTAATAGTTGATGTTTGGTGCTCCTGCAGTTCGCAAGACGGGCTTTCAACCAAACCGTGGTGCTCCACACATGGCACCCCGGAAGGTGGGAATTGGCGCAGGTCGGCCGTCTATTTCCAACTATCGAAACGCGTGATCGTACGGGGATCATTCGATCGGGGATCGTTTGGCGCAACAAAACTGAAAAAAAAATGGATGAGTCATGCTTCAGAGCACTTTGTGATTGACCAAGGGGTTCAATCGTTCAGAATCGTGTGGTGGAACAGACTTGTTTAAAAAGAGCCATGCTTGAGGGCAGTTGATTGTGAATGCGAAAATCGCTCTTCAAGCAGACAGGCAGACATACAGACAATAACAAAATTTGCGGACCCACAACCGAGGGTCCACATGTGAACAGGCAACACGGACCGAAACGGATCAGCTGCTTCAACTTCCGAGGCGCGCAAACGCAATCACTACGCTCGTCCGGGACAGGTGTCCTTCGACGAGCGCAGGTTCAAAATTGCCACCCGCGCAGTGGAAAGCTTTGGGCGCCTCGGCAAATAAGGCAGCGGTCTGATCGATCAGGTAGCCGCAAGTATAGTAGGAGGGCCGGACGGATCGTCCCCATCGCAGGGAGGTGTCTGCAAGGAACGCCTATTCCAAATCATCTTTGCGACCACTCAGGTCCCGATTTTGCGCAGCTTTCATCAATAGAGACTAGCTCTGAAGGACCGCAAAACCGCGAAGGGGCGGAAGGAAGAAGCGGAACGACTGCAGTCAGTGGTCTGGGGTGGGAATGTTGATGAGGATTAGGGTAGAAAAATAGCAAAAATGAACAGATGTAGAGAAAAGAAGTGGTAGATAGCATGAGAAGATGTGGAGAAAGGAAATGGGGAAATGGTTGGCAGGTCATAGATACTACTGCTTTATTGAAGGATATTCGATTTACATCGTAACGGCATCTACTATATTTGGTCGAAGGGCTAAAACAATGATGATGAAATAATTTTCGTCGCAGCGACCACAGATAACTATGTAGAATCTACTACGGGGCCTTGAGCCCCCAACGAGATATAAAGTTAATGTCCATGAGTTACGGTGCAACGGTGATCGGATACTACAACTAGGATGATGTGTCGTAGCTACACTGTATTTGCTATGCTTGGACGGCCGAGACTATGAGTGGGGATCAAGCTGTCGGGAGTTCCCCATTGCACTCAATTAATTGTGGACGGAACGACATTCATCCGATACCTAAGGTTTCCAACATTATGAATATGTATATCTACGCGATTAGCACCTTGGGAAGTCTGGCGAAACCACGTATTTACTCGGTACGGCCCGTGCCCCGGCGTATAACTGCTGTGCTTGTATTTCATCTGCATCGAACACGCATATTGCATCCCATCGCGTTGCACGGCTCGAACACTCTCTTTGCGCTTGTGTGGACCTTGGAAATTTGATATTCCGATAATCGGACTTTCTACCCTCCCGACACACGAGTACAGGACACGATTATAACGAAGGCCAAAGGACAATTGAATGGGGCTAACCCTACACGAACTCGAACTGGATCCAAAGTGAAAAATAAGGATTGAGCCGTTCTACGGTATCCCCCCCAACTTTTCTGTGACGAAATCGCCGGTTTTGAAATCAGCTCCCAGCTTATATCTCCTGGAGTACGGTGCCCCTTGCCACCCCGACGACATCGTTCGATAGTCCTTTGCAAACAAGAAAGTACATGAATGAAATATGTTTTTTTCATGGCATCCTTCCTCGTGTCGAGCAGCCATGAAACGTTCGTTGAAGAACATCGCTGATTTTGGGGGGTGGGCTGTCGTAAAATCAGTCGATTCAACCCTTAGACTCTCATAATATGGTAAACCCTGGGAGATCATGTGACTGCAGCCCTTCGGGGCGAATCCATATTGTGTGGCTCACTGCAGGCGGATGCCGACCGTGTTGGTTATATAGCGCTTCCCATTGGCCCACTTAGGGTTAGTGTGACTATGTAGGCTACTGTAGTGGGTAGTGCTACATAACCAACAGACCATGATAATTCCGTGGGGTCACAAGCTCTCTACCGTCGGAACCCGGATCGTTTTTCTGCGCAGAATATACCGGACGATGCTCCTACCAAGGGTTGGCGAAGATCGCTTGTGCGTAATTTATCGATTTCATGGTTTTATCGGTTTCCGTCGTGGCATGGGCAAAACCAGGTAGGCCTTGTTTATGGATGTTGTAGATGCATCATCACCACTGAACTAACAGCTAGCGCTGACTTCAGGAATTGCAACCCCGTGGATAGGTCTAAAGGTGTTGGCTTAACAGCCAGAAATACCGGACACGATGATTTTGTTTAGAGTGTGCACATAACCATCTTTTTTTAATGACAGTCAGCGCTGCTAGCTCGCAGTTGGTGTACATGTAGCAGTAAAAAAACGCCAGAGTCACACCTGGACTTGAGAGATACATAGGCAGCAAGCAGACGGACAAGACATGATTTTCAACGGGTACTGGGGAATGCCGACGCGCAAAAATGGTAAACGGAGCAGAGACGATCAAAATGGATTGAACACAATGATTGCAGCATCGACCGCCCGACTAACGCAGCAAATGAAAAATGCGAGCGTCACGCCTAGACTGAGATATATGAGAAGACGGGTCGGTAGACAAGGAACGGGTTTTCCGCTTTAGAGACCTCAATATATTGGGGAGTTCCGGAGAGCGAGAACGATGAAGAAGAGACAACGAAAAAGGGCAAAGCCAATGACGACTGCAAAACACGAAGTAGTCCGGGTTACGTACTTGATTGAGTTTGTCCCCTGGAACTACATTCGTTAAAAGGAGCCACCCAGGACATCTTGTGTGTTACTTACTGTTGATATATCCGGTGAAATAAAGCTGAAAAATATTTTCAACAGAAACCGCGCTATTTCTAGTATATCAGTTCCAGCGGCAGGAATAACGTCTTACGGGAAAAGCTCTGTCTATCTCCTCAACAACCACACCTTCACTCCCTACGCATATAATGTTTGAAGAAAGCTTACGTTCACGGCCATATTTTTTGTGCTGCTGCCAGACCACTCGGACGCATGCTTCAACCTGGAAAGAGACCCAGAGGCTAACGCTAAAAATGCGCCACCTATCGGTCACCTTGAAAAACGGACGAGTTCTCGCGCCACCGATGTTGTATTCTGAACTTCGGCGACAATGCCCATCACTGCCATACCCAATGATGCCAGCCTCTAACGGAACCCCGCGTTCCGTACGGCACGAGCGCCGCAATGCAGTTGCACATACATGTTAGGAGTTGCAGAATGCCATAATCCAGGCGTACATTTTGCGGGATGCAAAGACAACAAGCCGTCCGTTTTAGTGATGTGCTATTACAGTAGTCAGAAAATGTAGGGCTGAACGTAAGCTTTATTCACGTGTCATACGCGGAGGCAACGAAGCTGTGGTTCAGAAGGTGTGAAGCTTTCCGTGGAACATCTGTTTAATAGATAGGTTCATACTGATTATGCTGGATGCAATACAGCTGCTGCAGGAAAGACGGATTGTAAAATATATAGAGTTACAGAATGCCGAGCGCAGCTCCTTAAATAGTGGGGATGGCGAAGCATAACTATCCATAGCCAGACCACGATGCAAGTTCCGTTGTCACAACCTACGAAACAGTAAAAAACGTGCCCGAAAGAGCACATCACACATGAAGAAAGCAAAGAGGAAAGAAAATGTTTTGTATTGCTTGCCTCGCGCAATTCGCGCGTTGTGCGGTACGGATAGCACCCGATACACAAATTTTGTTATGGTCATCATTTATTTGAGGAGCGCTATACCTCACACAGAACAGTCGAATTCAACACCAAAACTTATTATAAGCCAAGCCCGATAAGCAATCCCATGGGCTAGGTATCTAACGTATAATACATATATATATATATATATATATATATATATTCGACCAAAACCTGTTGAAAACCCCTCCCCCCTCAAGAAGGAAAAACTACCCCCCCACCCCGTTTTTTTCCCCGATCCCTCTTGCTCACACGCCCCACCTAACATAACGTCGAAATCACCTCATTATCTTTCTAGAGCCACCCATGCCACTGCTCCAAATCATGCCCCCTTCCTCCCCCCCAACGCCCCCTTCTTCCCCACCACCCGCACCACCACCTAAACCTAGCACCACGCATATAGCAAACCCCTACATCTATGGGACCTAACGCTGTTTGAAACACATTTGCCCCAACCCCCCCCCCACCCACCACCCACCCACCCACCCACCCACCCCCTCGAACACCCCGCCCTCTCCTCACTGGTTGTATGACTTCCAGGATATACATGATAAAGTGCTCTCCCCTCACCGGTTATACGACTTACAGGATACACTTGATAAACTGATGAATTTCCATTCGCAGCTGCCATATTTTGTTCCCCTCAAAAACGGGTTTTATAGTGTCCGTGCTCAGATTGACGAACATCACCCTGTTGACCCTGATAGCTACACGGTAGTTCCAAGGGGAGTCGCCGACCTATACCCTTAATGACGACACACAACCCGTAATACGCGCGATCGGAGTATCACACACAGCTTGCAAAGATGAGTTTCGACAAAATCTTCGGTCTCACAGCTGGAGTGAATTTTTATTTTTACAATCTGTTTTTTTAATTATGAAAATAAAAATTCACTCCAGCTGTGAGATCGAAGCGATAACTCGACAAAATCTTCGATCTCACAGCTGGAGTGAATTTTTATTTAAACAAATTGTAAAAATTAAAATTCACTCCAGCTGTGAGATCGAAGATTTCGTCGAAACTCATCTTTGCAAGCTGTGTGTGATACTCCGATCGCGCGTGTTACTGGCTGTGTGCCCCCATTGACGATATAGGTCGGCGACTCCCCTTACAACTACAGTGTAGCTATCAGGGCCAACAGGGTGATGTTAGTCAGTCTGTGCGCGGAAACTGTAAAACCCATCTTTGAGGGGGACAAAATCTGACATCTGTGGAAGGAAATGCGTCAGTTTATGAAGTGAATGCTGTAAGTCGAACAACCGGTGAGGGGAGCGCGGAGTTTCTAAGGACGTGAGGACCTGGGTTTGATCAAGAGGGGGGGGGGGGGGCAAGACGAGCGGGACAGCTTAATCTGTGCGCGGATTTTCTAAATCCTTTCCTGTAAGTCGTACAACCAGTGGGGAGAGGGCGGAGCGTTCGAGGGGGTGGGGGGGAACGGGGGGGGAGGGGAGGGGAGGGGGGGGGGGCGATGGGGGGGGGATGGGGGGGGGGATGGGGGGGAGGGAGGGGGGGGGAGGAGGGGGGAAGGGGAGGGGGGGGACGGGAGGATGAGGGGGGGGGGAGGGGGGGGGAGGGGGGGGGAGGGGGGGGGGAGAGGGGGGGGAGGCGGGGGGGGGGAGGGTGTTCAAACAGCATCTTTAGGTCGCATTGATGTAGGGTTTTGCTATACGCGTGGTGCTAGATCTAGGCGGTGGTGCGGGTGGTGGGGAAGGAGGAGGCGTTGGGGAGGGGGGGGTGAATTGCAGCAGTGGTATTAATGGCTCTAGATAGATAATGAGGTGATATCAAGTGCGTGGAAGTGTTTATCACTCTGGCAGATATCGATGTTACGCGGGGCGTTTAAGCGAGAGGGACCGTGAAGAAAAAAAAAAAAAAAAAGGAGGGGGGGGGGGAAAGGGTTTTCAACAGGTTTAGGTGACATAAAGTTTATGAATACACTCCAGCTGTGAGATCGAAGATTTGTTCGAAACTCATATTTTTGCAAGCTTGTGTGTGATACTCCGATCGCACGAATTACGCATATATGTAAGGGTTTGCTATACTATTATATATATGATGATGATTCTTTTTTTTTGAGGGGATGGAGATTGTGGTGAGGAGTTTTTTTTCGTCTCGGCCTCAGTATGGGATTCTCGGAACTGGAATTTCTCTGTCAAATAATCGCTTCGTTCGAGCGCCGTCTTCGGGGGGTGGCTCCAACGCCCCTCGCCCTGCCTTATCCGTTCTGCACCTCAACGTGAACGCGGATAGGCGCTGAGCGAGACAAGCGAGAAGTGCGCAAAAAAAAATGTATTTTGAACGGTACTCTCCGGCTATTCTTTGGATCTTGATGTAGAGAGGTCGATAAAATAAAACTTGGCAAGACACTATTTCAAAATTGGCGTCATACTTTGTCCCAAAACATAGAATACTTACTGAAAAAAAAATCCCCCTGGTACCGCGGTAGGTATCATAGTAGTGCATTTGTTTTTTAGGTTTCGGTGACACGTACGTACATGGGATAGATGATATGAGGTTATAAGGTGGGGACACAGAGTGCCCCCTCCCTGCAGGTCTGCCAGTTGAGCATATCCTTGAAGAGTACTCACTTTATTTTCCTTCGTGGAGACGTAGCTTTATTTTTTCGATTCCACCAGAGCCCCGGATAGCTTCTGAGATCGGAGGCACGTGCCTCCGATCTATTTCCTAACTTTCCCGAATAGAAAACGCCAACCTTATCATACGAAACCCATCCAAATGATATCAAATTCGGATAATAACAGGCCTTTTGAGGCCGTATCTTAGCACTAGCCCACCCTGATGAGTCGCATATGCAGAAATATGGGAGATTCGGGGAAGCTCCGGTTCTACGAACTAGACCATGAGTCGAAGATTCGGCTCCTCAAAACCCCCACTCCCTCACCTCTAACGGTCTGGCTATGGAGCAAGAAACACGCGAAGAAACGCAGTTGAAAGAAATGCAGACCCTACAACAAGGCAAAAGTCACCCATCAACAACCTGCCGCGTGCCGCCGGTGTGGCGGGGGTGGGCAGAAAAGGCTCTACGGCAAATCAATTACAGAAAAGGTACTATGGCGATGCGAGCCCTCGTCGATATGGGGGGGAACACAGGCGCTAACACAAGGGAGAAGCCATGCGAAAAACCTCCCGTGGGCCATCGGCATGGCGGGGGTTAGACGAGGAAACGACAAATACTCGGGATGGAAGGTGGCAACACCTACAGCCCCGCGAGAGGGGGGGGACGTTTAGTCGAAAAACAAAGTACCAGGTAGAAGAAATACAACACACAAGAGATAAAAAATGACACACAGACCCGTACATAGCCCTGTACTACGTGACGCGCGAACAGGGTACCCTGGTCGCCCCCCGGCTCTGGGCTGAGGAGGGCGTCGGCAGGGCGAAATTGAACAATGACGAAAAGGCGACAGCCTTGCGCCTCAGATAGCGTCGTTTTACCCGAACCCTGACCCGGCACTGAGCAGGGGCTTCGGCAGGACAGAAAGAAATATTAATGGAAGAACCGCCCCAAAACCCGACGAAGATCCTCAGGACACTGCGAACAACCCAAAGACAAAGACTCAAAACTCATAACCCCAACATTGAAGAACTATCGAGGAGCGGTGGCGGCTTGGTAGTCAACTAGCCACGGCCGCGCCTCGAGATTCGTATGCGTTACGTTAGATTCCCCGAGGAAACGCACTGGCGATGTGAGCTTGCAAGCACCAAGAGCCTCGTTCGGCTCCAGTCGAAGTCGTGTAGCGCGCCGGGGGAAGAGGAAGTTTATTCGGTCCCGGGTCACAAGCGGACCAGGTATACCTTGTCCTCGGTATTGCTCGCGTTGATTTTTCCAAGCCACCATAACCCATCGTCTCCCTTGTGCCAAAAGTGGGCTCGCTTAGGAAGTACTGTGTCGTGGTAGCGACGGAGCCAATCGGCGCGGGGAACACAGGCGTAGCCCGGCGCTAGGAAATGTTCCCCGTTGTTGCGGGAGAGCTCACGCTGTGCCGCCCCGATCCGCATTCGGCGGTAGAGGCGGTTGGTTTGGCGGTGCTGGTTTGGAGTTCCGGCCCAATAACGCAAGATGGGGAGCGGGAGAGGTGGAGGTCCAATACCCGCTCCCAGGAAGGTTCGGAGAGTCCCGCCCAATGCGTCTTGTATAGCACCGCGATGACGCCACCTCGCCTCCGTACCGACTGATCACCAGTGATCTGCTCCACCTCCAGCCGTTGTAGGGGAGTCGAAACGTCGTCTTGAGTGACGTGGTACGGCGGGGATTTCTTGGAAAAATTGTTGAGCACGTACTGCGTCAGCCCCGCCGGTAGGTATTTGGGCATGTCCCCGCTGTCGTGGGGGTTGGCACAGGGTTTGCAGCGCTCGATCGCTACGCGCCGACAAGCGTCCGAACCGGGCAGGTCGGAAGGGAGATCCAAACAGACGAGGTTGCTCCCGAGCGGCGAACCGTCCGGGGTCTCGGCGGCGGAGCAGGGACGGACGGCCAGGACCTTGTCCGGGCCCGTCCAGTTAAGCGCGAGTTTGGCCTTGAGTACCTTGGCGTCGGTGTTCGCCTTCATACCCTGGCGGATGGTAGAGGCAGAATTGTACACCCATACCCAACCACCCACAGAGAATTTAGGTGCTGGACGCAGCGCGTCGGCGAGGGCGGAGTTTCTGCGGTTAACACGGGAAAAGGTGAGGCCGTTGTGTGCTCGGATAATGTCGTTCGCGCGCTTTTGCCGGTCGGTGGCCAAATCGCAATAGGCCAGGTGGTCACGAGCCAGGCTCTGGAGTCCCACGACACCAGTGCGGTCGAAAACCGTCAGGGGGAGCCGTGGGAGTCTGCCCATGTGGACCTCGTTGGGCACCAGACCCGTCGCCGCGCTAACGGAATTGTTGTAAGCGAATTCTATGTGGGGCAGATGCAAGTCCCAATCGTCTTGTCGATCGTTGACGATCATAGCCAGCATTTGGGCCATAGTGTGGTTTACCCGCTCGACGCCCCCTTTACAGTTGAGATGATAGGAGCTTGTAGCAAGCTTTTGCATACCCAACAGCTGGTATACAGCTTGTGAAAGCTTGGAGCAGAACTGCAGTCCGTTGTCCGAGAGTATGGTGCGCGGGCACCCGCACAAGGAGATGTATTGGTTCACCAGGATATTGGCTGTACCCTCCGCGGTGAACTCAGCGGCAGTGACGGGGAACATGTCGGCCCGACGACTGAAGCGATCAGTGAAGAGCAGGATGTAGGTGTTGCCTCGTGGTGTGACCGGAAGGGGGCCGAAGTAGTCAACACGGACGGCGACACCTGGACCTTCCGGTAGAGGCATTGTGATGATGGGCCAGCGGACAGTCAGCCGTGGGGTTTTCCGCGCTTGGCACTTCAAGCAGTGGCGAAGTCACCACCGGGTGCACACATTCATGCCAATCCACCAATAGAAACGCTCCAGCATGCGCAGCGTGCGCGTGGTGCCAAGGTGACGAGAGGCCGTCGAGTGACAAGCTTGCGTGATCCATGGGCGCATGAGCAGGGGAACGTAGATGCGAACTGGCTCGTGGTTTAGCAGGCAAGCAACTCGCCCCACAGAGTTCGGTTTGTCAGACCTTACTGGCGGCAGTGTCGGATTACGGACGAGTAGGAAGATGCCATCGTCGGTTGTATGTAGTCGACCCTTACCCGCCCGCTCCTGGACGTCTGAGAGGGATGGACGCTTGTGCGAGGGGTAGCATGCCAAGAAAAAATAACATAATCGTAACATCATCATAACATCATCATAACATCATAACATCATCATAATACCACCATCATCATAACATCACCATAACATCATCATAACATCATCATAACATCATCATAACATCATCATAACATCATCATCACATCATCATCACATCATCATAACATCATCATAACATCATCATAACATCATCATAACATCATCATAGCATCATCGTAACATCATCATAACACCATCATAACATAATCATAACATCACAAATCGGTTGGCAGGGCCGACGGCCGGCCGATAGAAATGTATCGTATCATGGCGTGGCACGTCGGCTCTGCATGGCATACGAATAACGCGCGACGGAATCCGCGAACCGTAATTCAGCAGCGTCGTCGAGGGCATCCGACCTTGTAGGTGCAGTCGGCGTGTCACCAGGAGAAGGCGTAAGCCGTAGGAGAGGAGTTCCCATAGGCTCTGCGTGGTCGCGGTCGGACGGAAGTGGTACCGTGCGGACCGGCGGGTCAGCAAGAGTAGGGGTCGCGGCGGCGGGCGAAGCCGGCCGCGGCCGTCGGGCTCGCGGCGGAGTTGTAACTCGTCCTGAAGATGGCCGGGGGGGGGGCGCCGGGCCCGAAGCCATAGTCAACCGCAGGAGGTGCATTACCAGCTGCTGTTGCTGAACGCCGGCGTGTCCGAGTGGAGATGCGGTCTGAAAAAGTCGTCATCGTCTGTGGCGCCGGAGAGCCAGGCGAAGTAGAGATGGGCGCCGTCGGACCGGAAAAATCGGGCTCGACTGGGTCAGTCCCTTGTACCGAGCTCCTGGAACGAGTCGGTTGGGCCACTGACGTCGTGGCAGCCGGGGCTTCTGCAGAGTTGGCCACGGTGGGTACAGCAAAAGCCGACGCGAAATCGTAGTCGTCTGCACGCGAGTCCCCCCTCCGGCCGGGAGAGCTATCGACGGTGGCGGTGGATGCAGAAACACGAGTCACGAATCTCCTGGAAGGAGTAGGAAGGTCGTCAAGCCTCATACGTGGCCCGTGTGTGCGAAAACCGCAAAAGACGGCAAGGGTGAGATGAAGCCCACCCAAGGCATTATTTTCGGTGCGGGGCATTAGCCCACCCAAGTCGACACCCGGAATCGGAGAGGAAGGAGTGTACAGCCCGCAAGCCCTTATGAGGTATACGCCACCATCCTCAACAGGGGTGAGACTCGTCGAACCATTGCGATCGTTTTCCGTGGCAGGCTCCGGCAAGCGAAACAGGAAGTCGGCGTTGCCGTTCGCGCTTCATTTTCGGTATTCGAGGGTGTAGTCGAATGCGGTGAGGAACTCGAGCCATCTCTGGACTCGGGCGTTGTGGTTCTCCACTTTCCCTATGCTTTCCAGAGCCTTGTGGTCTGAGAATATTCGGAACTTGGTGCTCCAAAGGTAGCCGCGGAGGCGCTTGGGAGCCCAGACGATGCTGCCAGCCTCCAAATCGAGAGGAGTCCAATGCCTTTCCGAGTCGAGCGTAGCTCGGCTGATGTACGCGATGGGTTTTATGGAGCCGTCCGTCTGCTCCTGTTCGAGAGCGGCTCCGAACCCGTCGATGCAGGCGTCGCAGTACACGTGAAACGGGCGTGTGCCGTCGGCGACGGCGTCTCAATTAGGGAAAACGAGCACCGGCGGGGTCGTGAGCTCCACCAAAATGTCTCGCACCAACGTCTCCATAGCAGGCGTGAAGCCAAGCTTAACCCCTTCCAAAGGAGCGCGTTAATCGGACGAAGCCTCTTCGAAAAAGTCGGGCAAAAGAATGCGGTAATAGTTGATACCACCCATGAGTGCGCGCACCTGCTTAACGTCTGTGGGCATCGGCATATTGGTCAGTGCCGACACTTTTTCCGCATTTGGGCGTAGGCCTGCTGGGGAAATGAAATGGCCTAGAAATTGTGCATCGGTGGCGCCCAATCGCGCCTTCGAGGGGGAAAGCTTGGGATTGTGCTTTCGAAGGCGTTCGAAGAGGGAGCGAATCGTCCGAACATGCGCTACCGGGTCGGAATCGAACACGATGACATCGTCGAGGTAAGCTTTCACCTGTTTCAAGCCCTTGATCACCCCATTGATGACCTTGACGAACCACCCAGGCGAGGTGCTGCTGCCCTGAGGCATAACGAGCCACTCATAGAGGCCCGTGGGTGTGCAGAACGCTGTAAGGGGAACTGTGGCTTTGTGTGCCGTTATCTGGTTTTATAAGGAAACCAAGTCGAACAGGGGAAACACCCGACCTGACCCTAAGGAGTCCAGGACCTGGTCCACGCGGGGAATCGGCAGTTGGCTAAGCTTGCTAATTTGGTTGAGCTTCTTGTAGTTCACCGACCGCCAGATTTCTTCGGGATGACCACCAGCGGGCTCGAGTACGGTGAAATCGAGTGCTGAATCAACCCAGCCGCGAGGTACTGGTTAAGGGTCGCGTCCGCTTCTTTGGCCAGTATAGGGTTTATGCGATGGGGTCGTGAAGTGACCAGAGCGCTGCCCTCCGGAACCAAGATTTCGAAGGGCATCAGGGAGCAGGACCCAAAATCCGTGTTCGAGGTGGAGAGCACGTCAGAAAAGTCACAGAGCACACCCCCCAGTTGCTTAATGGCCGGGGGGTCCCAGCCAGGGTCATGTAAGTCGAACGCGATCTCCCGCAGGTGCGGTGGGAGTCGGGTCCAGACACGTAGAAACGCAGAACGCTGGGCTGGGTTCAAACGTTCCATTGGCGTCGGCGAGGGCGGCGGCACGGCGGGAGCTATCCCCTCTGCGTCAGTCGAGCTCGCGACCGCCAAGACCTGGCTGTCCGAAGTCTGACCAGCGTGGGGCCCCGCAGCCTGGGTGGGGTGTTGCAAGGCACTCAGCGGGATGCGCAAAAGTGGGGCGTCGGCGACCCCGACAAGGTCGCCTGGCTCGAGGTCTGCAACACCTATTAAGGGAAGCACCTGTCGCCCTGAAGCAACAAAGTGTTTCTGTCTCGAAATAATGTCCGGCTGCGGCAGCATGTCGACAAAATTGTGTCCTATGAGCGCAGAAGAGTCGTTACTGCGCACCGAGTTGACCGTGAGCAGTTGGGGCTCGTCCGACAGAGTGACAGCTGCGGTGCCATCATAGCGAAGGTGGAAAGCACCGTTCGAAGCTGCGGGGTCGACGGCATCAGCCGCTACGCCTGTTGTGGCGTGGTGAGACAACGTCAGCTCGCCGAAACCCCGATTATCGAAGGGACGAGGGGGCAGGGCGCAATACGAACGGGTGTTGAAGCGCATCCAGCTGTTGCGGCCCAGCAAGACAGCGTGCTGCATGACCGACGGAGGGACCACGCATGGCCACACCGTGAGAAAGCACGTCGGTTCTTTTTCGAGGAAGAATTGAACGCTCAGACGGATGTGGGTCGCGGTCCGTGAACGGGCGGATTCGCCAAACCACCCAAAGAGCGAGGGCTGCTGGGCCGCTCGCACGCCGATGACGCGGCGCCTACCGATAGCATACGATCCAACACGTCACGTCGGATGAAGGTTTGGGGGGAGCCAGTGTCGAGAAGGGCCGTACATCTGTAGGGCTCAATGGCGTCCCCTCCGCTATTGTATTGCAATATCGGTAGTGAAAGAAACGTCGTCCAGCGTCACGGTACCCCCGACGAGGCAGGGGCCATGTTCTGGCAGTGCACGGTCTGAGGCGCCGCGAGAAGCTATCGCCAAAACCTCCGGGGTTTGATCGGCGGGTGCACCCAAAAAATAGGCCGAAGAAGGGCCTTGGTCAGCGCCGACCGCGGTCCCCAAGCGTGACTGCTGAGCGGACGAGATTTCGTGGACTCATTCATTTCCAGTGGGGCTGCGGAATCGACGAGGGGAGGCCGGGAGTGGCAATGCGGCCTCGCTATCGCAAACTGCTTCGCGAACGGCAAAGAGTGCCTCACCGAGCAAGTTTTTTCCTCCCCACTTGTGTGGATCCTTGGCGCGGGCGTCGTACGTCCGGAGACCAATACCCCACACTGGGTCTATAGGACTGGCCTCTGCCAAAAGTTTGTTGCCAGTGCTCAAAGGTGAAGTTTCATGGCTGGGTTCTGCGTAAATTTCGCATAACTGCCCGATAACACGGCATTTTGCTTCTCCCTGTCCCAAACACCGGTGTCAAAATTGCGCACGCCTCGACCGACGCGTTTGTGTGTGCTGGGGTCAGACGATGACATGATGAGCTCCACTGCGCGATGGTCTTCAAAAAGCCGAGATTTTTCGGTCATCATAAACTGCTCCGTGCAAGAATATGAGACGTCGTCCACTACAAACGACGGAGGAGACCACTGCGAGAAAAAGGACGGCGGTTGCCAGAACAACGCTACTTTGTCTGTGGAGTATTCGAGGAAAGGGTCAAAAGTCGACGGTGCCAACCCGTCGGAGGCCGTGTTAGGCATATGATCCTGTAATGTCCCCGTCTGGGAACACCAGTCTCCTGCACGTTGGGCCTGCAGTGTCCCCGTCTGGGAACGCCCGGCCTCGGGAGCACGGCGCGAGCCCGAACCCACGGGTGGTCGCGTCGTGGCCTCGTCGCTCTTTGGCGTAAAATCGCAAGGAACTGCTCTCACTGCCCCCGAAGGGACAGGGGGCTCGGAGCTGTTACTGCTTGACGAGAGGCGCGATTCTTCCATATTTTCACGGGAATAGCGTCCAGCTGATCGAGCTGGAGGCCGTGGCGTCACCACTGGCCCTTTGCGCGGTGTAGGATCTCGATCCTGTGCCACTGGGGCAGACGTAGCCTGGTGCACGTGGGTTAGCGTGCCTAAGGACGGAGCAGGGCCCGTAGAACCTGTGGGCGTCTTCGAGAGCGGGGCTCGGGCAAGGGGAAATAAATCCCTCGCCCGAGAGGGCTCGTTCCCGTTAGCCCTCTTGGAGGAGAGAGACGAGGTAGCTAAGCTTGTCGGCTCCTCCTTGATGGGAAAAAGGATAGAGCACCCGCTACTATCGCGAGGAGACACCGGATTGAATCTCGTAAAAGATCTCGGTGTGTATGGGTTGGCTTTCCCACACCTCAAATCAACCGCCGCTTCACGGTCAGGAAGAAGTGGAGACGAACGCGCTCGCGTATGAGGGTGACGCGTCGTCGCCGCAGCCTTCTTGCTGCGCGACGCGTGCCTGGGGCGGGCGTGCGAGGTGCAGGCTCCTGTGTCATGGTTGAGGGGGGCAGCGTTAGGGGCGCGTGCCCCCATTCACGAGTTTGAGCCACGGCAGGGGGTGACAGCGCTGGGAGCGCGGGTTCCCGTTGCCGAGCTCGGATCATGACCGAGGGGGACGTCGCTGTGAGCGCGCACTCCCTTCGTAGAAAATGTAACCTGGCTGGGGGGGGGCATGCTGGGAGCGCTGATCCCTGCCGCCGGTACCACGCCGCGAAGATCGTCAGCAGGCGGCGTAGGAGCCCGTGGGCTCTTAACAGAAATAATTTGTGCCGCGCCACGTGTAAGGCGAACGACAGGCACTCGAGAATCTTGCGAAACCAAAGGAGGTGTCCCCGACAGTGCCGTCGGCGTGCGGGTCGGGTATGCCGTACCGCCGTCGCCCTGTCAGTTGCCGGTGCGAAAGGTACCTGGTTGGCGTGCGTTGGGGTTTCCGCTCGGATTGAGGGTTGCCCCGAAGCGCTTCCCCGGAGCAGACGCGGAGGCCGAGGAGGCTGACGAGGGTAGGACAGCACCATGTTGACCGGGCGTGTATGTGCTGTTGTGGTTACCGCTGTGGCTGTTTGCCTGTCCCTGGTCCTGTGGGTACCCTCGTGATTGGTTTGAACGATTTCAGTGATTTTTGTTGTACTTTCGCAAGCGATAAGACCTTCCGTCACGGCGGTAGCTAACCATACGTGCTTGCCACCGTCGGAAAACGTCATCATCGCCGAGTTGGCCGATTTCAGAGTTTAGACAGCCACTGGCGTTGATAAAGGGATGCCTACAGTTGCGAAAGGAGTGAGTGTCTTCGTGACAGTTGAGGCAATGACCCCTGTTTTCTCGGAGAGCCGCGGCGCGGGCGGAGGGCGTGAGGAGGCCGATCCAGAGGGGAGGGTCGCCAGTCTTAAACGAGGCGCTAACAGCGAAACCTTCTGCATATTGTTGTTCTTCTAAGGGTCAGAAGTTGGACATTTTGTCGAGCCAGGGGTCGGTGGAATCAGTAATCGACATGATAATCGGATTATGGCTCGAACCCGTCTGCCAAGAAGGCGACTGGGACGGCACTCGGCGCTGACCGCGCCCATGAACGGCGGGCCGGGGCCCCGACGGGGCGAATAACCGCGATCCCGTCGAAGAAACAGGTGGAGAAAAATGATTTTCGCCGTTGACGGCAGGTGTTTTATTGTGCGCCAAGTCACTAAAAGGTTTCCACATGGCATCTAACGAGGCATATGGCCGTGGGTCCGTAGCCTTCGAGCCAGGGTACAACATAGGCATGAGCGTCGGAAACTGCTCGTTGACCGCCATCCTAACCACCTCCAACACCACATCCGTCGCCGGAGACAAAATACGCTTACTCCCCGTGACTGACGATACTAGCACACGGAACTCCCGATCGCAATCAGAAAAAGGCGTGCCGTTACACACACCAAAAGAAGTATGCAACTTGATGTAGCCTTCCCCCGTGTCGACCCGGTCGAAGTGCGTCACGAGCAGGCGTAGCAAGAGGGTGAAAGCCTCGGGCCCAGATGCTCCTCCGTCCAACGCTCTTGACACCTGCCCAATCGTCGATCAAAGTGGTCATGCGGGCGGTCGTGGTCCTGTCAGGTGTTATGACACGGTTGAATGCCAGACGGAGGGGGTGGATCCAACCGGGTACCCACGTGGGCGCACGCACGCCCTCTTGGCAACGATCGTCGCAGCGCATGAGTATGTCAGTCATTGCAGACCGGACCGAACGTGTGAGTCGCTGTGTGCCGTCAGACTTGTTCAAAGAGGCGGGCAACGGTAGCACAGAAATGCGAGATACGTCCTTGTAGGAGAGCTTAACATAGGCACGCCTAACCGCGTCATCAAGCGTGAGTTTGGCGAGAGCCGCGGCGGTAGCAAGTTTGGCGGTACGCTCGCGGGCCAAATCCGAAGAAACAGGCTTGGTGCGGTCACCCGACACAGTCAGTTTGCTCAGCTGTTCAGCGGAGGAGTCAATATCCACCCGGGAAGGAGTTACTTGCCTCTTGCCGGCTACCACTGTCACCTCGCCGTGATCCGTGTTCGAGCTCGAAGACGAGCGAGAAAAGGTTGACGAGCCGTCCCACGCTGAAGGCCCTCGTGCGCTGTTTCGTCGTCCTCCGGTGCCTCCTCCCGAGCTACGACCGCCGCTCCGGTTGGCTCGGGCCTGGTTGCTCCCTTGGCGGCGCTGTGGGCCACCACCAGTACCCGACGCTCCTCCCGCGCTTCCACCACCGTTGCCACCCCCGCGGCGGTTGTGGTGGCCACCACCCCCACTATTTTCCCCGTCTCCCCTACTCTGGCCGCCACCACCCCCGGAGTTACCACCTCCACAGTTGCGGTTCCCCCGATCGCGGCTGCCGCCGCGCCGCGGTTTGGTGGCGCGCCTTCCCTCCAGCGCTTTCTTTGGAGTCGGCCAGAGGACTGGGTCAGGGGCGTCGTCGTGGGCCAATCTTGAGGCTTTGACCAAGGCGAGGGTAGGTGCTCGCCTCATCTACCCGAAGGCGGAGGTGTTGTCGCGGCGGGCCCAGACCGCTCCGACCGAAAGGTCATCCGCCTCGAACAACGACCGTCGCTCTGACGTTAGGAGGGCCGTCGCCGCTGCGACCACCGCCTACGCCAGATCCGCCGAGAACTCTACCCTCGGCGTGGCGGACATGTATTGGATGCTGCCAGACATGAGAGCGTCATCCCCGGGTCGTGTCTCTTGGGATGCAACACCCAGCGGGCGCGGCGGGGAAGGGGTGGCTCTCGCCGGAGTCGACGTAGCTGAGAGGGCAATGGCTTGGTGCGCCCTCTCTACCGCGCGGGACGCGTCGCGAGCAGCGGCCCTCGCCTGGTCGAGGGCTTGATCCTCGCGGCGTCGACGTTCGTCATCGTGCCGTCTACGTTCCTCACGCCGGTGCAGGGTCGCGTTGGCTTCTTCGAGTGCTCTTTTGGCCCGAGAAATTTCAGACTCTGAGTCCGAGGGGCCGGCATGGGAGCGCCGGTCTCCGAAGCTCTGAGGAAGGCGCTCTGTCGAGCGCAGAGAGGTCAAGTGTCCGCGGTGGTGTTCTGAGCTCAACTGGTGACGCTTCCTCGAGGCTGGGGATATTTGACGTCGTGATGTCCCCGCGCCCGGTAGGGGTTTTTCCGCCTCCTGCTCGTGGACCGGCGAGTCGAGGCGGTCGGTCGGTGTGCCTTGGAGTTGACTCGTGCTAGGGTCACTATCGTCGTCGAGGTTCTCGTCGCGTCCTCCCCGTCTCGATTCGCGGGACCTCGAGCGTTCCCTTCCTTCTCCCTGGGCCTCCTGGATGGGGCGCGTGGAGAACCGCAGTCTGCCCGAGTAGCCCGCATCGTCACTGGTAGACATGGTGCTGGTTGGGGGGGGGGGGGGGGGGGGGGAGGGGGGGGGAACGAGGGCGACGCGTGAAGGAGCGACGGAGGTCGGTGTTTTGTTGCGGAGTCCCCACTGCGAGTAATGAAAACGTTAGTGTGCTAGCAAGGAGTGAGGCCAAGGTGGGCAGAATTGACCACTGCTGCGGGGCAGCACAATATATGGCTGCACTAAAACGCCCACGTCCATCGCATCAAAGCAGGCAGCACTATCACCTATGTGCAGTATAGGGGGGTAGCACAGTAACGAGTCGCCCAACACGCCGACGCTCATCACACCAAAGCAGGCAGCATTTAACCTAGGCGCAGTGTAGGGGGGTAGCACAGTGAAAAGTCGCCCAACACGCCGACATTCATCGCACCGAAACAGGCAGCATTTAACCTAGGTGCAGTGTAGGGGGGTAGCACAATAAACGTTCGCCCAACACGCCGGCACTCGTCGCACCGAAACAGGCAGCATTTGACCTAGGTGTAGCGTAGGGAGGTAGCACAGTGAAGAGTCGCCCAACACGCCGACACTAATCGCACCAAAACAGGCAGCATTCAACCTAGGTGTAGTGTAGGGAGGTAGCACAGTGAAGGGTCGCCCAACACGCCAACACTCATCGCACCAAACCAGGCAGCATTTGACCCAGGTGTAGTGTAGGGGGTAGCACAGTGAAGGGTCGCCCAACACGCCGACCGTATAAAAAACGGGCAGCATCTGCCCCAACAGTAGTGGGGGGGGGGAGAGTAGCACAGTAGAGGTTCGCGCAGCCAACCGTAAAAAAAAAAAAAACGGGCAGCATCTGCCCCAACAGTAGTGTGGCAAGCGCACGCATGACTAAAACGACGAGGTACTGATTACGATTACTACGCCAGAAAAAGCAATACGATTGGCTGCGTCCCCGGCCTCGAGGGTGGTATTATACTAGTTCGGACACATCGGTAAAGTTTGTACTTGTGCAAGCAATATAGATACGAGCAAGAGCAACGCCGGTCGCCCCGGTGGCGTATCAGGTTATTCTCGAGCCTGGTATAGGTCAGTTTCGTGAGTTCGAATCGCCCCGAGTGCATACGCGTATAAAATCGTGGGAACTTTTTCTTGCGCACAAACTGACTTGTGGAAACCGCGGGAGCGTGAGTTAGCAACACGCTATGAAAAATCAACGAGCAGTGGGATTGCTGAACCCTATGCGCGATAAAAAATGAAGGCAAGAACCGGGGGGGAAGGGACGACACCTGCCACCGCGGCTTGTTTAGAAGCTGGAAAGTAAAAGTGAGCGAAAAAGAAGAAGAAAAAAAAAAAGCACACACACTGATGATCCTATATTACACACACGCTTTTTGTCTGACTTATGGTATAAGGAGGGTGTGTGAAATATAATATAGTATGATGATATAATATACAAGGGCTCCGCATGTGTGCCGGCATGGCATTCGCCGGCACCCATGCTTCGGGTAGGGCAGGGCAACACTTCGAATTATTCGATTGAATACTTGGTAGAGTAAAAAAAGTCACCACACACACAACCATATTCTGCACGTACAGTATGAAGGCAATGCCAAGAGTTCGATAGAGACTAATATTCATAACAATGTACTACTATTAATATCTACCGTTTATGTAATGGATCCGATTCCGAGCTTCATTCATCAGATTTCGATCGGATAAATCCGAGCACGCGCCGACTGACCCTTTAGTCTGGCGACGAAACATGTCGAGTGCGTTTATTATGATATTTTAACTCAGCCAAGCATCCGGGGCCAGTAAAGTGACTGACCTTGTCCGCTGCTTGTTCTCTTCGTAGCCAATGAGAGACGCGCACTGAGCCAGCTTCTGAAATATGCAATGCATGATTCAACAGTATCATCTTGATCCAAGCCTCCCAGAACGACTGTCTGTGTGTTGTCTGATCGTGGGGAAAAGTGCTGACGTTGTTCCAGGCGCGAAACACAGCGGTATGACTGCCTTCGTCATTCAACTCCTCGAAAGCTACTGCAATACTGCTGCTTGTTGCTTGCTGTGTAGATCGCCTACTTCTTGTAGATACAGTACGCGACTATAGCGCTTACGATTTTGTCAGCCAAGTATTTCAGACTCGAGTTTTATGAGACGAAACAAAAAACATGTCAGTTTTGTCTGATCGCTAATTGGACAGGATTCGTACACAAAGTAGGCGTCACCTGGGCACGGTAGGGTCACATGCCGGGATCAGGATCCATCCACTCATGATACCTCCCCGCACGGTGTGGAAATTCCAACCCCACCGGCCGACTTTTATGATTGGCCATGGTGCACATGTTGAGCCATCTCCACCTCGGGGGGATATAGGGTCCCATCCCCGGTCCAGAGATTGTTCTACATCTCTAAAACTTCCATCAACCGGGGAAGAAAACGGAGCTTGACACCACCCTGCACGGTGAGAAAACTCCAATCCCGTTGGCTAATCGCTGATTGGTTCGAGCTCCACAGCGCCGTCCTAGGCGGATAGAGGCCCATCAATGGGGGGCATTTCCGTCGCACACGGGGAAAATAGGGTCCCATCCCCGATTCGTGAATCCCCCGAATCTATACAGCTCCAAAACGCGGGAACAATAACGATGACCTCCCGTGTCGACACCACTCCGCACGACGTGGAACTCCAACCATATTCGCTTACCGCTGATTGGCTGGGGCTCGGACATAAGGGCAACGCCATCATGGGAGGATATAGTCCTGTGCCCGTTTCAGAAATCCTGACAAACCGGGGACGATAACCGATTTATCCCGCTAGTCGACACAGCTCCGCACGATGGTGCGACAATCATGTCTTTTCACATTGGCTTATCGTTAAGTGGCTGTGCAGCTCGTAGAGCCAGGGACATCCGGGGGGGAGATGGACCAGCAAGCGGGCGGGGGGCGTTTCGACGCACCCGATGAGGATAGGGCCCTTTCGCCGTTCCAGAAATCGTTCCATACCCCATCAACTCCAACAAACCGAGGGTGAAAACCGACTTTTCCCGGGTTGACACCACACCGCACGGTGTGGAAGCTTTAGCTAGCTGAGGTTAGTATACAACGCCAGCACCACAGAACAGGGTCCAACCCCGGTTCAGAAATCCTTCAAGGTATTTTCAACTAGAAAAAAATGAGGCAACTCGCGCTACTGCTGATTTTTTATTTCGTATACCCCAACCCCACGGTACGCGGACGTTTCCTTTGACCCCCTGCCTCGATACCACCCCGCACAGTGTAACCCAACCTTCGCGGCTCGGCCAGGTCGTGGATAGAGAAAACCACCACTCACTAAGAAGTTCAGCAAGTTCAATGACTATCATCTCATACTGGCCTGTGATTAGAGAAGTTGTATATGGATCAATTACATAATATACAGCAGTCGGTCCAGATCGAGTCGATCGGTGCAACTTGCTGGGGTATCGTATTATTACAGCAGCAGTAATACACTTCACTTCTTCTTTTCTTTCCCCATCCCATTGATCGTGATGCTCGCACTACTCTCGCCCTCCCAGTAGTATAACTCAGACCCGGGGTCATATAGCGGACTCCCCTCCCCCATCTCCACTACGGTACATGCCCTAAATTTCATCGTGCATAATTCGGCATTTTCCTTCCTCGACGATTCGTGTCGAGTTGTACCTACCCACGCTGCTAGGCAATTTCAGCAGTCATTGGTCAATTTCGTGAGTTTGAATCCCCCCGAGTTCGAACTCGTATAAAATTTCGTGGGGCTTTTTCCTGTGCACTGATTGACTTGCGGAAAGCGCGAGAGCGTGAGTTTTAGCAACACTCCAAAAAAAATCGACGATCAGTGGGTGCTGAACCCTATGCGCGAAAAAAAAATGAGGCAATAACCGGGGGGGGGGGAAAGGACGACACCTGTGATCACGGCTTGTATGTCCAAAAGCTGGAAAGTAGAATTGTGCAAAAGAAGAAAAAAACTCACTAGAAGAGATGATCAATCAGCAATCAGCAGCAAGGAGCACGTCAAGTACGAAGCAACACAAACTTATTTGTCAGTTACGTACCAACACGACCGCTTGCACTTGACCGGCAAACGATTACAGCAACAGAGTCAGGGACCACAGCAACAACAAAGCACGCTATCCTCCAAAGAGTCTTCTCTGGAAAAAAAAACACCAAACGCGTACGATGCGATACGGGACGAATGCATGCCACTCACTGGTTTCTTCCGTAGATACTGTCGACTTTTAGTACGACCTTCGCGTGGCGCAGCTTAACAGCAGGAGGAACGATTATTTTTCCCCTTGTTTTTCGCGTCGAAAATGTATGGTACACCCTCGCTCCATGCCATGAATTACGCCATAGACAAAAGGCATTTTTGTGTGTAATAGAGCATCGCTATGTGTGGTCTTACTCGTACGTACCTACTTCGAAGTATATTGCTTGCTCGCGAGTATAAACCATGTCGATTTGTCCGAACTTGTATAATACTACCCTCGAGGCCCCGGGGACGCAGCCACTCGCAATGCTGTTGTGTGGCTTTTTCTGGGGCAGTAATCGTAACCACAGCAAGATTCCCCTTCGAACGTGGGGTGACGCAAGTGTCGTGGTTTTCAACTATCAATGTCATTGTTTAGTGGAAGCAGAGTAAAATAATGCATGGAGTTGGGTTGGTATAGAATATGCAAATGGCTGGAGTTTATCGGAAACGAAGGCAGGGACGACCCTGAGAATGTATTGTTTATGGCAATGTTGTGGAGTCTAAATGTATTGCAGCAGCAATTTCGATGTAGCCGGCGTAAGCGTTTGGATGTGACGAAATTTGGAGGTAGTCTTGCAGGTTGTGGCAAGTGCGTGGGGCGCTCCCAAGGATGTGGATTGGTTCGTTCCCAAACCCGCTGGATATGTGCATAATGTATTGTTGAGAGTTTTGTGCCATGTGCTAAACAGCGAACTTGGGGGTGAAGCTCTGGGTTGCCAAACACTCGTCGTACAATAGCTGTTTATAGGCAGGCGCCGTCGCCAACCTTGTCAACGATGTTCCAGCCGTTATCAGGAGGATGACGCCGTGAAGGTCGCAGTTGTACTGAAGTGGCAGCGTATGGAAGGAGCGGTGGTCGATAGAAGATCGGACTGCATTGGGGCAATCCGAGTCCTGTAGCTGCGGTTATGAACGGCTCGAAGCCGCAATTAGCCACGTGAGGTACACCGTTAGTTAAACGTTCAGGGCGCACTAGACACATGATGTTGGCACTGCACGTAGTTCATCTTAATGCGACGTATAGCTGATCATGGCAGAAGACGTCATCTCGAAGGTCGAGACCGACTTAAGACAAAGTTTGACCTTGGCTTTTGTTGAAGGTAACTGCGTAGCAAACGCGTAGGGGAAACTGTCTGCGATGGAATGTGATTCATTTGGACCCGACTTTAACTTCGAAAAGGATTCGTGGTATTTTGATGAGAGGGGAATCTGGAGCTATGACCTCAACGTCAACAATGTATGTGTGGGGATATGACTCGCGCAACGCCTTTTTTACCGTTGACGATGCCGGTGTCAGAGTTGACGTTGCGCATTAACATGACGACGCGGCCAACTTTGAGGCGCAGGTTGTGTGGAGGGACTCCAGGGACGTCGGTAGACGAAAACATATACGTAAATGGCCAAGAGGCCGTCAAATCCCCGAAAGGAACCACGCCTAAGCGTTGAGGGACATTATTAGCCACTATTGAAGGAAGCTGTTTTGTAGTAGAAGGAAGTTAGTTGAAATATGATATTCAACTCTCACGATGTATCTCCGGCACACACCGAAGGCGAAAAAGAAACCTCGGTCAAGTCCTAGACGCGGAAATAGCAGCGACCTACTCAGAGAGCAGGTGCAGCGGCAGAAGTCACCTCTATGGCACACGCCAAGACGAATAAAAAAAACAGGTCGGTGAAGTCCGAGACGCACAAATAACTGCGACCTACTCTCAGAGAGCAGGTGCAGCGACAGAACCAAAATCTCCACGGCACACGCCAAAGAGGGTACGTTGGAATCTTTGCACAGGTAAAGAGTCAACTTATTTATGGTGCAGGTAACCGCCAAGTCACGAGCACACACCAAAAACCAAGACAACGACAACAACAACCGTAGAGGTTCAGTGGGAATGAGCATCGAAGAAGGCGCTGAGGTCCACTGCCGCACGCGTGTTGTCCAGCTTGTCCTGCTGGGCCTTGGCCAATTTGGCGACCACCTGGAAGATACGGTCTTGATTGGCGTGAACGCTCGCCAGGTAGATTTTGCGCCCGTTCACCGCGCACTTGAAGTGCAGCGTTTTCGCGTCCTTTGTGATGATCACATCTTTTTCGGTGATGATTACGTTGTCCGGCGGGGTGTGCATGCAGTCGTAGCACTGTCTCCCGATCTGCATTAAATTGGTGCGTGTTGACAGGAACCTTCTGATCAGTATTCTTGTGGTAAGAAGTGACCTAACGTTTAATACCGTAGCAGTAGCAATTTGCTGGCAGTAGTTATAATCTTGGCACCTAAAGGGTCGAGCATTAACACAACTGCAACGAATACCCTGCCGTCAATCCTCCTGCAGTTGTGTGGCAGAAGACTGATCCAATATCCTTCCGTAAAGCAGTAACCCACTGTACTACTGTAGTATGCAGCAGGCGGATGCAGCTATCTTCACGCTACTGGATCAGCCAGTATATTACACTGCTCACTGCTTACAATATAGATATCTACTGCCGACCGTAGATGAAAGTACTGGATCAGTAGATTACTACAGCAATATTCTACTGGTTCAGTAGATAAAATACTGTCAGGAGACATACTACTGTGACAATGCTCAAGCTTCTGAAGCTAGATATGCCGTATCAATAGATAACCACAGTAGGTTAGTATATATACTGCCAGTAGTAGGCTAGTATAAATACTGCCCGTAGTAGATTAAGATAAATACTGCCCATAGATTACTACAGTACTGCTCTATTGATCTAGCCTCGCCGAAAGCAGTAGTAGCAACTCTTCTATATCGAAGGTAGGCAGTGACAGAAAACGCACGTCCTTTTTCGCGGCGACGACCGCTACTGCAGAAACGGTGCTGTCGACCTTGGTGTTCCGAAGGCAGTTCCAGGTGTGGGAGTTAATCCACTCTGCACAAACACAAATTGACCAGCACACAGAGTGTTGCAGGACGCACAGCAGCAGCAAAGCAAGTGTCGCGGTGTGTACAATCAGCACCAAAAGAAATGATCGGTGTACTTGGATGTTATTTTAGATACAAAAGAGTATTATTTAACCAAGTTACAACATTCCATAATTTTAATACAACAATGCAAATTAAATTCAATTCGATAAAAAAAATCGAAAAGTTCCTCGTTAATCTGGGCCCTTATAGTGCTCGTGAGTGAGACATAAATATAATAAGCGCCCTATTTATATTAAGTTCACTTATAAAAATGCTCTAATTTCTGGACAGAGTGGTACAGAACATATTGATGAACACACAACAGCAAGACATGAAAATCGAGGCGAAAAAAACAACAACAATCAACATCAACAGCAGCGTCATGTAAAAGAGCAGCAACAGAGCCAGCAATGGCGTACATGCAGAAGCAGCAGCAGCAGCAGCAGTATCATGGCGCCAAACCGGGGATATTCCGGGGTCAGACTTTCAGTGCGGTCACATTGCAGCAGCATTGTGCGGAGGACAGATTGATAAAAACCTGAAAGAGCGATGGCCGAAATCGGGTACACCCGATTGACCTATGGCCGTTATCGGGTACCCCTTGAACACACTGTCCCACAACGACTCAGGACGACATCTCATTGGTCGAAACCACACCGCATCCGAACGCAGCCACATGTCCATCGGGTGTACCCGATTATGGCTGAACAAGTCCTCGACATGTACCCGACTCGCATACAAGCTACCCGATTATGGCCGGACTACTCGACCACCAGCCCATACGCACACACGCACGCGCAGCGGGCGCGAACTTGCGCCACGTCAGGAGGCGGGGCATTGTTTGTTTCTCCGTCTCGGAGCTCTTTTTTTCCGGACATCTTTTTCCGGAGCTCTTTTTTGTGGACCTTGAAGTCGCAGTTAGGCCATTTCTTACGCAGTCGGATACCGCCAGTCGAAAACGGCCCTTTTCGACTGGATTCTTGTGGTACTTCTTCTTAACGTCAGTCGAGCCGATTTCTTATTCTTATCATCAGTCGAGCCGACTTTATAGTTTTGGTGCGCTTCCTAGAGGCGGTTGGTGTGAGGGAGTACTTCTGTACAGCAGTCGAAATCGGTTGGCAGCTCTGCGCTTCGCGCTTTCTTCGCGAGCAACGGCTCGACGAACCCTCGTCCCAGCGAGTAGGTGGCTTTGGGCTTAGCCGAAAGCCGCCAAAGAAAGCCACATTCGTGGAGTTGCACTCAGCCGAGAGCCGCCAAAGCTACAGCAGCCGCAGCGGTTGTTAGCAGCATGGGATCGAGACGCGCGCTGCTGCCGTCGTGTGATACACGCTGCTGGCGAGCAAAACTAGGAATGCGCCACGCTGACTTGCTGCGAGAAGCAACAGCTGGGATAGCGAAGCCAGCGTCAACGCCTTGTATGGTACTGCAGTGTGGTACCTGGTATGGGTGTGTGGCCGTGTGGGTGTGTGTTTGGTGGTGGGATGAGCGATGCGATCGGTTCAAAAAACACGTAAAAAACTTTTTCGACTGAGATTTTTTACTAGAGTATCCAGTCGGAATTCTCAGTCGAAAACAGTTTAGTCAAAAAAGCCCTTTTTCGACTGCGTAAGAAAGCTCGATTTGGGCTTCAGTCGAAAACACATCCGACTGCATAAGAAATGGCCTTAGCACCCCTTGACCTCTCGACTGCTGTACAGCAGTACTCCCTCACACCAACCGCCTTTAGGAAGAGCACCAAAACTATAAAGTCGGCTCGACTGATGATGAGAATAAGAAATCGGCTCGACTGACGTTAAGAAGAAGTACCACAAGAATCCAGTCGAAAAGGGCCGTTTTCGACTGGCGGTATCCGACTGCGTAAGAAATGGCCTAACTGCGACTTCAAGGTCCACAAAAAAGAGCTCCGGAAAAAGATGTCCGGAAAAAAAGAGCTCCGAGACGGAGGAACAAACAATGCCCCGCCTCCTGACGTGGCGCAAGTTCGCGCCCGCTGCGCGCATGGCGCGTGCGTGTGTGCGTGTGGGCTGGTGGTCGAGTAGTCCGGCCATAATCGGGTAGCTTGTATGCGAGTCTGGTACATGTCGAGGACTTGTTCAGCCATAATCGGGTACACCCGATGGACATGCGGCTGCGTTCGGATGCGGTGTGGTTTCGACCAATGAGATGTCGTCCTAAGTCGTTGTGGGACAGTGTGTTCAAGGGGTACCCGATAACGGCCATAGGTCAATCGGGTGTACCCGATTTCGGCCATCGCTCAACCTGAAACCACGCAAAATGAAAAAAAAAAAAAGAAACCAAGTCAACAGAAAAAATGGATGAAGAACACGCGGCGTCAAAAATACTGGTGATAACACAGACACAACACAGGGAAATGCATGACCCAACCGCAACAGAAGCAGCTTCGGCGGCAGCAAGCAATCAGCGCGCAAAACGCAAACAGAGACGCAACTGCGCACTGCCGGGCCAGTCTCGCTTTTTTCGTTAATCTTAGTCACCTTGTCAAGATGTTGGTCACAGCGGTTGCACCGCTCTTCGGGGGACAGCTTGACCCGTTGGTCCGGCTGGTCGTCCCGGGTACCAGACCACCCGTTGGCAAATGAAGGCCCTGGGGTTCCGCTTGAAGCCGCAGTCGATCCTGCGGAAGGTCCAGGCTCCGGCTCCTTACGTTTGCGCGTCGGGGGAGTCACCACCGGCGAGAGTTGAGTTGCTCCGGCAGAAATAGCTTGAGCGATTGCCGCAAAAAGCCACCCGCAGCAGCAGGAGAGGAAGCACCGCCAGTATCACCACTGCCACCGTTGCTGCTGCTCTTGCGCGTGTTCATTATCCCAGAGGAGAACAGAGAGAGGGTGTCTCGCAGACGTACCGATGGTTGAAGGATATGATCTCTGTGTGGTCCTGGTGGGGCGTTGGTTGTCAAACGTCTGACTTCTACATACATACATGAAGAGCAACGGGTGGCTACGTACGACAGATTTCAACGTAATCACCACCACCGCCAGCATTGAAATTACAAAACAAAGCTGACGTTTTGACGTTCTGGGACAGCCGTTCGAATGGCCCAGCAGCTGCGGAAGCTGTTCGAAGGGTCCAGCAGCAGGTGCAGCTTTGGAATTCTGCACAGACAGCCCGAAAGCCCAAAAAACGAAAGTTTAACGACCGACCGCGACCGAGATAAGGGTAATTATGTTTACTACCTCCTCTCCTCGTTTTAGTCACGCGTCCGCTTGCCACGTCTATATCCATGTATGTATGTACGTGTACCTACCGAAATTCAATAAATACATGCACTACTATGATACCTACCGCAATACCGATTTTCTTACAGTAATCATTTTAAGTTTTGGGACAAAATATGACGCCAATACAAGGGCTCCGCATGGGCGCCGGCATTCGCCGGCGCCCATGCTTCGGGTAGGGCAGGGCAGCACTTCGACAACTTAAGGTGTAGCTGTCCGATTTGGCATGCATTGAACTTTAAAGTAATGCCAAGAGTTTAATACGAACATGGGATTATGAAAGTCATGATTTGACAGAAAAAAAACGTAATATTGTACAACAAAGAAGGCAAGGATAGGCGAAACACACTATGTTAAATGCGCCGTCAAGTAAAAGTTGGCGTCTATCAAACAAAAATACCGAAAATAGTATTATTGAGAACCTGCGTCGCCTCTAGGCCTAACGAAAGAGGCCTTGGCATTAATGAAGAGACTGCACTGCTGTCCCCGTGGCAATGGAGGTTCGAAGTCGACAGGATGCGAAGTCGGTTTGCATCAAACGTCGACATGCGGCCATGTCAGCCGGCGAGGTTTTGGAAGAAGATTGCTTTGTTTGTTACGTGAAGGCTGTCGCATTGATTGGTCTGCGTGGTTGCGGGCGAGGAGAAAAACGAAGAAGAGGATGGCGATCTCTCGTTGCGTCGGCGTTGTCTAAGATTGGTGCGGGGGTGGCTTTGCTCGTACGGGAGGTTGGCGTAGCGTTCTTCTATGTTTTTTCTCGAGAAGGCGGGATATGTGTGTCTGCTATCTTTGCTTCGTGGGTGCTTTCACGTTGTCGAAATCGGACGCGTCCCCTCAATACACAATATCCGGAGTGTCTCTACCATGACGACTGCTGATGGTGCCGTGCGTATTTCCCAGAGACTGACATATTATTTACTGGTAGAAATAATCATATACCTTTTTTTGCAACATTTTTTTTTCTTCATCCCATTTATTATCCCCGCACCATTCTCGCGCTCCCTCTCAGTAGTAACTCAGATCCGGGGTCACATAGCTGGCCCTCCTCCTCCCTCCCCACTTCGGCACGTGCCTTCATTTTTACCGCGAGGAGAATCGAGCATTTTCTTCCCTCGTCGACTCGCGTCGAATTGTACCTAGCAGGCGCTCTCAGCAGTTGATTTCTTTTTTTGATTGCATTTTTGCAAATTAAGTCATATTTCATCGTGGTGGGCGTCGAACTCAACAAGGACAACCAAACGTTGGAGGTATTCGAGGGTGAAACCACTAGACCACCGGGGCGGCCGGCTGACAATTGATTGAAACAAAACAGGATCTTTGCATAGAGATTACATTCCCTCCCCCACATTGTATGATATTACGATGGTTGACGCGATATAGAATAAAGCGCCAAATACCTATATATCAGCCTACGCGGAGTTTTAGATATCATGAACGATCGCGACGGCAGAGCACGGCAAAGCATAGCGCTTCGCTCTGCTGAGCTAGCGCTGCGCTGCGGTGCGCTGCTGAGCTGAGCCGCAGGGCACTGCACGGCTCTTCGTTGCTGTAAGCTATAGCGCTGCGATGGGGTGCTGGGCGGTGTGGAGCTGATGAGCCAAGCCCAGATCTCAGCCGATGAAGCTTCGCCAACTACAAAACAAATGGTGGTAATCAAAGAAAAGCTAAAGCTGGACCGTTCCGCAACTGATGCACAGGCGGCAAATTAGCGTCTATGGTAGGAAGTTCAACTTACTAGACAAAAAAAAGAAAAAATCGCGAAAAGGTTCAAAATCGTGTTGGCAGAAAAACCAAATATGCAGGAAGCAGCTGAAAGGTCAAGAAACAGGCAATATTTCAGTTGTTGTTGTTCTCACATTAACTCGCACAATCCAGTCCGTGGTCACAGGACTGGTTCCAGTCACTCTGGAGCAGAGGAATACCCTAGAGATAGGGAAAAACACAAACAACCCAAGGTGGTACACGCATAAATCACAGCTGATGCAATTCATGCCTCCACCAGAAACATATAAAAGTGAGATCGGGAGTCAGTATACGATGTGCCAGGTCCATACCGGTGCATACGTCTCATTACTCGCGCCTGGGAAAACCGACTATACCGCTTGCCACCCAAGAAAGACTACCACGTATACGTATATCACACGTAGTATCTATCCCTACGCATACGCACAACAGACGCAAGTCAATTGGAAAAAAGAAACAAAGAACAAAGAAGAGAAAGGAAAGGAAATGGGTGCATGGGGCCAAGAGAAAGAAAAGAAAAATAAATTTTGGGGGGTCTACTGGCGAGGCGGCCACCAGAACGGGATGTCACATGTCACGTGGTCTTTCGACGGTCTGCAGCAGTAGTACTACGAACGACTTCCGATACGCCCACCGAAGCACGGACTACCGGCCAATTACGCGATCGACAGCTGGCCGTGGTTGTCACGTGTCTCTGTGTTGGGGCCCCCTGCCCTGCCTCTTGTTGGCTCTTGAGAGTGATGCGTGTACGACTAAACTTGCCAACGGCACTCGCACTGCACTTTGAGCTATCTGCTGTAGTTCTAGTTGCTACTAGTTGCTGCATTATGTGCTAGACGTTTCGCCCTTCGGCTACTGCTGCTACACCTGCTGTTGTGTGTTTGCTAATGTCGTCAGTTGGCGTTCATGCTCGTCGTACATACTGCTGTTCTCACCGAGTACGTGCGGGTTTCCTCGTACCTCGACCGTACGACGACGAGCTCAAAACAGAAGGGGGGTGACATGAAATGGCATGGACAATGGCCACATAGAAGCGAGCACAGCGGGATAGTTCGCTGCGAATCAACCGCACTCGTTCATGCCTACAGCAGAGGCTGGCTGGAGTGTCAGCGGCCGTGTTAAAGCCGGGGCCAAAGGCCAAAGAGACGGCTCTACCTGCTTCGTTTTGTCTCGAGATTCTGTTATATATATTGGACAGAGTGATGCGTGTACGACTAAACTTGCCAACGGCACTCGCACTGCACTTTGAGCTATCTGCTGTAGTTCTGGTTGCTACTAGTTGCTGCATTATGTGCTAGACGTTTCGCCCTTCGGCTACTGCTGCTACACCTGCTGTTTTGTGCTTGCCAATGTTGTCAATTGGCGTTCATGCTCGTCGTACATACTGCTGTTCTCACCGAGTACGTGGGGGTTTCCTCGTACCTCAACCGTACGACGACGAGCTCAAAACAGAAGGGAGGGGACATAAAATGGCATGAACAATGGCCACATAGAAGCGAGCACAGCGGGATAGTTCGCTGCGAATCAACCGCATTCGTTCATGCCTACAGCAGAGGCTGCCTGGAGTGTCAGCGGCCGTGCTAGAGCCAGGGCCAAAGGCCGAAGAGACGGCTCTACCTGCTTGGTTTTGTCTCGAAATTCTGTTACGTGAAAGTATCATGATTTGGGAGTTATTTTGTCACGAAACGTCTTGCCGTCGGTAATTTGTGTCACGAAGTTGTTGGATATCGTCGGTAAGTTGTGTCACGTTTTAGGTGAACCCACACTAAAAAATGAATTTCCAGCTGGCAAAACGAGCAGAAACAAAAGCAATAAAATGCCGAGCAAGAAACCAAACGAACTAGTAAAAAAGTACATCAAAGAAACTAACGCTCAAGAGTATGCCACCGCAAAATTTCAAACATTATCACGTACCGTTTGGAAATGATGCCAATTTTGTAAATCATTCAGGCGTTGCAGCCATTAAGATTCAACAAATTTTTCCAAAATTCCTCCACGACACTCGCTCGTCTCGCTCGGCACCCGTCCGCGTTCACGTCGATGTGCGGAACGGACACGGCAGGGCGAGGGGCGTTGGAGCCGCCCCCCGAAGGCGGCGCTCGAACCAAGCCATATTCGACCGAGAATTTCAGTTCCGCGAATCGCATACTAGGCCGAGATAAAAAACTCCTGACCAAAGTCCATGACACCAAGGAATGATTTGATATATATTATGGATATAATGTCTTGCCAAGTTTTATTTTATCAACGTCTCCATACATCAAGACCCGAAGAATAACTGGAGAGTACCGTTCAAAATACATGTTTTTGCGCGCTTCTCGCTTGTCTCGCTCAGCATCCATCCGCGTTCACGTCGAGGTGCTGAACGGATTGACCAGCAACAACAACAGTCAGTAGCCAGCGCAATTTTTGCAACCACGCAACCAAGTGTTCGGAACACCACTACCTTTTTTAATCACACCTACCTTTAGAATTGCATCCACGTTTCGTTTAAGGGGATATATATACATGGAAATCGTGTGGGATATTTTTATGCGTTCCTGAAAGATGGATCGTTGATCGTGGACCAGTACATATGGAATGACTCTTTGGAGCGGCGACGAAAAAGACTGACAAAATGTCGCTTCTCGTATTGCGATTTTTAAAAGCGACTACTCCGTTCGCTGTGTTTATTTTCTTTTTTTTTGTGGTCTGGTATGTTTTGTTGTGTTCTCGTACCCGGTACGCTAGCATTTCAATTGCTTCATACCTTGATTAATTGCGGTTGTTAGATTTACTCTGTCTCAGTCTGTGACCACATGATAATAATTTGTACTCCGTATCTTTCTAGGATGAAGAATCGGCACGGACACTGGGTGTAACGGTGTTCTTTGGTAGGGAACGCCCCTCCTTGAAGACAACGAACGTTCGAACAAAGGAATGTGACCGTGAAATCTGATATAGAAAAGCAACGACATAGCAGTCGCACGACAATACGCCAAACGCTTCGAGGTGTGGCCATGAAAACAAAATTGTGGGGACGAAATAAGCAGATAAGACGCCAAAATTTGGAAATGATGCCAACTTGGAAATAAATGTTCTCCCATATTATGTTTCTTTTGTTCAAGCTCTGAATATGCCAAGATCCAACAATACCTCGGGCGTATACCGCCCAAAATACAAAATTTCGCGCACTTCTCGCTTGTCTCGCTCAGCCCACGTACCCAATCCCGGCCAGGTGCAGAACGGATACGGCAGGGCGAGGGGCGTTTGAGCCGCCGCTCGGGGAAGAGTTTCATTCGTTCAAGCCCTGCAGACGTCAAGCAGAACAAACAAACGCTCAAGCCCTGCAGACGTCAAGCAAAACAAAAGCTCGAGGGTATGCCACCGAAAAAGTCAAAACAGTAGCAACTTCCGTAGCAACTTCCGTTAGGAAATGATGCCAATTTTTGTAAATCATCCAGGCGCTGCAGACATTAAGATACAACCAAAATCTCCGGAATTCCTCCTCGACATGCGGTATTTTTGCAACTTCTCGCTTGTCTCGCTCGGCATCCGTCCGCGTTCACGTCGATGTGCGGAACGGACACGGCAGGGCGAGGGGCGTTGGAGCCGCCCCCCGAAGCCGGCGCTCGAACGAAGCTATTTGACCGAGAATTGCAGTTCCGCGAATCGCATACTTAGGCCGAGACGAAAAAAACTCCCGACCGTGTCGCTGAAATCAAAGAATGATTTTATATAATATATATGTATGTATAGCAAGGCACGTGGATCGAAATGAATAGAAATACATAGAGTGGCTCCTCAGCTGAGGTGCTCCGCCAGAAATAAATGCTTAGGTTCTTAAGTACCAACCCTTACCGTAGCGCGGCCCGGTTGTTTTTTCTTCCTGGTACCGAGCTCGATGGAGGCAAGCCATCAGGGGGGGTGTACCGCATTATGGTACATAATGCCACAACTCCATGAATAACGTTACACAACATCTGACAATCAAAAATACCATGGCAACATTCTGCTGCTGCACAGAGTGAATACCGTGTATGACACCAAAACGACTGCATGGATATCCCAAAAACTGAATCAAATGCAAAGTCAAACCACGCCCTGCTACTGTTGTACAGAATGAAACCAGATCATTCCCGGCGACAACGACAAAAGCGGACCGCCTTGCTTCCTGGGAAGCAGGGGTTTATACTGCTATTCTCTTCTATGCCATCTTCCCTACTTGCGGAGGCAAGGCTTCCTTGAGTTCTCTCGAGATAGTGCCTAGGATGAACGGCAGTAGTACACTTTCCTTGTATTATCTCAAGGTAGTCCTTGGAGTGAGGTGCAGCAGTATGCTACCCTTGTAGTATCTCAAGGTAGTGTTTGCGATGCACGCAAACTACTGGAGCACCCTGCGGATCTCCGCACACGTCTACCTGTACCTGTAGCCAGCCAGCCTAAAACAGTCTGCATCGCTCTCCACAACAGAAAACAACAACAAAACCGGGCCATAACTCTTTTCGTGTTGCGAAAATGATCCTACACTAATCCCAAGTAGTCGGTCCCCAAAAACGTGAAACTTGGGTACAGCAGTGCTAAAAGGACGATAACTCTTTTGGGACTTGATCATAGTTGGCAACCAAAAAAGAGGTCTTATTAACCTTATAGGGAATTCGAGCAGCAGTACGCTACACGTATCAATCACGCTTTTCGCGCGTTGTAGATATCCTTCCGTTGTACTCCGTACACATCCCTCACCGCAGCAGCAGCTCTGGCTGCTTCGTGCCGCCGATGCTGAAATCGTCACATTTTTCGTCGCATTTTGCGATATTTTGTTCGGCACTTCTCCCCTCTGAATTCCCAAGGGGGATACGCGTTCTATGTATACATTAGCTATACTCATAGGCAGTCACCTACGACGGGCTGCATCGTACTCCACAACAGAAAACACCCCAGAACATACAAACGAAACATCAGCCGGACCCGTGCAGCATGCTCCAGACCTCCTTCACAATACTCGTACCCCGTGCGTGACCTTGTGCAACAGCATGCTCTAGACCTCCTTCACAATACCCGTAGTTTGCAGTCTACAATGGTGTATATGTATCGCACTCCACAACGGGATATACAAGATAAAAAAAAAAAAACATCCACCGGCCCTTGTGCAGCACCGCTATGAACGTAAACATAAGGACCGTTTGGGGTCCATACTACCACTCAACGGTCCCTATAGTTCCTTTCAGATTGGTACTCGTACGATAAGGGTGCTGCACTCATCGCCGCCTGGCGCCGAACGTGCTTCCCTAAACAACCGCCAGCACGAGGCACGCTATCAGTTATGCCATTCTCCAACATGCAGCATGTCATATGACCTTCAGCGGCGATCACTCCTCTTAATGACATTCCCAGAACGTTCAAGACAGCCCCTTGCAGGGCAAACCAGCAATAGAAACAAATGCGCGCAGTCGAACTCCCTTCTGTAACTACTCCCGGCTCATCAAAATCTGGCTCTGCTACACCGATTATCCTGTAAGTCATACTCCATACCTTGGTACAACATAACACGTTGTTTCTTTTTAGCCGATGGCGTATTCCAATGCCCACGCAATGGTCACCACAACAACTTCCCACATGTATTACAAAAAACCTAAAATACACTCCAGCTATGAGATCGAAGATTTGTTCGAAACTTATATTTGCAAGCTGTGTGTGATACTCCGATCGCGCGTGTTACTGGGTGTGTGTCCCCATTAAGGATTTAAGCCGGCGACTCCCCTTAGAACTATCTTGTATCAGGGTCAACAGGATGATGTCAAACAAGCTGTGTACGGAAACTCCAAAACCCGTTTTCGGGGGGGACAAAATCTGACGGCTGTGCCAACATACATAATATCATCGGGGCTCTTTCGCGCTGTATCTAGTGTCTCATGCATCGCACCTTCCACTGTAAAAACATTGTAAGAACCACTCCACAGCACATTTTCCTATAGAGCTACAAGTACTTACCGGTAAACAATAAAAAAAGTGGGACGCACAAAGAATCGTAAGACGATCACCGTCTCAACCCGTTATACATTTGACATTATCGTGTCGTCATACATAGGGCACAACAGTATTGCCGTTATACAGAGCGTACGATAATACCATCATGCAGAGGCCACAACAATATCGCCATCATAGAGCACGACCAAACCGTCATACATAGAACGCAATTACGCGGAATATCCCTTCCCGCGCACGCACAGAAAACATCATCGACGACGCCAACTCCCCAAAACCTGGCATATCGTCGTACATAGAACACGACCATATCCTCCATGCGTAAGACACGACCATACCCTGGGTCACGAACATACCGGCAAACCATAGGACGCCATCTTATCGTCGTACTGTAGACAGAACACGAAACATGCCCACGATCCTGCCCCGCAACCCTCCCAGAAAAACGCCATCGGCAACTGCAACTCAACAAAACCTGGCGTACCATACTACATAGGAGACGATGGTTTCGTCATTCCGTGCAACTCACAAGATAGCACACCCTCTCGGACCAGTTCCTAAGCTAACTTTCTCCACAACACGGAGAGAGCAAACGAAAAGCAACACACCTACGGAAATACATCTTGTCGAGTTGTTTTCCAAAGACTCCATTTTTCGTTGCGTGCTTTATTAGTGTTGGAAAAACTACTCGGGTCGGACCCCTGGGAGTGTGTTGTCTTGCATGATATACGGTACATAGGATACGACCACATCATCACACATAGGACATAATCATGCGGAAGATCCCCTCTTGCACTCCCACAGCAAACGCCATCAGCGACTGCAACTCCCCAAAACTCGTCTCTTCCCCATCTTCCTTCCCCTCTTCCTTCTCGATACAACGATGCCGCCGCCACCGCACCAAAACCAACAACCGACGCCGTCGCCACGTCCTATCCCTCGGCGCCGCGGCCAGCACTTCTCTAACAAACTCCTCCACGCCAGGGAAAGCCATCTCCCCCGAACGTATCCACTCCCCCACCATATCCCCAGGGGTTCTCCCATCCCCATCGACCGCGCTCTCATCCGCGCCTAGATCCAAGAGGCGTTTAACACTACCCTCCCTCAAGCGAGCGCACGCCTCGTGCAACGGTGTACGACTGCAGATGCTCCCCCTTGCCCCGGTCTTAGCCCCGGCTTCTACTAGAACGGAAATCGCGGCTTCTGCACCCTCGCAAGCTGCGTCGTGGAGGGGTGTCCTGCCAACGTTATCCCTCGCCATTACGTCAGCCCCCGCTTTCGTGAGCAGCTGGATGCTACCGATACCACTACCGACGGCGCAAGTCGACGCTGTGTGTAACGGCGTCCGCTGTAGCCAATCAGTAGCCGACTTGTCCGCCCCATTTTGGAGCAAAACTTGAACCACGTTGGTGTTGCCTCGAGCCGCGGCGAGATGCAGCGGAGAAGAGCCCACGCTGTCCCTCGCGTTAACGATGGTTTTCGTCAGAAGAGACACCGAATGTTCAAGGCGAGGCCCGTGACTGCTCGTTTGCCACGCCAATGTGCTATACTCGTTCATCGATACCTCTCCTCCGCCCAGTGGTTGCCCTCTGCCAGCCCCAGCAGGCAGCCCTCCATTACCAAGAGGTAGCCCTCCTCCGTTGAACGGTACCCTTCCGTTACTAGGGAAACCTCCGGTAGAAATTAACCCTCCGATAGGAGCTTGCCCGTTGCCCAGAGGCCGTTGCTGCTGCGACTGACTCAAGCCCAAGTCGTCCTTACCAGCAAGGAGTTCCATCACCACATCGGCGTGTCCAGCAAGCGACGCTCGATGCAAAGGATTCAACCCCTCCGGATCCCGCTTTCTAACGTTCGCCCCCGCCAGCAGCAGCTGCCTGATGCCCTCCCGGTTACCATCCGAAGCAGCTCCCAACAACCCCAACCCCAAGAAAGAGGACCATTTTTCGGGGGTGGAAGTGCACCAAAATTGCGCCAAGAGCTGTGGTAGGTCTGACTGTTGGTGAGGGACGCCTCCGAGGACGGACATGTTTTCCACCCAGTACTGTAGTGTCGCGTCGAAGTTGATCCACGCGTCAAGCTCCGGCATGGGTTCGCCGGTGTCGAGGTGGTGTACACGGTAAGTCGCGAGCCCGGCGGTCTGCCCACGGAATTAAACGTGCAAGAGGCGTGTTTTGGGACAAGGCATCGAGTCAGGGGCGCACGACTGAAAGATAAGCAACAACACCAAACACGTCATGCTGCAAGGAAAAACATACAAAAAATATGGCGGATCGAGAATTTTGCAAGGATAAAAAATGCTTTAAAAAAAAACGTTCCGGCGTCGATTTGCCTGTGCCGAGGGGATATACGCGGTACATCGCGGGCCCAGCGGCCTGTTTCCATCGCTTTAAAAGTGGCGGGGGCGTGTCTTGGGGTTCGAACAAGGGTAAGGAAACGGAAAGGTACTGGGTCAGGGGCGCACGACACAGACCAGAAAAAAAAAACGCCACACCCGCTACCATGTCCGAAGGAAAAAAAAAATAATGTAAATAATCGAGTGAGATTTCTCTTAGGGTTGAAAAAACAAATGTTCCGGCGTGGACTCCCCGGCGTCGTAGAAGTGGATGTGATAAACTGCGAGGCCGGTGATCTGGCCCATGGGTTTTAACGTGCAAAAGGCGTGTTTCGGAGGTTTCGAACAAGGGGGGGAACGAAAAAGCGCCGGGTTGAGACGCTCGATACGGCGGCGGGTGCACCCGAAGTTTTCGATGCTCCTCATTTGAGGATATGTACCGTACCTGGTATTAAATACCATGTATTATACACCATATACCATATACCTCATCACTACTACTCATCACCCAAATACCGATTTTGATAAATAATTAATTGCAACCCGACGAGCAATCCCATGAGCTGCTGCGGTAGATACGACGCATCCCACGGTAGAGGTGCACTAATTTTATTATCAGCCTCCTCACTTGAGGTTGGGTTGGGTTGGGTTGGGTTGGGTTGGGTTGGGTTGGGTTGGGTTGGGTTGGGTTGGGTTGGGTTGGGTTGGGTTGGGTTGGGTTGGGTTGGGTTGGGTTGGGTTGGGTTGGGTTGGGTTGGGTTGGGTTGGGTTGGGTTGGGTTGGGTTGGGTTGGGTTGGGTTGGGTTGGGTTGGGTTGGGTTGGGTTGGGTTGGGTCGCGTTGCGTTGAGTTGGGTTGGGTTGGGATGGGAATTTCCTGCTTCCCACCAACGCACACAGTTGACTACAGGGTGCAAGCATCCACCAGCGCGAATTCCTAGCGAGAGCTCCAACCTATTTTAAACCGGGCCAACACATAGGAACCCTTGTCGAGATCGCCGCTGAATAGATCTACGCAAAACCGCGATATCATCTCCGGCAAGAAAGAATCCAGGACCGACGATTTTGCTCATTGTGTTTTCGTCATCGGTACAACCAACGAGTACCAGGTACCAGGTACCAGGTGTACAATGCGACAGCTTTTCTTTCGTCTTTGCTCATTCCATCTATTAATAATACCTTCGCACTTTTTATTTCTCCTTCTCCCTCCCTAGACATGACTCAGACCCGGGGTCACTTACGCAGACGCTTCTCTCCCCTCCCCACTACTGCTGTACGGAGAGTACCTTACCGCTTTTTCGACAACATGGTTGACATACGCGCCTTCAGCTACGTATACTATTCTAATATACGACATGATGACCTGACCAACACGACTATTACCATGCAGTGTATTTTCTTGGCAAAATATGTAATTTAAGGTAAGCATTTTCATATTATATCATATGGATGGTGCCATGAAGAATGATTGGCGTGGAGAAGCTACGAGCATGCCGGTGAGATTTTTCTCGGGTATTTCTTGCGGTCGTCATGCCTATAGGGCAGCACCAATATCAACCAAAAATAAACCGAAGGGTTTCGGCCTCAGCCACTCGCACTACAAAAAAAAACGCGCAAAAGCAACACCACATCATCACCATCAGAACATCAACAGACAAAAGCAATAGCCTCGACTGCGCTGGTCGGTTATACTTGCCAGGTGGCTACTTTTCCCTTGGGTTTTTATTTGTTTTCTCCCTTTTCTCTGCTTGCGACACCCCCGGGATTCCAAGTTATGATACCTGATACCTGATAGGTGATAACCACATCCCGACGGGTAAGCTTGTATATTCGTATGATGTGAATACGAGATATTGTGGCTCCTATCATATCGCGTCCCTCTTTTCGGCAAAATTGCTATAATAATTGCATAATTGCCAACCCCCTCCCACCCAAATTATATATATATATATATGTTCGCTTATCACCTGGTTCTCGATACTGCCAGTACAATGCCGAGGTACCGCTTATTAAATACACTTGTTACATTACTCCCCCTAGACTATATTATGTACCTGGTAT
Source organism: Undaria pinnatifida (assembly GCA_012845835.1). Lineage (NCBI taxonomy): Eukaryota > Phaeophyceae > Laminariales > Alariaceae > Undaria > Undaria pinnatifida. The sequence continues at coordinate 5,882,612 of JABAKD010000001.1, read as the reverse complement.
AGGATATCTGTATACTAGGTATATGAAAAAATTGTACAGCAGTACAAGTACCAGATATGTACACTGATCGATAGCGAAAAACGCGCAACCAATTCCCTGGGACAAATTTATCCCACCACGGGTAAACAGTGGGTATGGCTAGGGCCTTACAGTACCGCTCTTACAACTATTGTTTGTAGTGTTCTCGATCATATCGGTATAACAAGAGATTCATCTCTTATAAGATCGTCTCTATATCCGAAATCCGAGGATGAAAGGCATTTTCGGGTCACAGAACCAAACGCGGGCAGAATCGGATCGACAGCCCCTACAATGAAACCCGAATTTTACAGGTTGTTAATGGACATAACTCACGCCATGATCGACAACGGCGATCGCTCGACTAGGTACTCGTACGAGTGCGCCGCACCAGACCATCTGTCTCAGCGCACGCAATGACGCTTTGAAGGTGGGGCGAGGGAGACACACCGGGTGCGCTTCACGCGAGGAAGGTGGTCTTCCCCCACGCTCTCGTCGATCTCGTGCAGTAACAACAACGCGACCGTTGCAGACGGTGGCTGTCCTCGTCCTCGACGGCACATGAGTGTGTGTCTTGCGTTTGGCGAACCCTTCAATCACGACTGCGAGGAGGGCGTCAAGGCTCTCGTAGCCGCCACCATCACTACCCGACCCCATCGGCTCGTGGTGATGATCGTGGTGTGTGCGAGCGGATAGCGGGACACAGCAGCAGCAGCCGCAGCAGCAGCAGCAGTAACACGTGTGGACCCATGATACGTTTCTTGATAGTTACTGCTGTTTTCGGCTTACTATCACGCTTGCTGCCTCCCACGATGTATGGAACCCCGTCATGATGCAATTACCGGTGCAATTTTGGATACAATATATCCGAAACTGGACTCCATTTCCCGGTGGGGCGCGTCCCGAAAACGATATCCCAAATTGGAAACCTAAAAAAACGCCAGTTTCGGGTCTGTAAGACTACAAACCGGTTTTGCGATCCGAAAACGTTCATTTCCGGATTCAGAAACGGTTTTATAAGCGACAACCTAAGCAAACGCGGATAACACGATTGCTGATCATGCCGTTTGAGGAGGGATTTGACACCCCCGAGAGGCATGCATGCATGCTGAAAAATAATGCCATATCTCTATAGTTGGACGGAAGGCGAAAGTAAATATCTCCTGTTCCTCCTAGACGCCAAAAAACGGAATCTGCACATGATAGAAAAGCGAGTCAGACCTGACTTAAGAGAGAGTTTGGGCAAACAAAAGAAATTCTTGATTTATTTTATTCCCGCCGATTTGCCCGCCTCATGCTGCATGGGCGGTTATCCTCCAAAATCAATGAAACTGAAACCGCAAGGAATACTTTCCTATGAGTATGTGTGTGTGTGTGTGTTCTTCACATCAAACCGTTCTTCTACTCGTCGACATCCAGCACACCCAGTGTCCGTACTGATTCTTCACCCTAGAAAGATCAGCTCTGTGGTCACAAGCCACGACACAGAGATAATGCATCGTAATGCATTCGACAACGCAATGTCATGCCCTAGTACTGGGTACGACAGGCACAACATACATACGTCAGCAACAGAAATACATTGGAAGAGAGAAATACGAAATAAACAAAAACAAAAACAAAAACGAAAACAAAAAACAAAAAACAAAATAAGAAAACAAATAAAAACAAAGATAAAAATAAAACAAAAAATGAAACAAACAAAATGAAGGGGAAATCGAAGAAACAACCCAACCGCAAAGGAGAGCCAAAGCTCGGAAAAGAAACATAATAAAATGAAATAAAATAAAGTAAAGTAAAACCAAAATAAGATAATCCGAACACGAGCCAAAAACCTGGACACGCAAGGAGGGAACAAAGGGGAAAAAAATACCCCAGAGAAAGACGAAAAGTGCTATGTACCTACTAGTCGGCCTGGTACCTTGCTACCCTGTCTGCCATTTCCTTCCTGCCTTCGTCCACCGCGGTCTCCCTTCTATTCCTCCTGTTGCCCCCCCTGCCCCCATTCCCTTGGACGGCTTTCCTTCTACTCCTCCTGTTTCCCCCCCTCCCCCCTTTGTGTTCTTCTCATTAAACCAAAATACCTTGTAAAAGAGAGAAACAACGAAAGAAACCAAGACAAAATAAATAAATAAATAAATAAAAAGGGGAGCCAAAGCACGGGAGATAGAAACATACCCCGAGCATGAGCCAAAATGGACATGCAAGGGGGAAAGAAAGGGAAAGAGAAAAAATACCCCGGAAAAAAGAAACAAGTAGAAGAAGGAAGACTGGGAGGGCCAAATAAAACAGGCTCGTCACCTACCCACCATGCAAGACTCCCTTCATAAGGATAAGAAGGGGAAAGAAAATAAAATAAAATAAAATAAAATAAATAAATTCACGGAAAAATCAAAGTACCAAGACATCACATTCCGAGCAGCCGCAGCAGTTGGCGGTACGAGTGGCATAGATAGAAAGGTTCCACCTACTAGTCGGCCTGGTACCTTGCTACCCTGTCTGCGGTCTCCTTCCTACTTTCATCTACCGCGGTTTCCCTTCTACTCCTCCTGTCCCCCCCCCTGCCCCCATACCCTTGGGCGGTGTTCCTTCTACCCCTCCTGCTGCCCCCCCTCCCCCCGTTCCCTTCGACACCACCCACGGCGGATGCGCGGCGCTGTCTACTCAGCTTTGCCTCATCCTCGTGCCACCTGCCCATGAACCGTTCAGCTGCTTCGAGGACCCCCCGGTACCACTTGCCCACCTTTTTTGCTGCAGTGGGCCACAGCGCGGTCCCAACTCCAAAAACTAAGGGGGAGTGTTCCGTTGATCCCTCGTTGGCTTTGAACACCCTAAGGTCCTCAGCTATGGCTCTAGGCCAAGTCTTAAGTTGTCCGCCTGGTTTCGGGTTCTCCCCACCAGCGATCGTCCCGAACATCAACCGACGGGGCAGTCGCCCCTTGTGTTGTCGCACCAGGGCCCCGGCAAAGAAGAGCCGCCGTTTACGGATGGTCGTTTCGATGCTCTCGCATCGTGTCATCCTGAGGGCCTTCGCGTACGAGAGGGTGGTGTGGTCGGTGCGTAATCGGCGCTGGAAGCCAATGACTCGCAAAAGGACTTCGTGGTGGGCTGATCGGAGCTTGGCGAAGTGGTCCGCATTGAGGGTCCACGTCACACACCCGTACAGCAGGGTCTCAATGACCTCGGCCTTCAGCATGCGGACTTTCAGACTAAGCGGGGCGGTCGTCCTGTCATACAATTCCGGGCCAAACCGTTTGAGGCATGCCCGCATGAGACGGATCCGTCGTTCGATTTCGAGCGAAAGGTCAGCGCTTTCGTGGATAATGCCGCCTAGGTATAAAAACTGGGTCGTCTGTTTATACCTCTGGCCTGATGCTTCGATCGCGAGCGGTGGGGCGAGGGATGTCTGGTCCGGTGTTCGTAGCAGCATCGTCTCTGTCTTCTTTTCCGATACCGTGAGGCCTGCTGCTTCGAAGACAGTCACGATGACTGTCATCATTTTAGCAAGGCCTTCCGCCGACTTCGAAACAATTCCTGCGTCATCTGCGTACAACATGCCCCACACAGCCCTTTGCACGCATGCCAACGGTTCCTCTTTTCCGACTGCACTGCCCTCTTCGAGGTGAACCAAATCCCTTACGATGCTTTCGTCTTTGCTGAAGCGTACCAGCACGACGTGTATCGCAGCAGCGAAGAACACGTTGAACAGTAACGGTGATAGCACGCAGCCTTGCCGCAGCCCCTGGGTGACATTAAACCAATCCGAGTGCTCGCCGTCATCCGCACGCACGCGAGCCCGCATGCCTTCGTGGAAGTTGCGGATAACTGTAAGCATCTTGGTTGGTACGCCAAGGCGTGTGAGTACCTCCCACAACAGTTCCCGGTCGACAGAGTCGTACGCTTTCTGCAGATCGATGAAGCACATGTACAGGGGGATTTTCCTCTGTCGTCCGAGCTCTTGCAACCGGCGCACGACAAACAGCATGTCGACCGTCGACCGTGCGGGACGGAAGCCGCACTGTTCTTCAGGAAGTATTTCCTCGGCCTCGCAGTAGTTGCTAAGGCGGGACGCAACGATTTTCAACAATATTTTGCCTGCGTGGGCAACAAGCGAGATCCCTCTGTAATTGTTGCAATCAGTATGGGTTCTGGCCATAAGAAAAAAGGAAATTGCTATGATGCATACGAGCATACTTGTATACTACGATAGCCCAAAATTAATCGCACGCGGTACCTTTCTGTCGTGTATATCCGGTGACCTCTACTACCTATTATAAACAGCAGCTACGTACGAGTACGGGCCACTGGGTCATACACATGATAACGTGACCTCAGGGAACTACTAAGTTAACACATGAACCCGGTCTACTTCTGCACTGTACGGAAACATACATCCAAGTCTAATTCCAAGTTTTGGTCCCCGAAACGGGACTGCAGTCCTAAGCGGGGTAACGCTTTAATTCTGCAAAATAAAGGACTCCACCCGGACGCCTAGTAGTTTATCCGCATAAATGTGCGTACAAATAAAAAATATAGTTTCTGTTTCCAACACGATGACAACCAGAAAAGCATGCGTGGTTGCACTTAAAAAACGGTCAAATCGTCTGAAAAAGAAGGGAGGCCAGTTGACCCTCATGGTCGTCACTGTAATCAACCAATCAAACCAAGGGAGTCACCCAACTAACCGACAACCGAAGGGTTTCGTTTCAGCAGCTCGCACTCGAGAAAACGAACAAAACCACCACGACCACAGAAATAAAAATAGTCTTGCGAGTACTTGTGGCTTGTGCAGTGCCCTCGGATTGTGGCTCCGCGTGAGTGTAATAGCACGAATATCTCATGATATCCACAGGTAGCTGTTAAGAACCAACCACCCGGAATATGCGATCAATCGGCTTAATGTATGCAGCCCCTACTTTAGGAGAGGGTCCTCGTACATGTGCGACGACCCTGCTACGTACCTTTCCCAAAACCTCTCCACCACCTACAAACACCATGTATTCGATGTACAATTTATCTTCATCCCCATCATCTCTCTTTGGGTCTCGCGTCATTCGTTCAGTTATGTTTCTCTTTTTCGCAGTGGCTCCTATTGATTATGCCATCAAACAATGGATAAACCAAGAACGGTGGGGTGCCTGGTGCGATGTCAAAGCGTGTTGGTGGCTCGCTTTGGCGAGAAGGCAGTTATCGGGAGACGCGTGTTGATGGGAGCAAAATCAGAGCGTGTCGGTCGCTCGCTTTGGCAAGAAGACAGTCACCTAAAGACGCGTATCGGTGAGGGTGACATTAGAGCGTGTTGGTGGCTTGCTTTGGCGAGAAGGCGGTTATCGGAAGAATTGTGTTGGTGGGAGAAAATTCAGAGCGCGTTGGTGTTTCGTTTCGGCAGGAAGGCAGTTATCAGGAGAAGTGTGTTAGTGGGAGCAAAATCAGAGCGTCTTGGTCACTCGCCTTGGAGAAAAGGTTGTGATCGGAAGAGGCGTGTTGGTGGGAGTCAAATCCCGATAAAAAGTTAGGTGGTCCGTCAGGATTTGATCAAACGAATGACACCACCGAGCGAGGCGCAAGTGGTATAAGGGTTGCTTTTAATAGAACAGTGACTGCAACGGCGTTTTGCTGCTACACTCGAAGCAGGTGGGGCACGCAAAAACTGGAGTCGATCTAACCGTAGGATGGGCATGCCGGTGGTTGGCCTTATTGGTCTAGCATAGGCTGATTTTTCGGCCGCCCGTTTTTTGGGGGGGAAACGCCACCAAAACCTCGAGCCCCCGCCCAAAAGGGTTGGAGTTCAGGGCTATACAACGAACAGGGTGATATACACCTTCGTGGTATACACCTTCGTATACGGTAGACGAAGAAACTCAGATATACCAAGAAAACCTTATTTATCAGTGCATTACAGCTCCTTTTCTTACAAGTAGCTGTATAAAATCAAATAAACAACTTGTTTTGACTGGTCGGCGCTGCTTGCCCGGTTACTTGCGCGGTTGCTACTTGTCTTTTCTTTGGCTTTGAAGAGCTTTCTTACGTTATACTCGTACCTAGGTGCCGATCGTAGGAAAGCCTGTGTTCCCCCTTTTCAACTTAAGGCGCACCCGGGATATCAAGCCAGCCTCATCGCGCAAGGGGACCTTGCATGTCATGTACCAGGAAATCCTTCAGGCCTAAACTAAGCCAATAAACCCAAACCCTAACCCGCAGTAACTTGGAACGGTACGACAGAAGGACGCCCCCGCTGGCCGCTGAGCTGGGTGTCGAACCTTGGATGGTTATTCTTCTTAGGGCCGATGCCAACGAACAGATTATTTTAGTTTTTTGCTCAATCATCATTTTTTTGACGATGGTATTTCGGTGAAAGCAGGAAAACTTCACCCTCTGCTGAAAAACTGTCTCCAAAATGTTGAACAAATTTAGGTTAAAACGCCAAAACGATAAGATGATCGGGTAGCCGCACCCCTTGAGCCGTGGCACCATCAGCCACGACTCGCGAGCGCACGAGACTGACGACGGTCGTTTCCAGGCAATTCGCTAGCCATCGCAGATTGCAGAACGCGCAGCGGGCTTCCGGGCTGTCATCGTCGACTTGACAAAGGCGCCGCACCAACGTAGCCGAGCGAATCATCTCGATGAGCGCCGAAACTGACAATCTTGTCGCGTTTCGCGTTGTCGCGTGACCATTTGGTGACACATTCACTCCCCAAGGCACGGACAACTGCCGGTGAACCAGACAACCTCCAGCAGGGCCACCACGCGGATGATTTCCGCGAGCGCGGTTGCTGTGTTGACGGTTCTCTGTCGGGTAGACGATTATTTAACGAGCCAGCTGAGCCTGTAGACTACTCGTACTCGTTCATAATTTGTCCTGGTTCAGGTTTTGGAAAATGCTAAAACTTCAGGAAAAGAAGAAAAAAAAAAAAGTATTTATGTCGTTGAGAGTGGTCCTTACACAACAGATACTTATTTTCCTTGGATACCAGAAAACAGGACAAATCATACGACGTTGGGGGGGGGGGGGGGGATGAAAAGCCTGAATAGGATGTTTCCCGGAAATTACCGGGCTCCAGCTGGGGAAATATTGTCCGCATCCTGGCTTTTTCGGAGTCTCACTCCGTCGCCAAACGTGCAAGAGAGTGGGTTTGCAAACCTCGATGGAAATCGACGAGCAGTTGGAATGCTGAATGGACGCTCTGCGCGACAAAAAACCAAGGTAAGTAAATACGGGGGGGAAGAAAGGATGCCACCTGTGACCAAGTTGCCACCATATCATACGAGATCGCTCTTTTGGGGCGCTCAAAGGTCTTTGGCTGCTTTGCATTCAGGTTTTAGTGTTGACTATGGGGGCATCGGTACACTGGGTGTGCTGGATGTCGATCGGTGTAAACAACAATTTCATGTGAAAACACACACAAACAAGCACATGGGGGCCGTCAGTCAATGCGTCAAACCGTGGGCTCGTATGAACCCGGTAGCACACAGTACAGGACAACTGATGAGAAACAGAACTCCTGACCCAGGTCTGGTTTCGTAAATGGGAGAGGGTGCGTTTCGCACAAAACTTCGGGAAAATTGATCCCTGCTTTCTTACATACCAGGTATCAGCCTGCCTTTCTTCTTAACGTGTTTCGTACTCAAGTAGGGGCTGCCCTGCACTCTAAACCAAGTACGAGGTACGTGTCATGTGCCTGTGCCCACGGCAAGTTCAGAACACCGTTGATTTGTCTGTTTATATCTCACGGCGGATGGGTAAACGTTACCTGGTACATACATACCAGGTATTGATAGCTGCTATAATATGTACCAGGTGGTACATACATAGCATAGCTGCGTTTATATGTACCAGGTATATATACGACAGCAGTATACCAGGTGTGTCGCATCGTGTCATATCGTGTGTCGATTCAACCCTTGCACAACTGCACCGATTTTTTTAGGGATAAACCACTTGGAATAAGATCCGGGCTATTTTGCGCCGTAGTTGAACGGTGAACCCCTGTAGAACTGCGCCAGTTGGGGCGATAGGTTTCATAGAATTGGTGCAGAATCATTCTTGCCCCCATATGCCACCAGTAAAACACCTTCGGGACTGTAGAGGGAAAAAATGTCGGAACAAAAATGTCGATTACGGCACCGGCCCCGCGAAGCAGTCCCGGCCGCGGGGCTAGGGTTTCTGTTGACGCATGCTTCGAGTACCATTTTTTTTGGAGGGTCCTTCCTCGCTTCAGGAGCTCTACATCTCACTCAATAGCTCATTTGGAGAAAATTAAAAGTTCTTCGCGTTGAACATTTCAATGGCCTACGTATACAACGAAACATGTGCCAAAGAAGGACATGCCGATCCCCCGTCACTCAGAAAATTGTTTAGGCCAACAAGGCGCTGTTTCTATAGTAGCATGCGTCTGTTCCCTGTTTCAAAATTGTAAAAAATTGAAAAACGTCAGCTCCGAGTACGACCGATTGAATTGCTGAAACTCAAATTGCATAAGGAGTCGCACCACACGCGCGCGACATGATCAACCACACTTACTGGACTTGTACTGCTTTGCGCGCTTCGTTGACAACGAAAAGACCCACCAGGTATGTAGCTTTGGAGGTAATCACCATATCAGGGTCTCAAAACGGTTGACTCTGTTGGGGCCTAAAACACGCGATCAAACTTCTCGCTTTTGAGATCGGCACACCAGAGTCTCGAAACGGTTATAAAGTCGTTAGGGCCTGTGCCAGAGTCTCAAAACGGTCATCAAGTCGTGAGGGCCCGTGTATAATGATAAAGAAAACGAAAATTGCGATATTTGCATGCATCTACCAGTAGCGCGAGCGCGCAGCAAGCAGCAGTACGAATAGGATCATGCTGCGCCCGTCCCGCCGGATTTGTTGTATTGTTGTCGTTTGAGCGCCAATGCAAGGTTTTCATCGCCAAGCAACCGTGGCCGATGATTTCATCGTCACTTTTCGTCGTCACTTTCTCCCTCTCAAGTCTCAAAAGGGGTTGATATGACCGGGGGTTGACATGACCACGGACTTGATTATGCGAGTTAATGTGAGAACAACAACAACAACATGACCACCGCACGTCTGGATTGTTTTGATGGTGTTTCTTAGGGCCGAAAAGGGTTCATCTATCAGTATCATATGAGCGCGCAGAAGGACTTACTCGCCAATTTTCCCCCCTCAAGTTCCATAAATGTTACTGGTAACTCGGTTGCCGGAACAACAATTTCCCCCCTGAAGTTCCATAAATGTTCCTGGTAACTCGGTTGCCGGAACAACGGCGGTGCTTATATAGATGGGGGTTTTACTACTAATATTAATAGCTACCGGTAGGTTTTACAGATTACTTTCCAATGGACCTGAGAGGAAACTCCTGGAATATCGCGAAATTCCTGGAATATCCCGAAATTCCTGGAAAATCCCTGGAATATCCCTAGGGATACTATTATATCAGTATTAGGGTTGTAGGGTTAGGGTTAGGGATGGGGTTACTTAGCAGTTAGGGTTGGGGTGAAGGTTGGGGCTATGTGCATAGAACTACAACTATTTAAATAGTATGTCGGCGGCTGGCTTTGCGCTTTTTCTTCATTTTCTTCTTCTTTATATCCGGCGGATGGGGAAAAATAAAGCTTAAGCTCACCACACTTCCACGTATTTTCATACACGTCGTGTGTCGATTTCACTCAATTGTCTTCGCAATCCAGCGCTAGCTGGCGTGTCCTTCGGTTCCCACTAGTTGTATAGCTTTTTTTTTCATGTTGAGCGTAACCTGAGAGCTGGTCACGTGAAGCGTTTTGCGGATAAACGGCTGGGAGTAAAAAGATTGATACCTTTTCCAAAGCGCACCCTGGAAATGATTGCCCGACATAAAAGGTCGGCATGCTATATAATAGACCCTGCGTAGTAGACTAACCAAGGAAGGGTCAACATACGCTTCTCCTCGTGTGCCTCGGTTTGCTACGCAGACCAGGTGCTATAATCATACAGCGTAGTATGACACCGACATACAACGCACATGAGACCAGCAAAGTTGCATTACAATTACACACTCTTGCGTACGAGGTGCGTCAACATGCAAAATAACCAGAAATAACACTCTGTGGATTGAAATTCCGCGCCGATTTTCTCAAAACCAAGGGGGACGCACTCAACAGAGAGGGTGGCTTTGGAAAGGCCTCGTCGGGATCTTCCCATAGGTGCATCGCTCATCGTTTGCACTCTCCCACATGTCGACGACACCAGCCGGGAAATGTGTCCGAGGGGTTGTGCTCGCTTGAATGTTGCACAGAGCGTATAGGTGTGTATAATATGCGATAATCATGTTGATAACTGCTGTCATGCTCTTTCCTGCTGTCGGGCAGATGCTATTAATAGAAGTGAAGTATACACTACCACACTTGAAGCTTGAGACGAAGACTGGAAAAATAACCACGCAACCAAATAACCACAAGGCAGAAGCAGTTCCTCGCTCCAAGACAACAAGAATATCATCAACGCTGCTCGTGCTCGTACAGCAGCAGCAGCAGCAGCAGCAGCGGCAGCAGCAGCGGCGGCGGCGGCGGCGGCGGCGGCGGCGGCACGCTAAGAGTGCAACTACGCGAGCACCAACATGTACCAAACAGAGGACAAGAGTGCCAGGAGACAAGAGATGACTGCAACTTGAAAACTACAGGATTACCTCGCCGGGCCTCGTGCAGCATCCTCCTCCTAGCCCTGCTCCCATCGCCTGGTACCCAGCTCGATTCCTCGCAGTACCGTGCCCTAACCGAGCGTGGTTGTTGCTGCAACTCGCAAGAGATTCTGAGGAGAAAGTGTTTCATTTTGACGTTTGGCGTCAAGGAGTTCATATAGAAAATATGACTTTCTATACCGGGATCTGGGTGAATTCGCATGTCACCCGCAAGCCGGGTTTGTTGTGTTGGATTTTTTAAAAAAATTTCGCCGCAAAAATAAAATGACGTTTTGGTTTCCTCCAGATCCCTCTGAACCCTATACAAATAGCGGGGGGTATTCTTCGTTTTGAGACAACCTGTCCCCAGGGCTTTTTCGGCAAGACGCGCAAATCCGCTGTGATTGGGCGAGCAAAAGGATATGCCGAACTCCTCCCGATTCCATTTCTTTGAAAAGTTATGGCGTGCAGAACGAAAGTGAGTCTCTTGCTCAATCCAGCCTGTACGGATTTTCCCTAAGGAATGTGGTGTGGTTCCAGTCTCTCAAAGTACCGATTTTTCAGAATTCGGTAATTTCCTGAGGGGGTGCAACACAGGTCAGTGTTGCAGCAGTTGTCTGCTGTTGTCGTGTCCGAGCTGCCTGCTGTGGTGTGCAACGGGCCGTGAAAATATCACATGGTAACGGCCTTCCTGCCGGTATGCACATTACTTGCCAGAGTCACCAATCCGGATATATCGTATCCGGCAGCAGCTGTGTTGCCGTTGCAATGCTCTCGCTCAGGTGGATCTGTGCATCAGCCGTACTTTGTGAGGCATAATACGAGCAGTCGCACGTTCGGACGAGGCAAGCGATCTCGAGTTCATTGCACAGGGAAGCCACGAGAACCGAAAGCCGGAGACGCGGGAAAGAAAATGCTTGGAAAGATGGCACAGGAATCGCTGGGTCGTGCATGTACTGTTGGGGCTGCTACAGGGATTGCAGGTGCGGTATGGGTCTAGCTAGAATCTAGACTAGACTACATGTTTTTTGTGTTATGTTCAGACGTTCAAGTGCAAGTACTACAACTTGTACAAGTTGCAGAAAAATGTAATGCAGCAGTCTCACCACATCACCGGCCACAGCAGCAGTCGTAACTCGTAGCGTGGAGTGAAGTACAGAGTGGCCTATTAATAGTAGTCTCTGTCGTAGTCTACGCAAGCTCTCGCACGAGTACTTAACATCATGCCAGGTAAGACAGAACAGCAGCATCACGCAGCAGTCTCACTGACTCCGGTAGTTGCAACTCCCGGATGAAGTTCAAGTTTGTGCATGTACGAGTACCAGGTAGTCTGGAGGCTATGCAGTACCATGTCCGTCATGATATGAATCGTCGTGTCACGATATCACGACACTTACATTGCGCCTCTCGCGCGTATGTATGATGTATTATAAAAATTAAATGTACCAGGTATATTTTATGTAACCTAAACCTCTTGAAACCCCCCCCCCCCCCCCCCCCTTTTTTTTCCCGCTCCCTCTTGCTCAAACGCCTCACCTAACATCGAAATCTGCCAGAGTATTAAACACTTCCACGCACTTGATATCACCTCATTATCTCTATAAAGCCATCCATGCCGCTGCTGCCATTCACCCCCCCCGCCCCCCCAACGCCCCCTCCTTCCCCACCACCCGCACCACCGCCTTGACCTAGCACCACACGTATAGCAAACCCCTACATCTATGCGACCTAAAGATGTTTAAAAAACCCTTTCGCCCCCCCCTCCCCCCTCGAACGCTCCGCGTTCTCCTCATTGGTTGTACGACTTACAGGATAGGATTTACAGTTTCCACGCACATATTGAGCCCCCCCCCCCCCCCCCCCGCTCCCTCTTGATCAAACCCAGGCCCCCACGTTCCTAAAGACTCCGCCCTCCCCTCACCGGTTATTCGACTTACAGGATTCACTTGATAAACTGATGAATTTCCAAAAACGGGTTTTATCGTTTCCGCGCACAGACTGACTAACATCACCCTGTTGACCCTGGTACAAGCTACACTGTAGTTCCAAGGAGAGTCGCCGACCCATATCCTTAATGAGGATACACAAACCGTATTACGCGCGATCGGAGTATCACACACAGCTTGCAAAGATGAGTTTCGACAAAATCTTCGGTCTCACTGCTGGAGTGTATTTTTATTATTTTTGTTATTCCATATTATACCAGCAGGGTATTCTATTGCGGTTTTACGACAGCTTCGCAGCGAATTCGTAGTCGTACCTGATACGTACTACTGCTGTACTCGTAGGCAGTACATGAATACGTGAAAGAGCGCTGTCGACCGTGCGGTGGATACAAACGATGCCTCGCTGCTTGACCCAAGATACAGGCGATACCTGGTACAGCATAACGTACCGACCATAGGCACAGACAATACAGCACTACCGATCGTGGATGCAAAGGAGACATCACTACCGACCTACCGGATGTACAAACGATACAGCACTGCCGACCGTACTAGGCCCTAGCCTTGAGGCGAGCCTTGGAAAAGCCTTGAGGCTATCTCTTATAACACCGTTCCTGGATCCAAAAATGAACGTTTTCGGGTCGCAAGACCGGTTCGGCTATATCTTATGAACCCGAAACTGGTGATTTTTCAGCCTTCAATTTTCCGATATCGTTTTCTGGTCGGCCCCCGCCCGAAGGAGGAGGTCCATTCATTTTCGCATGAAATCCCTACCCGAAAATGGCATCCGGATGTGGTTTTCAATATGTCGTGGGAGGCAAAAATTGTGGTAACAAGCCGAAAACAGAGTACGAGTACTGTTGTAGTAGTACAAAATTAGTACAAGACACAAGACTCGCGCATCAGACACATCGCTGAGCAAGCAACACGTATCATAGGCGTACTCATGGTGCTGCTGCTGTGTCCAGCTATCCACTGGCACACACCTCGGGCCTCACCACGAGCCGATGGGATCGAATGATGGTAACTACTACTTTACGAGAGCCCTTGACAGTCTCCTCGCAGTCGCGAATGTAGCATTCGCCAAACACAAGACACACACTACTCGTACTTGTAGAGGACGAGGAAAGCCGCCGTCTGCGGCATGTCGTTATTGATGCACTAGATCGACGGGAGCGAGGGGGGGAACATCTCTCCTCGCGTAAAGCGCACTCGGTGTGCTTTCCCTCGCCCCACCTACAAAGCGTCAGCTGCGTTTGCGCTGAGATGCTCTGGCGCAGCGAACTCGTGCGAGTATGTATTATTCGTAGTCGAGCGATCGTCGTGATTATTTTTCGCGAGAATTTTGTTAAACAAATCTGTATATTCGGGTTCACTATGAGGCCAATCCTTGCACAGTCGTATCTGTCTGTCGAAAACGGCCTTTTTCGTCTGAAGCCCAAATCGGGCTTTGTTACACAATCAAAAAAAAGCTTTTTCGACTCACATTTTTTCGACTGAATTTTCCGACTGGATCTGCCAGTCGAAAAAGTCAGTTTTACACGTGTTTTTTTAACCCATCGCAGCGCTCATTCCACCACAAAACACACACCCACACGCCCACACACCCATACCAAGTACCACACAGCAGTATCATACAACAGCGCCGACGCTGGCTTGGCTGCTATCACGGCTGCTGCTTCTCGCGGCAAGTCATCGTGGCGCATTTCTAGCTCTGCTCGTTTGCAGCGTGTATCACACGATAGCAGCAGCGCGCGGTATCGATAAATTTTGCAAACAACGGCGACGCCTGCTGTAGCTTTGGCGGCTCTCGGCTGAGTGCAACGCCACGAACGTAGCTTGGGCGGCTGTCGGCTAAGTTCAACGCCACCAACCCGCTTGGACGAGGGTCCGTCGCGCGTGAAGCACGCGTTGCTCGCGGAGAACGCACGGAGCACAGAGGTTCCAACCAATTCTAACTGCCATACAGCAGCACTCCCTCACCAACCATCTCAAGGAAGAGCACAAAAACTATAAAATCGACTCGACTGACGATAAGACGGACCTGAAGAATCGAGTCGAAAAAGGGCCGTTTTCGACTGACGGAATGTGACTGTACAAGAATTGTCACAAGAGTTTTTCGATCCGATTATGTCCGTCTGATTCTGCGGCCCGAAAATCCATCTCATTTTCATTTTCGGATACGCTATTATAAGAAACGGCCTAAAGCCTTTTTTTCAAAACTGGTGTTCGGGAGATCCCTATGCAATATTTGGTCAATATTTTGTCAGGTATTGGCAAGCGCGAGTAGGCGTTTCTCCAAAAAATTCAAACGACTTGGGAAAGGAGTCACGACGGTTGCAATTAAGATCCCCTTTTCTCTGATAAGAAAAACTGGTGCAAATTTTGAATATTCCAGCGCGTTTCCCCCCGTTTTTGCCCTTTTCCCAAGCTTATTCTGACCCTATACTTGGCTTACCTCAAACGGGGACGAATTTTCCCTGTCCACACTTTTTCGGGTACGATCGTACTCTACGAATTATTTCGTGTTTCAACAGATCCGCGATACCCCCAGCTAACTTTTGGTGAAAGATTTTTGTTCGACGTGCTGCAGGCATGGTACAACCTACATCCTTAGTGAGGACACACACCCAGTAATGCGCGCAATCGGAGAATCACAAACAGCTTTCAAAGATGAGATTTCGACGAAATCTTCGATCTCACTTGTGGAGCGTTTTTTTTTTTTCAAGTATTGAAAGGAGTATCACACACAGATTGCAAAGATTAGTTTCAACGAATCTTCAATCTCACAGCTGGAGTGTATTTTATTTTTTGTATAGTAATTACGCACACTACCCAAGTGGTGGATTTTGGAGCAAATTCTCGATTTTCAGATGGTGCTGACTGGCAAGTTTGACTTCACGAAGTCACCTCGTGAGCTTTTTCTGGCTGCCCACGACTACTGCCCACTGCACCCGACGCCCTCACGCACCTCATAGTGAGCGTGGCTCAGTTTGGCGGGCTGTGGTTGTTCGTGAGGAGTGATGAGATGTAGCTGTCCTAAAGAGAAGCGCACACGTTCGCTTGTGAGTTGTTTTTCTGTCTCATTTTGTACCTTCTGGATTTCGACACTTTTCGACCGCTTCAGCACCCCAAGTCGAGGTGTACACCTCCGTTGAAAAAGTGCGGACGGCCAATGTGAATAGAATCACGAGCTGCTGTGGATGCGTCACTAACAAATTACACCCGCTCTCTTCTTAGGCATTCGGTAGTTGAAGGTCGAAATGCATCGTGTTAGATAAGCCCGGCGTGCTTTACTTCTCCCAAAAATATTTAGAGATTAGAGTGAACCGGAAA
Organism: Undaria pinnatifida; assembly: GCA_012845835.1. NCBI lineage: Eukaryota > Phaeophyceae > Laminariales > Alariaceae > Undaria > Undaria pinnatifida. The sequence goes on along the minus strand of JABAKD010000001.1, from coordinate 5,866,655 downwards.
CCCGGGGGTCGGGGATGGTTTAAGATCTCCCGTGGCCTTGAGCAAATGGGTTAAAACGAGCGTTGAACCTGTTTGCTGCTGCAGAAATGAACCCACACTACCTTCAAGTATTTTGTCCCCAAAATCGTGTGTCTGCAGGAGTTAAGTCGTTTTTGTGTCCAAACATAACGCCATTAGCCCGGAAACTCCATAAACAGGGGATAGGACTCTAGCTGTTTCTCGAACAAATATCTCTCCCTGTGGGACCAAAACGCATTTCGAATATATGGCCTCTGTCCACTACATTTGGGGACTCTGCGGCCTAAAGGTGTATTGGTTGGACACGATGCTCGCCGTCAAGCTAAATTGAGCTCTTGGTTCCGCAACAAATATTCCACTCTATTTTCAATTAATTTTCCCCTAAAACGTGGGAGCACGAGCCTTTTCTCTGGTTATGTGCCTTAGTGGGGGCGTTAACCATACCAGAACGCCTTAACGCCACCTCAGGCGTGCCTTAAAGGCTTGGGCCTAGACCGTACAGACAGACGATACCGATTATAGATAACAGACGATACAGCATTACCAAGCGTGGATACGGCGCAACGACACGCGACCGACCGCAAATGTAGACGCTGCAGCAGAGCTTCAACCAGAGGTTCAGACTCGACATCTGTATTCAAACAATACAGCACTACCAACCGAAGAGAAAGATGATCCGACACTCTGTTGACCGCACCTACAGGCAGTATAGCATTCCGATAGAAAATGCGGACGATAAAGCATTGCCGACCGTAGGCACAGATGATGTAGCATTTCCGCTCGTACGTAGGCGAGACATGACTAACGGCTAGAGCTGTGGGTCTGCATGACTTCAGTCATCAACTACTGTAGTTTTTTTTCGGACTCACAGTCGTTTTCCAGAGGTGCCAAGTATTCGACTTATTGGGTTTCCATTCTTATAGGAAGGATTGTATAAAGCGGTGTGCGTTTTGCTCATATTTTGGCGGGGACCGCTCGGCCGGGGGGGGCTGGTTTGGCTCGCTTCGCTCTCCTGACTTAAGTCGGCGAATCGGTTGGCCATCGGCTCGTTTCGCCACCCGACCGACTACGGTCATTTAGTTGGCTAGCAGCACCTACCGACTAGATTTTAGTCGTGAACTCGTACCGGCTCATAGCTCTACTAACGACCGTGAATACAGGCAACACAGCACTACCGACTGTGGATACAAATTATACATCACGACCGACCACGTATGCAGACGATACAACACCACCGGCCGAAACTGCGTTGGGACCGAAACCTATAGCGACAAAATATGAGCCGAAGGGAGAGCGTGTAGCAACAACAAGCAAAGGGAGGCTACGCGCATGTCATGTACCTGGTAACTCCCTACGTAGTACTTCAGGCGCATCCTCTACCCCAGGAACACGAGGTGCTTGTTGGAACTGATGCTGCGATCTCCATGAACGCTCGAAGCATTTTCCCGCTTAACTCCCAGAGGGGTTGATGGTCCATTCTACTGACTGTTGTTAACTGCACGGAGATTGGCTGAAATCCCATCGTACCCTATCCCATAATTCGCGTTTGCGTAGTGTTCTATGACCGATGCTGGAATCCCCATTTGATTTCGACGCGTTTCCACCCTCAACTGCCAAAGGGGATACTGATATCATTACGCTGACTGCTGTGTACGGAGGTTTGCCTGAAATTCCACCGTACGCTATCCCACCTGGAAAAGATACGTTGGCACGTGCGTCTCGGCAGATGTGCTGGTCCCTTGTTTTCTGCCACAGTTCGACTAGTTGACTCCTGTTTGAATTGCAGCTGCACTTTCGGGGGCAAAACTACATGGAATTGCATACGTAGTGTCGGACATTGTTTGCCGTTGCAAAAGGGTTGGTTTGGACGTATATTCATGCTCAAGTCCCAACGGGGTTTACGTCCTACTGATTGTGTGCGGAGCTGTGGCTGAAATTCACGGTACTCTTATCCTACCCGCAATATACACTCCACAGGCGGCTGTGTACGGACTCTTGGCTGAAAATTCTCCGTACGTCATCCTTCCTATCCGCGCGTCCCGTTAGGTGTGCTGGTCCCTCGTCTTCTGCCACAGCTCGCTTCGCTGCCTTCACTGTTGGTGACGCCGACTGAGTCGACGTACTGGCTGACTCGCTCGTTGTTTCTGAGGGGCCTTGGAGGCATTTTTTCTGTGGCTTTCTCCGTGGCGCTCGTCCAAAACAAAGCGCTTATAGGCGATCAGGTGAAAACACAAACCGACGAGTGCTGCCATGTTAATTCTGAGTGTTGACATTCAACCGCCGTCCCAGCGCGCGCGGCGTTTCGGAAGGATGCCCGTCTGCACCTCGTCGGTCCCTGCTTTGACACCTTTTTTTAGGGCGAGGCCGTCTTTTCTTGGATGCTTCTCAAAGCCGTATGACACGTACTACGGTAGGTATGCATATACTATTTCTGAAGCTCCTTATTTGATCTACTGTAGGCCCGAGTTTTTTATGTGTCTTGTCTCCATGTTGGTGCAAACCAAAGCGCTAGTAGATGAGCAGGTGATGCAACAAGCAGCAACAGTACGTGGCACAGAGCAGCGGCGGCGGCGCTCGTCGTTCTATTTTTAGTGCACCAGCACAGCAGCAGCAAGCAGCGCTCGTCGTTTTGGTAATGCAGCAGCAGCCGCAGTATACAACCACCAGGCAGGTAGCAGCAGCAAGCTTGACCAACCGTCGGTTCTTGGTGGATATCTTCTACACGAACGTGGCCGTAGACGTAGACGTATTCGAAAAAATATCATAGAATTCAAGGGATGAAATCAGATGCGTGTCGTATTTTATTAGAAAAGGACTCAGATATAGGTTTTTGTGCATTTTGATAGACCAACACGCCGCCCCGGCAACCAACCAGCGATGACTAAGATTGAAAGGGGTGCCCAGCGGTCTGTTTAAATGTTCAAGTATTTATACACTGATTGACATCTGTGTTCACCGATCTTGGTAGAAAAAACGTGATGCAGTGCGTGTCTTCCCCGATGGTGCGGCCCGGCTTTGCCTTCTGAACATTTTGGCGCAATTTCCTCTGCCAATCACTACCGAGGTGATCAACGTGCTGATGTATGCGGATGCGTCCACGCTTTGTGCATTTTCTAACCCGTGTGTTTGCCTGCGGTTACAATACGCTTCTCGCTCCTCCCCCTCCTTCTTCCCAGGGAGTGACGCCCGCACCGAATTGCCTCAAGCGTGTCCTCAGAAACGGTTTCTTAAACATTAGGAACATTGGGTCTGATTAGGAATTCCCTCATGTTTTTTTATCAGACTGACATATAGTATTAATAGATGTTTACCAGCGTTGCAACTTTGACGTGATGAAGCGCTTGTTTTCTCGGCGAAATTTCCTCCCCCAGCCACTGCGTACCGAGAAGAACAGCGCGCTGACGTTTACATTGTATGTTTCATCTGCCTTTTGTTCGCTTGCGGTTGCAACACGCTTTTCGCTCCGCATTTCAGGGGGTAACGCCCGCGAGGGATTATCTCAGGCGTGTCCTCAGAAACGGTTTCGGTGGTGACTTTCGCACAGCGGTTAGAAAAGTGCCTACGCTCCTTTGGTTTCTCCCACCAGAGGTCAGTGCCGGTACAGAAAAGCCATTTTTTTGTCGTGTGAAAGGCTTGAAAGTTCTTGATTTCCCAGAACAATCCATGGCGTTGGGAACGCCCCCGAGATCAATGCTAAGAAAACCTTACTCTAAGCTTAAATGGATAAGGAAATACAAAGAGCAGACTGCAAAGTAAGGAAGTTAGAAAGGAGAAAGAACGCTGGCAGAAGGAATCAAGGGGGACACGAAGAATAAGAACAGGCACACTCGTCATCACCCTTTGCGCGACAAAACGAAAATGATACCGCACTCCTCTGATGTGTTCGAGATGGCTTGTCTCACCGAACAGTATAGAAGTAATGTCAGTCGCAGGGGATTATCCGACGAAGTATTACGGAAGTTGGGGAAAGTTGTGATAAAGGCTACTTACTGTGAACACGCAGTTTCGGCTGCCGTTTTCCTTCTTGGCGTCGCTATTTCCTTCCTCCACCCTTTCTCCTCGATTTCTGTTTTATTGTCATATCTTGGTTCCCTTTAAAGTATATTGTTAGTCTTGTACCCGTCCATGTTAGCCTACCGAAACACGCCCTTGCTCTGGGCCTTCTTCTTCTTGGTGTTTTACTCCTTGGGGCGTTCCTCCTCATTTGCTAACTTGTCTATCTTTACAGTATGCTTTTTAGCCGCCATTTTGGCCTGCCGAAGCACGTGTTTGCGCCTTCCCCCTTTTTGCTTCTTGGCGTCGCTATTTTGCTCTTGGAGCCTTTCTTGTCTTTTCTAACGTGCTTCACTTTGCGGTCTGTGAGGCATCCCTCTATAGTGCGCTAGGTAGGGGTTGCACTTTTTGGGTTGACTAATGTTTGTGGTCGATCTGGTCGATCTGGTCGATCTGACCGATCTGACCGATCTGACCGGTTGAGCTCCTCAAGTGATTAACTACCGGTTAGTCTGATACTGTTAGGAGTATATTTGTTTGAGTGTAGGACTAACGCAAAGAAGTGGTGGTCAGGTTGCACGATTGAATGCCTTTGAAGTCATGCTCCGACTGAGATATTGAGCTACTCGTATTAGAAGCTCAGAAACTTCTTAGAATCTGCTGCTGCACCCCTAGCGCGGGGTGTGTCCTGGGTTTTTTTCGCATCGATTTTGACCTAGGCTAGAATTTTTATCCTAGGCTCAAATGGACAACCAAAGACCAAGACCAGACTGCAAAAAATTAAAAATGTTCGAAAGGGAGAAGGGACGCTCGCAGAAGGACAAGGGGAGACTGGATGAATATGAAGAAGGGCACTCGTTAATACCCTGTGCGAGACGGAGAGAGGACATGACACCACACTCGTAATAATGTCAGAATGAGAAACTAACCGGAGAGATGGGATTTACGTACGAAATACGAACTAAGCACAGTTGCTCTTTTAGTCGTGCACAGGGCGTTGACGGGTGCTGTCGCCCTACTCTTCGCGTCGCTCTGTTCCTTCTGCTAGTCTTTCTTCTCGTTTTCTGACTTACTTTTCTTTGCCGTCTGGTATATAGACCTTTTTTTCGTCCATTTTAGCCTACGCTATAAGAGATGAAGAAAGATCAAGGGCAGACTGTGCAGTAAGGGAGCTGAAACAGAAAAAATCACGCTGGCAGAAGAAAAAGGGCACGTGAAGAATAAGGGCACTCGTCTACGCTCTGTACGTGGCAGAAAGAGAAAGTAGGACCACACCCCTGAAAGACAGAATGAAAATCAACCCAGAGAGGTGGGATTTAAACTACGAACCCTTTCTCTTTTTGCCGCGCACAAAGCGTTGGCAAGCGCCAATGTTCTTTGTACTGGCGTCCTTCTGCTCCTCCTGCAAGCGTTTCTTCTAGTTTTCCATCTTGTTTAGCTTCGCGGTCTGGTCTAGGTCTTTCTTTAGGCTAATTGGACGAAGAAAGACCTAGACTAGACCGCAAGTAAAGCAAGTTGGAATAGGAGAAGGAACACTGCCAGAATGAAAAGGGGGACGCGAAGGATAAGAAGAGCGCTCGTCAACACGCTGTGTGCCACAGAAAGAGAAAATGACACCACACTCGTAAAAAAGTCACAAATGTCAAAAAACAGAGAGCTAATTTTATATACACATTGGCAACTCTGTCTCTTTTGTTGCGCACAAGGCGTTGGCGAATGCCGTTGTTCTTCTTGTAGACGTCTCTCTTTTTTTGCTGCCAGCGTTTCTTCTCGTTTTCTAACTTGCTTCTCTCAGCGGTCTGGTCGAGGTATTTCCGCATCCATTCTAACCTATTAAAGTAGGCTACAATTACCAAGAGCAGAAGGAAGTTAGGAAAGGAGAAGGCGCACTGGGAGAAGGAAAAAAGGTGGACGCCAGGAAGGAGAAAGGCGCTCCTCCACGCTGTGTGCGCGACAAGAATAGAAAAACGATAGCGCACTCCTGAAAGAAAAACGGAATGAAAAACATAACCGGAGAGGTGGGATTTATGTACGAAGTCCAAATTAAGACCTCCTGGTATTTTTTGTCGTGCACAGGGCGTTGACGAATGCCCTTATTTTGAATATTTGCGTCGCTCGCTCTGTATATCCTGCCCTCTCTTATTTGTTTCTAGCTTTCCTCGCGTGAGGATCTGTGCTTTGCGCTTCTTCGTCCATTTTAGCCTAACGGTAAGTTGGACGAAGAAGTATCAAGAGCAGACTGTAAAGCAAGGAAGTTAGAAAAGGAAAAGGAACGCTGGCAGAAGGAAAAGGGAGGCGCGAAGAATAAGCTGAAGGGCACTCGTCAACGCCCTGTGTGCTACAGAAAAAAAAACGACTCCACAGTCCTAAAACCGTCAGAAATGAAAAAGAGCCAGAGCGGTGGAATTTGTATACAAATTGATAACTTTCTCACAGGGCGTTGGCGAGCGCCGTTGTATTTCTTTTAACCATCGCTCTTTACCTGCTGCCAGGGTTTCTTCGCGTTGTCCAACTTCTCGTAGCGGTCTGGTCCAGGTCAATCTGCATCTTTTTTAGCCTGATGAAGAAAAATACCAAGGTCAGGCTGCAAAGTAAGCAAGTTAGGAAAGGAGGAGGTACGCTGGCAGAAGGAAAAGGGGTACGCCAAGAGTGTGAAACGCACTCCTCTGGAGAAAATACCGGGAGCAGACTGCAAAGTAAGCAAATTAGAAGAGGAGAAGGCACACCGGCAGAAGAAAAGGGGGAACGCCAAGAAGGTAAAATGCACTCCTCTGGAGAAAAATACCAAGAGCAGAGTGCAAAGTAAGCAAGTTAGAAAAGGAGAGGCACGCTGGCAGAAGGAAAAGAGTGACGCCAAGAAGGTGGAATGCACTCCTCAACGCTCTGTCCACGACAAAAAGACAAAAGCGATATCACGCTCTTACAAAAGTCAGGATGAAAAACAGAACGGAGAGGTGGGATTGATATACGAAGTATTAACAAAGGACCCTTGTTATTTTTGTCGCGCACAGGGCGTTAACGAGTGCTCTTCTTGATATTCGCGTCGGTTTGTATCTTCTGCCAGTCTCTCTTGTCTTCTAACTTGACTATGCTCTGCGGTCTGTTCGTGGTTCTCCTTCGTCTATTTTAGCCTAAGCTACCATGCACAGATGGATGAAGAAAAATACCAAGAGCAGACTGTTAAGTATTAAGTTAGAAACATACAAGGAACGCTGACAGCAGGACAAAGTGGGCGCGAATAGCAACAAGAAGAGCACGCGTCGATGCCCTGTGCACGACGAAAAACGAAACTGCACCACACTCCTAAAACCGTCCGAATCAAAAACAAGCGTGAGAGGTGGGATTTTTACACAACTAATAAACTTTTCCCTTTTTGTCGCGCGCAGGGCGTTGACGAGTGCCGTTGTTCTTCTTCTCGGCGTCGCTTTTTTCCCTTCTGCCATCTGCTTGCTTCTGTTCACAACCTGCTCGAAAATGGGCATCGTGGGCTTCTGGGTCGATCACTGATAAGCATTGTTAGAAAAAAGAGGAAACTCAACGTAAACCGAAAAAGGAAGCTTATGCGCCAAAATACATGTTCGCCTATGCGCCAAAATGCATATTAGCCTACCGAAACACACGTTTGCGTCTGCCCTTGTTCTTCTTCTTGGTGTCGCTCTTTTCTTTTTGCCAGGTTTTGTTCTCCTTCCCTACCGTGCTTCTCGTTATAGTCTGTTCGACTTTTCTGGCCTCCGGAAACAGACGTTTTGCGCGTGTCCTTCTTTCCTTCTTGGCGTCGCTCTTTTCCTTCTGCCAGCTTTTGTTCTGCTTTTCTAACTTGGTTCGCTCTGCGGTGTACTTTTCTTGGTCTTTCTACGTCGATTTTAGCCTCGCCTGAAATTTTACCCTAGGCAAAAAACGCCTACAGCAGTCGAACGTCCACACGGGTTGCGTTAGTGTTGCCGTTGTTATGTGTGCGAAGCAGGCTGCTCTGGATAGACTTTGTTGTGTTGGAAGGAACCGCTTGTTGGGCTTGGAGCTATTGAATAGTGACAACGTGGTAGCTCGACAAGTAGTTCTTCCCATCGAATATTCCTATCGAAAACGTTTTGTTCTGCGTGTACCTAAACCACGTCTACGGCAGACGTATGGAGGGAAGGCCATACGTATGATTGCCTTGTACCACAGAGCTTGTTTCTCTCTAGGATGGAGAATACAATTGGAAGATTCGGCATGGACACTGAATTTGCTGAATGTCGACAAGTAGGGGAAATAACCGTTTAAGCTTAGGAATACGCACACATAAAACACATGTTGCCGTCGTTGTGTATTCAAAACAGGCTGCTCTTGACCCGTGGCTACACCGCACGGCTGTTGCTGGCCTTGCTCTCTCCCTCCTCGTCACTTTCCTGGGCGCGGCTAACGTGCCAATTATGGTGACGCTGTGGATACTCTACCACACCCTCGTCAATGTGGGGCAACATTGGTGAGTGTGCTCACGTATTGTATTATGAACAAAACAATCCTTGGTTATTTCCTTCTTCCTAGTATATTGTATAGGTGGCCTGTTTTGGGGGGAGGGCTGTTTGTTGAGCGAATTGGTTTATCTTCGGTTCGCATTTTTGAGCTTGACTGTGCTGTGTGATTTCGTCCGATTTGAAGATTTGACAATCTGGGTCCAAATACAAGCCTCTTTAATATAAACCACTTTCGCAAATGAAGCCATATGGGGCAACGTTATCGTAAACCTAAGCATCGTGTTTAATTAATATCACCATGCAGGCATTATTTCGAGTTGAACAAGCCGTTTGGTGACCCGGTCGCACCTTGTCCTTTTTTTTCTGTCCGTCAATTCAGGTACGGCTTCGGATGGGAAAGTCAACTTTTGGAGACAGCCTTTCTGGCAGCGTTCGCGGTCCCCATGCTGTCGCTCCAACCGTTTCCGCCTTCCTGCCCACCTCCCGCGGTAATCCCGTGGCTGTACCGCTGGCTAGGGTTCCGCATCATGTTCGGTGCGTACAACTTGTCCACACGTGGGACAGATGCGATCAATGCACAGATTGGACAGATCATGCTCACGGGTCTGCAGCGGCTGTACCATTTTCCACGCGGTTGGTGTACAGGATATGATACTAATGATCTGTATGTGTTTCCGCAGTAGTGATCTACAGTGCGTGGCCATGTTATGCGTATGCCCGGGTTTTAAAGCACATTATACTCTGGTGTGGTACGAAACTGTGTGATGTGTATCTGGTACATGCTTCCATACGATGACCGATAGGATATGCATGATATAGACATATGTCCACCTCCCGCGGTGATTCCGTGGCTGTAGCGCTGGCTAGGGTTCCACATCATGTTCGGTGCGCACACCTGATTCACAAGTGGGACAGCTGAGATCACTGTAAGGATAACACAGGTCATTGTCACGGAGGGTCTGAATCTGCTGCACAATTTTCCACGCGGCTCATCTACAGGATATGATACTAATGATCTGTAGATGTTTGTGCGGTAGTGCCCGACAGGGTGTAGTCATGCTGCGATGCGTGTGCCCGGGTTTGTAGAATAGTAACTAGTCTGTGTTATCATTAAAGGTTTCCTCGTGATGATCTGTGGGATAGGCATGACCTATTGATGAGTGCCACCCCACAGATCCGCATGATTTATGTGAGGCAGATTTTGGTCTGTGTGACGTACTCCCGTTTCCGAGTGATGATTTGCAGGATGTGCTTTAGGATGTGCGTGATATAATCACGAGTCCGAACCCGCAGGTCTGCACAATCTCAATCGGGCGGATTATGATCTGCCTGACGTATGGATCCTTACGATCTCGCCGGCTTTTTCCTACGGGAACGTTGTGTGGACCAACGCTATGGTAAGGGGGGTGCTATACCTCGTTTTCGTCCCGAGCAGCGCAACGACCGCTTCGATGGCCACGAAATTCGCGAAATAGTGAAGAACGAAAACTCAGCGCTTCCAACACAGCCACTCGCGCGACTGCCCCTGTTCCGTTGAAGTATTATACCTTACAAGCTGTTCACATTGAAGTGTTATACCCGACAAGTGCTCCCCCTACCGCAACAACATTCTGCCTGATCGGCGAAAACCCGACGTGCTTCGTCCCGGCTTTGTATGGATTCGGGGGAATATGGTCTACAGACGTACGGCTTTTTTGCACGATAACGAATGCACCCCCCGTCGGTGAAAACCCGACGTGCTCTGTCCCAGCTTTGTAGGGCTGCGAGGGTCTATACCGTATGGCCAATGGTCTGACAGACTACGGACATGCACGACAATGAATGCACCCCCCCCCCCTTCCGTACCCTTGGGCTATGCACTCTGCGAAATGTGACAGGTGCTGGGCTAATCAAGATCAGGGGAGATAAGGTGTGGAGAGACCTAACAGCCATGGACTATCACTACGAGACACAGCCTCTGCCGAATCCTGTCAGCTACTTTCTGCATCAGGCCCCCAAGAATTACCACAGGTAAAATATTGTGCAGTATGTACTTCTCACCAAAAAGAAGAGACCGCTTTCGAGGTCGCTGAAGCCGGGTTATACGACCACCGTCGCCACCGATCACCAAGGCACACAAGCTGACGTCAATTTCAACTCTCCTGCAGCGCGAACTCTTAGCGACAGTTACGCTGTTGCGACTCTGTTCCATGTGTCGATATTTTTGAGGCAGGTTCGAGATGGCGATGAACCATGTAGTAGAACTGTACTTCACGCCCTAGGCTGATGTTGTGATTGTCTAATGATTATATAATCGATATAAAAGTACTTTAGTTGCACTACTTTACGTTGGTCGACTTATGATGGTATGGTATTCTTATTTCGTGAGGTATTGGCGACCCTCTTCCGTATGTCGCTTGCAATGTGTCGGTAATCTCGCGGCAGATTCGAGACGGCGATGAACCACGTAGTAGAGCTTGGCGCGTCGTGGCTGCTGCTGGCACCATTCCGGGCTTTGTCGACGCTGGGCGGGGCAATTCAGACATGTTTCCAGCTGGCTATTATCATCTCCGGCAACCTCTCCTTCCTCAACCATCTTACAATACTCCCCTTCATCTGGTGCTTTGACGACAGGTAAGGAAAGAACAACATGTTTTTTATATTTGATGTGATTTTTATGTTTGATGTGAAAAATGGCGATTGCGAAGTGAATTCTGTCCAATGAAGAAAGTACGATTTATTATTTTTAATCCATCCCATCTGTTGGCTTTCCACTTTTTATGAAGCTCCATCCCTCTTCGCAACTCACATCCGGGGTCACATAACAGTCACCCCTCCCCGTATCCCGCTGTACTTTCGTCCCTCGCCGACTCGCGTTGAAGTATACCTACACACGCTGCGCGATCGGGTGAAAAAAATAAGCTGTTCTTGTGGGGCGGGTGGCGCTCGACCAAGGTAGCTGTGTCTGCAATCTGCCTATCGCTTGCTACAGCACGCTTCAATGAAACCTGTGTTGACAAAACGACCACAGAAAACCGCTCGCAATCAACTTGCACTGGTGTTTTCTTCACCCTGAACGTTTTGGTCAAGTATTTTGACTGGCTCGGAACTACCTAGTATCGTAAGGAACACCACTCGTGGTTTTTGCCTATTGTATCCATTGTATATCTGGCACGTGGATCTTGATCACCCCGTTGCATTTCCATTTTACCTCAAGGCCAGTTTCTGGGCGGCTTGTAGAGCTGCTCGAGTGAGGAGCCCCTAACAAATAGGTGCAGCATGGGTCCCTGTCTCTTCACCCCCTTCATCCCACTTGACATCGCCGCACCCACCGGCAATGCCTGGGCACCTTGCTTTTATGTAACACAGCAGGACGCCCTCCGCGCGACGCCTTGTGTCTCTGCAGGGCCTTGGCTTCGGTGTTTCCCACGGCTGCAAGCATTGTGGTTGCTGCAGGCTCGTCCGGACAATGGTCGTCTATCGTCCGCGATTGCATTAGCTGGTTCCTTGTCGGACTGGTGGGCAGTCTATCGTCGCCAGTGGTGCGTAACATGGCGTCGAAAAAACAGTCCATGAATCGGACCTTCGAGCCCCTGCGAATCGTCAACACTTATGGCGCCTTCGGCAGCATCAGCAAGGTGCGTGAAAAATCCTTGCCACAAGACGCACGGTATATTCTGCCGACCCGCCCAGCGCCTTGGACCAGTGCTTTGGCGATTCGGGTTTAACGTCGGTGCCAAACACTTGAACGGTCACGGCCACAACCCAGCCCCAGTGATGTACTTTGGTGGTATCCACCAACAGCCCAAGTGGTGTTTTGCGGTTGGGTGTCTTGCACAGTCAACAGTTAGAACTTGATTTCGAAGTCGACGTACAGCAGGTCTCCATACGAACAGCACAGCAGATTGTGGCAAGGGCGGGATTACTCCAGCACGACTGACGCGCCTATGTGCGAGGACTCGAGATATGCTACGAAAAAATGAAGACAACATATGTTCCGGGAAGGGGACAGAATATTGATCGCGTGAGCTTCATCGTCTGGGGATGACGAAACAGCATCGTCTGAGGCTGCTGAAGCATTGTCCGCGGGGGTCGCTGGACCGTCATCACCTGGGATCGCTGGACCCCCGGTGCGGATACTCCAGTGACCCCAGGTGATAATGACGCAGTGACCCCAAGTGACGACGATGATCGTCTTGAGCTGATGGAGCGCCGCCACCTGGAGCCGCTGGGTCGTCATCACATAGGGTCGCTTGAACATATCTGGCGACCGCGGGTGCTGATGCTCCTGGCCTGAGACTGCTGCAGCATCATAAACTGGAGTGGGTGGAGCATCGTTGGTTAAGGTCGCTGGATCTTCATCACGTGGGGTCGTTGGAACATCATCACCTGAAGTTTATTCAACTCGCATGCACCTTCGGTGATGATGCGTTGGCGACCCCGAGTGCTGATTTTCCGTCAACGCCAGGTGGCGAAGATCCATCCGCTCCTAGTGATAATGCTTGATGGAGATTACGGAACATCGTTGCCTTGGGTATCTGGAGCATCGTCACCTGGGGTCGGTGGGTCGTCATCGCCTAGATCCGCTAAATGCTCACCACCTGGGATCGTTGGAGCATCATCGATGGAAGTGCATGCGACTTGCATACGCCTCGGGTGGTGGTCCTTTAGCGACACTGGTTGCTGATGATGGAGCGACCCCAGGCGATCCAGCGATTCCAGGCGATGACGATCGCGACGGCATCATCACATAGGGTCGCTGAATCATGATCATCTGGAGTCACAGTCACATCATAAACTGGGTTCGTTGGAGTATCATCACCTGAAGTTCACGCGGCCCACATGCACCTCCCGTGGTGGTACTTTGGCGACCCCGGGCGATGGTGACCCATCGACCCCAGATGGCGATGGTCGCGAAGGCATCATCATCTGGAGTCGCTGTATCATCACCACCCGGAGTCTCTGGAGCGTGATTGCCTGGGATCGCCGCAGCATCATCATCGGAAGTGCATGCGACTATGCGACTCGCATACACCTCAGGTGATTATGCTCTAGCGACCCCAGACGCTGATGCTTCAGCGACCCCAGGTGATGATGGTCCAGCGACTCCAGGTGACGGTGGTCTTGATACCCCTGTAGATGATGCTCCAGAAGCCTAAGGCGATAGTACTCCGTCAGGCCTAGGCGATGATGCTCCGGCAGTCGAGACTCTGCCCTCTTCCTGGAATATGTTTTTGTGCAAGTAAAATCATTTAGAAAACTATGCACCTTTCTTATTAATAGTTCGTACAGAGTCGAGTTTGTTTTCATTCTGACCTTTTTAGGAGGGTGGTGTCGTTTTCTCTTTTTTTCGCGTACCCTCGGCTAACCCCGAATTGTTTCCAATGCTGAGTCCAAGTAAATTGCACCCGAAACGAGTTGGTGCTGTCGGTGTTTATATTTCTACAGGCAAGATTTTGCAGCAATGCTTAACATTACGGCCGTTTCTTTCGAGGGTCATCGATGAAGAACATGCCGAGGACGGTAGGTTTGCGACTGCGGCTCATCGTTTTTGCAGCCTTGATGCAAACAACCATTGTCAAATACGACACAATTACCTAGCCATGTTTGTACGGCTGAAGAATCAACCCCGATGCTTATTTCACGATGCAGGCTTCACGATGCTCACTGCCCGATGATTTTCACGATACTTACACCACGATGCTTATTTCGCGATGCTTATTTCGCGATGCTTATTTCGCGATGCTTATTTCACGGTGCTTATCGCACGGTGCTTACTGTACGACCGGCAGGTTCGGCCCGAAATCGTCATTAAGGGGGCGTTGAAGTATGAAGGAGAGAGCACGGCATGGCGAGAGTACGAGGTCAGTGGGTGTGCCATACATGGTGCAGCCGCATGCTACGGTAGGGGGTGAATGATACCATTTTTTTATGAGAGTCCTCACTTGATGAATTCTTTACCTCACCCTAAACCGTACTATGATAAAGATTGTATGCGTAAACCGATGAAAATCCCGTGGCTTAGGTATATCTATATATACAATGATCCTTGTTTTTGAGAGGACGGGGATTTGGTCAGGAGCTTTTTTCGTCTCGGCTTGGGTATGGGATTCTCGAAACTGGAATTTCTCGGTCGAATCGCTTCGTTCGAGCGCCGTCTTCAAGGGGCGGCTCAATCACCCCTCACCCTGCCTTATCCGTTCCGCACCTCGACGTGAACGCGGATGGATGCTAAGCGAGACAAGCGAGAAGTGCGCAATTTTTTGTATTTCAAACGATACTCTCAAGTTATTCTTCGGATCTTGATGTATGGAGAGGTTGATAAAATATAGCTTGGCAAGACATATTGGCGTCATATTTTGTCCCAAAACAAAGAGTATTTACTGTAAAAAAAATCCCCATGGTACCGCGGTTGGTATCATAGTAGTGCGCATTTATTTGGTGACGGTAGGTACGTGCGTACATGGATAGACGTGGCGAGCGCACGCATGACTAAAACGAGGAGGTGGTGATTACGATTACTGCGCTAGAAAAAGCCACACAGCAGCATTGCGAGTGGCTGCGTCCCCGACATCGAGGGTGGTATTATACGAGTTCGCGCACATCGACATAGTTTGTACTCGTGCAAGTAATAGAGGTACGAGTAAGAGCACACACACTGATGCTCTATTACACACACGCTTTTGTGTCTGACTTATGGCGTGGAGAGGGTGTACCAAAAAACAGGGAATGACTTTTCGGCACAAAAACAAGGGGAAAAATCGTTCATCTTGTTTTGCTGCGCCTGGCGAAGGTCGTAGTAGTAGACGGCATCCACGGAAGAAACTAGTGGGATGTATTCATCCCGCTATCGCATCGTTTGGTGGTTTTTTTCCCCAAGAAGACTCGTTGGAGAAGTATAGGCGGTGTGGACGGCGTGCTTCGTTGTTGCTGTGGTGCCTGTCTCCGTTGCTGTGGTCGTTTGCCGGTCAACTGGAAGAAGTCGTGTTGGTACGTAACTGACAAGTAATCTTGTGTTGCTTCCTACTTGAGGCGCTCCTTGCTGCTGATTGCTGATTGATTATCTCTAGTGAGTTGTGTAGAGCCGGTCGCCCCGGTGGTCTGGTGGTTACCCTCGAATACTAGTGGCGTTGGTCCTTGAGTTCGATTCCCACCGTTGTGAAATTGGACTTTATTTGCAGAAATGCAAGAAAAGGATCAACCAACTGCTGAGGACACCTAGTACCTAGCAGCGTGGGTACGTACAATTCGACACGAATCGACGAGGGAAGAAAATGCTGAATTCTTGCGATGAAATGGAGTGTGTGCCGTAGTGGGGAGGGGGGAGGAGGGCCCGCTATGTGACCCCGGATCTGAGTTATACTTCTGGGACGGAGGGCGAGAGTAGTGCGATAATAATGAATGGAATGGAAAAAGAGGGAGAGAGAGACGTGGCTTTACTACTGCTGGTATATAATACGATACCCAAGCAAATTGCACCGCGATCTCGGACTCGGTCTGGATTGAATTATGCAGTTGGTCCATGTATAACTTCACTAATCACAGGCCAGTATGAGATGATAGTCATTGAACTTGCTGAACTTCTTGGTGAGTGACGGTTTCCTCTATCCACGAACCCCAGCCGAGCCGATCGATCGAGTACCCGGAGGTTGGGTTACACTGTGCGGGGCGGTGTCGTGGCAGGGGGGTCAAATGAAATATCCGCTTGCCGGGGTTGGGGTACACGAATATAAATTCAGCGGTGCGGGTTGCCCCATTTTTCTGTAGTTGTAAATATCTTGAAGGATTTCTGAACCGGGGGTTGAACCCTGTTCTGTGGTGCTGGCGTTGTGTACGAACCTCACTCAGCTAGCTTAGGGATTCCACACCGTGCGGTGTGGTGTCGACCCGGGTGAAGTCGGTTTTCGTCCCCAGTTTGTTGGAGTTGATGGGGTATGGAAGGATTTCTGGAACGGAGATGGAGCCCTGTCCTCATCGGAAGCGTCGGAACGCCCCCCTCCCATTGGCTGGCCTATACCCTTCCCGGGTGTCTCTGGCTCTGCGAGCTGCACCGCCAATCAACGATATGCCAAAATGAATAGATGATTGTCACACCATGCGGGGCTGTGTCGACCCGCGGGAGAAATCGGTTATCGTCACCGGTTTGTCAGTATTTCTGAAACGGGTATGGGACTCTATCCTTCCGTGGTGGCGCTGCCCTTATGTCCGAGTCCCAGCCAATCAGCGGTAAGCCAATATGGTTGGGGTTCCACGCCGTGCGGGGCGGTGTCGACACGGGAGGTCATCGTTATTGTTCCCGCGTTTTCGGAGCAGTGAAGATTCGCGGGATTTATGAATCGGGGATGGGACCCTATATTCCCCGTGTGCGACGAAAAGGCCCCCCATTGGTGGGCCTCTATCGGCCTAGGACAGCGCTGTGGAGCTCAAACCAATCAGCGATTAGCCAACGGGATTGGGGTTTCCTCGCCGTGTGGGGCGGTGTCGACCCGAGAAAGGTCGGTTTTCTTCCCCGGTTGGCCGAAAGTTTGGAGATATGGAACGACCTCTGGACCGGAGATGGGGCCCCATCCTCCCGAGGTGGAGCTGGCTCAACAAACGGACCCCAGCCAATCAGAGATCGGCCGGTGGGGTTGGGATTTCCACACCGTGCGGGGAGGTATCAACCCGGATGATATCCGTGTTCGTCGCCAGTTTGTCGAAGTTGTAGATGTGTGAATGGATTGCGATCCCGGGACGTGCTACCCTATCGTGCCCGAGTGGCGCTTACTTTGTGTATGAATCCCGCCCAATATACGATCAGACAAAACGACAAGTTTTTATTTTCGTTTAAAAAAAACTTGAGCCTGAAATTATTAACTGTCGAAATCGTAAGCGCTGTAGTCGCGTACTGTATCTACAAGAAGTGAGCATCTACAACTAGCAACAAGCAGCAGCATTGCAATAGCATTCGAGGAGTTGAATGGCGAAGGCAGCGATACCACCGTGTTTCGCGCCTGGAACACCGTCAGCACGTCTCTCCACGCTCAGACAACACACAGACAGTCGATCTGGGAGGTTCGGGTGTAGATGATACTATTATATCATGCATGTTATTTTTCAGAGGCTGGCTCAGTGCACGCCTCTCAGTGGCTACAAAGAGAGAACACGCAGCAAACATGGTCAGTCACCTTGCTGGCCCCGGATGCTTGATTGAGTAAAAACGCCATAAGAAACGCATTCGGCACGTTTCGTCGCCAGACTAAAAAGGGTCAGTCGGCGTGTGTTCGGATTTGTCCGATCGAAATCTGATGAAGCTCGGAATCGGATTCACTTATAAAACGGTAACAAGTAGTCCATTGTTGGTCTATACCGAACTCTTGGCATTGCCTTACATACGCTGTTCGCGTAGACTATGTGTGTGTGATAATTTTTTTCGCCTATCAAATAATGAATCGAACAATCCGAAGTGCTGCCCTGCCCTACCCGAAGCATGGGTGCCGGCGAATGCCGGTACCCATGCGGAGCCCTTGCATAATGAATAATACGCCGCGCGCTATTGAAATTCCAACGATACTGGGTAGAGTTTGTTAGTGGAGAATCCCCCTCAGTCAGAAATGCTGTGGCCAAAACGTGTTTCCACTATCGTAGCATGCATTTGTAGAAATACGCAAACATCTGCCTCATCTGCCTTTGCCAGAGAGCCGAAGAGGCACTTGCATCCGCGGTAACCGCTTTTGCTGGTGCTTGCTCCAGGGCACGACTATCTGTGAAGTCCAGCCAACTCGCAGCTCTACCATTTGCCCTGCTCGTACTTCCAAAACCTCTGCCATCAGTTCCGATCGAAGCCTGGTCCTCTCAGGAGGCGTCTCCCATGGGTGTCCCCGTATCACCTCCGTCATGACTGCAACCTGTAGGTAGCGGCGTTAGAACCTTGCTAAGCCGGGTAGTTGGCTTCTACCTTGTCACCCAATTAATAACTACTGTACAAGCTGGGCCGGCCAAGAAACCCATGATCCGTCAGTCGGGCATATCTTTTGAACGACAGTGACCCACTGCAAACTGAGCATATCCTCGAAATCAGCTAGATACGGTGGTCATTTTAAGCCCTCCAGCTTAAGAATCTGCCAAGTTGGTGCCGAAAAAAGTGGTTGCTACTCACGTCTCCTAGTTTGAGCCTTTTGTTGTTTATCTTTCGAATTGGTTCATCATTAGTATCTGCGACGTTTGGGAGGGAAACTTCCCATGCCTGGCACGTCTACCGCAGCAACCCGTTTCTGCGGTATTTCCTCGTGCCAGGCAATACACCCTTGTCTCCCTCCCCTTAACTCCGATCAGTCCTACTGCCAAAACACAGTCTCGGACAGCCGAGACCCCCAAGATGGTACTATACCATCCAACTCCTCCCCACAGATACCAATGAAAAAAAAAAAAAATGAGAATAGACAACTGGCCTATGATTTACACACACGCGTAGTTGATCTCCGTTCCCCCACCTTCGAAAGAAAAGCGGCGGGTGGGCGGGAGAAAAACCACTGGCTAGCCAGTCACTATTCTTGCGTAGCTGCCGCCGTCCGCTTCCTCCACTGCACGCTGTCTCTGAGTCGTGCGATCAGGCGGCCCTTCTGCTGTACGTATTGTATACTCCCACCACAGCAGCAAGGAGAAGACTGCTCAAAGGTTGACTGTGTCCTCGGTACAATACGTCACGATAACCAATCATGGAAGAACACCTCAATTCTCACTTTCCAACAAAATCCAGATTGCGTCTGCGACCCAATCTTCCACTTTGTTGTTTATCTTTCGAATTGGTTCATCATTAGTATCTGCGACGTTTGGGAGGGAAACTTCCCATGCCTGGCACGTCTACCGCAGCAACCCGTTTCTGCGGTATTTCCTCGTGCCAGGCAATACACCCTTGTCTCCCTCCCCTTAACTCCGATCAGTCCTACTGCCAAAACACAGTCTCGGACAGCCGAGACCCCCAAGATGGTACTATACCATCCAACTCCTCCACCCACGAGGCTAGTCCAAATGACTGTTTATCTATGGCCCCACTCCGTCCCTTGTCCCGGCTCTCTTTGGGGACACCTGTCCTGTCGAGCTAGTTTTCGTGACACTTGTCCCGAATCCTCTATATACTACGAGTATACACCTTATACGCATCCGATTTCCACCTCCCTTCTCTCTGTATTACCCGTTCTGACAACCCCCCCCTGCCGCCAAGCGCGACGCGCCCCCGATCCGGAGCGAGTGTAGTGCAAATTCCGCTGGGTCTTGCCTCGACTTTGCCACTACCTCTCGCAACGCCCGGAGTGCTTGCCCGCAGCTCCACACTGCTACCCGTCCCGATTCGCGGAAAGACGCTAACGGCGCCGAACTCGGCAAGTTAGGGTGAATAGACAACAATTCCACAAGCAGCGCCACGGCTCCACCCCCTTCGCGCAAGCTCGAGCCCAAGCCCCGAACAGCGTCTCGTGTTCGTACTAGCACGTCGCCTGCTTGAAGCTGGTCCCCTTTATGACCGCGAAAACGAATCTCTACCGTACGCGCCTCCCGCCACCACAAAAAGGGCAACTGCTCCCCACCTGAGTAAAACGCAACGTCCCCCCTAGTCAAACAATGCACCTGGTGCGCCACGCCGGCGTCTGTCGCAAATAATTCGTCGGATCGCGTCATCAAAAAAATACCCCAATGCCAGACACAACCAAAGGATTCGGCCGCCACTGCCCCAGGACAGTATCAATGTCTTCCCGTCCAACAACATTTCCCATGACACCGGGCGGCGCACCCGCTTCTCCGTACCCGCTACTGCATGTGCCCGCGATATCCCGCTGAAAACGCGTTCCAGCAGGGGCGATTTAGTCGGGAGCTCCCTGCCTACCTTCACGCGATGGAAATATTGCACCGCCGCTATCTTACTTTTAATCGTACCGACTTTATTGCCTTTCGACGCACAACACCGAGCCGCAAAGTCTACCAGCGCCCATACCATATCACTCTTAGGGGTGTCTTCCGAAAAATACAAAACGGCGCTCGTCAACCCGCGAAATTTAGTCCAAGACCTGAAACCTGACGCGTAAGTGCGCTCAGATGACTCCGCAACTGACCCGCGGATGTACTGGACGCCACTATCCCTGTACATAGGGCCCTCCCCGTCTCCCCCAGGTCCTGTTCCTGCCATGTAATGTCCGGGCGAGATTCGTGAAGGTGTCTGTTAACATCGATTCGTTCCCACCGAGAAATACCGTCGGCCGGCGTATTCGCAATTCCTTTCACATGTTTCGCCCGAAAGCACCACCCACTACGCATTTCCAAGCATCCTAGCATACGCATCAGAGCCCCAGACCTCGGCTCAGTCCCCCCCCGACATTTTCCTATCCAATGTACCGCGGACATGTTATCGCCCAACATCAACACGTTTTCGCCCTCGAACCTAGGCTGTGATCCAGCGCCAACGACAAACATCCAAGCCGTGATTACCATCCCCTACAATTCAAGGACGTTGATAGACAGATCGTTGTGGTCCTTGACACGTTGACTCAAACGAGATTTTGCGTCCTGGTCTACCTCAAACCGCCACCCTGCCCCTGTCTCCAAGCAGTAGCCTCCCACGGCCGTCCCCGACGCGTCTGACACTAGCGTACGAGAGTGGCGCTGTAGGAAACGAGTATACAGCGGCGAGGACAACGGTAGTGCAAGTTCCTCGCTCACCATCAACTTCCAAAACCCAATGTCAGCGTGAAACTCTGGGCCGAGGGGTAGACGGCCCGGTCTTCGGGACCACTGGCCGCCACCCCCAAATTTCTCCTGCCACCGCTTCACGGGGGGCAGACCAAGCATGTTCAGCATACGGCGCACGAAAAACTTGCCCGGCCGCACCACCTCGCTGGCGTACAATAACTTCCCAACCAGCTCCCGTACCTCGGATTCTAACGCGTACCGACGGTTCCTCGGCCACTTGAGGAGCAGAGCCCTCAGCTGAGCCACTTTCGTGTTAGTGAGCGCAATGGTCATTGCTCCCGAGTCGATTGCCCAACCCAAGACTTCTAACTGGGTGTCCCAGTGAGAAGTCTTTTTCCTCGCCAAGAGGGGAGGGTCCGTCGGGTTACAATCGCCGAACAAGCGGAAGTGTTCGGACGCCAGAGACGCCGATGCACACAAACAGCGGTCACCTGAGCTGTACCGTTGTCCCTCAACACAAACGCCATCATCTACATAGTAACGCACGAAGAACGGATCGTTTATGTCACCGCCCCGTTCAGGCGGGGCGACGTAGCCCGGCGGCAGCGCTGCCGCTTGCGATTCGCGCGGCGGTATCATTACGACGTGCCACGTGGCCTCGCGACCACTGTCAGTGCACACCGCATTGCAGCGAGAGGTGTTATTGTGAGCATGCTCCAACGCCGACGAGAACAAACACCAAAAACCTGGACTGTTACGTCAGCCAAATTGCAGTCGCCTATCAACCACAACCAAATCCCCGAACACGTATCCGCACACCGGCGCGCGCGTGATCTCGACTGGAACTTGCCGAAACGCATCCTTAACATCCATTTTTCCCAGTACAATGCGCGCCCTACACCCGAATCGCTGCCGCAGGTATAGAATCCGCCAGATAATATCGCGCAAGACATGTTTGAGCTCACACGTTGGAGCCGATGAAAAATCGGTGTCGCCGTTTACACCTGTCGTCGACGTACCGCTAGCGAAAGTCAAGTCGTGCACCACGCGCAACTTCGTACCGGATTTCGTTACTGCCAACGTCAAGACCCGTAATCCCGGAATGCGCGCAGCCGCCACCCGAGGGAACACGAACGCTCGGCCGAGCCTAACATCATCGCGGATCTTGTCAGTAATGTCATTCGAGTACGTGTCGGTGCTACTGTGATTCTCGTATCGGAATGCGAAAGTGAGGTCCCCACCGCTAGCTACCCACACGGGGACCCCATGCTCCGCGATGCGAGCCAGTTTCTCCGCCTCAGGGAAGCCTTCCGTACGACCCAACCACTCTAGGATTCGTGAGGGATTCAGGCGGTGCCCCGAAAACACTCCCTCTGGTTCCATCATGCACTCGAACCGATAATCATGATCTTGAAGAAACAACAGTACTCACTCGCTACTTTCTGCAACGCCCGTGTAGCAGCTATCCGGTTCCCCCCACGCACACTCGAAAGGTACCGCCACGCTGCTACCCACCCGCGAACATCATCGCTCTGCCACCGAGCACGGCTACCGTGCCCGAACTGGCTGGGGCACGCTCGGTCCTGTTTCTGAGACACCCCGGCGCCACCGCGCGCTGTGCTCACCCCAACGTCCGCGAGGCGAGGGCCAGAACTTCCTTCGTGAACTGGCATTTGCCGCGAAGGCTCGACCCCCATAACTTCCTCTACGAACACACACGGACCTACTAGCGAGACGGCCCACTTTCTTGGTGCCCCGAAAAACACTCGCTCTGGTTCCATCATGCACTCGAACCTATAATCATGATCTTGCAGAAACAACAGTAACTCACTCGCTACTTTCTGCAACGCCCGTGTAACAGCTATCCGGTTCCCCCCACGCACACTCGAAAGGTACCGCCACGCTGCTACCCACCCGCGAACATCATCGCTCTGCCACCGAGCACGGCTACCGTGCCCGGACTGGCTGGGGCACGCTCGGTCCTGTTTCTGAGACACCCCGGCGCCACCGCGCGCTGTGCTCACCCCAACGTCCGCGAGGCGAGGGCCAGAACTTCCTTCGTGAACTGGCATTTGCCGCGAAGGCTCGACCCCCATAACTTCCTCTACGAACACACACGGACCTACTAGCGGGACGCCCCACTTTCTTGGTGCCCCGAAAAACACTCGCTCTGGTTCCATCATGCACTCGAACCGATAATCATGATCTTGCAGAAACAACAGTAACTCACTCGCTACTTTCTGCAACGCCCGTGTAGCAGCTATCCGGTTCCCCCCACGCACACTCGAAAGGTACCGCCACGCTGCTACCCACCCGCAAACATCATCGCTCTGCCACCGAGCACGGCTACCGTGCCCGGACTGGCTGGGGCACGCTCGGTCCTGTTTCTGAGACACCCCGGCGCCACCGCGCACTGTGCTCACCCCAACGTCCGCGAGGCGAGGGCCAGAACTTCCTTCGTGAACTGGCATTTGCCGCGAAGGCTCGACCCCCATAACTTCCTCTACGGACACACACAGACCTACTAGCGATACGCCCCACTTCCCTTCCCTGAGCACACCTGATTTTTTCGATCCCACCGACCCCGGCATGACGAGCTGTGCGTTCCTCGCTCCCGCCTCGCCCTGTCCTGCCCCCGAGGTCGGCCCCGCCCGCAAGCGAGGCCCGCACCCCTATTCGCCGCGCGAAGCCTCCGCACCGGCGACCGACCCTCCCCCCTGAGCGCCCGCCGCCGATCTCCGCGCAGCCGCCGACCCCCCTGCTTTGCTTTGGTAGCCGCCCCCTTTCCAGCGCCACCCCCCGACTTGCTGGCTCCCTCGCGTGTGAACAGTCAGGGGTCACCAAAAATGCGCCAACCAAAGCACACTTTGTCCACTCTGGCCACTTTAACCACTGGCTAGCCAGTCACTATTCTTGCGTAGCTGCCGCCGTCTGCTTCCTCCACTGCACGCTGTCTTTGAGTCGTGCGATCAGGCGGCCCTACGTGTACCCCTTCTGCTGTACGTATTGTATACTCCCACCACAGCAGCAAGGAGAAGACTGCTCAAAGGTTGACTGTGTCCTCGGTACAATACGTCACGATAACCAATCATGGAAGAACACCTCAATTCTCACTTTCCAACAAAATCCAGATTGCGTCTGCGACCCAATCTTCCACTTTTTTAATGATTTTTTTGTGTTGCTTTTTCTAGAATTTGTCGAAATACAACGTGGATGGAATTGGCTCAATTTTTCTGGGCATGTACATCTTGGGACGAGGAGTAGGGACATACATAAACGTTTCATTTCATGGGTCACTTTCGTTCGAAAGCGATGGATGAATCCCTGAAATATATAGAAATTTGTATGCAGTACTTGGCGAACTCAAAAACAATAAAAAAATGGCTGACATATGGCCGGCAAAAGTTTTCCAAAATCATGAAACTGATGGAAAGTCAACGGATTTTTTTGTTTTTTTGGGTTCGCAAGTACTGTTTTGGTGAGCTTGGTCCTAATCACGTGTCAAAATTTCAGGTCCGAACTCGAAAAAATGAGCGCAGCACAGCGATATTGGCTTGTTTTGAGCATCTTGGCCGGCCCAGCTTGTACAGTAGCTGTAAAGTCCAGCTAACTCATAGCCTTACCGTGTAACCTGCTCGTACTGCCGACATCTCTGCTACCAGTTCCGATCGAAGCCTGGCCCCCTTAGGAGGAGTCTCCCGTGGGTGTCTCCGTACCACCGCCGTCTTGACTGGTGCCTGTGGATAGCGGCGTTAGGGCCTCGCCGTTTCAGCGCCTGGTTCCCCCGCTTGCTGCTCAAGCTCATTGACAACGATATTGAGGTATGACGAGCTTGGAGACCAGCTATTTGAAGTTAGAGTTTATTGTGATATCATATCGAGATATATGACTTGAAATTAGAGTTAACTCATTTTATGTGCGTGCTATTGTAGGGGTAGCAACTGCAACTAATTTTCTTAGGCTCCTCCCTTGAGAACTCCACCGAGAAGTTATTTTAGGGACAAGGTAAATGCATGGCCCGATGAACAAGCACATGACCTAGGAATTTAATGAAAACGATTGTGAAACTCAAGTGACATTCTAACGGAATTGGGCGGTGGTTCGGTTGAGGGGTGCCGTCTGTCAAACACTGTATGGCCATAACGCGCCACCCCTAGCGTAGCACGTGTGTTTTTTGTCACTGTTATAGTATAAGGGTCCGGAGGCCTGTTGAAGGAATTCGATCAACCTCCGATGCGGAGCGTTGTTGCCCCCCATACCCCCCTAAAATATATATATATATATATAGTAGTTTGCCTCGATTGGCACCGACGTTATATGTATATCGGGGTTGGCGTTGATTGACAACGACGCTGTAAAACATGCCCATCACTGCGTGAGCTAGACAACCAGAGTACCGTTTTTTTTTTTTTTTTTTGGCGGTCACGCGATGGTTATCGAATTAGATCATATTGTGCGAGGTGGAGAACCCTAACTCCGCACAAGGGGAATGATCGAACGTAGTGTGAATATGCTAAGGCACCCACGAGGCAGTTACATAGTGATACCCATTGCTGTCTCTGGATTGGTCACACCAGAAAACAAAGTAACTCATTGGCGCCGTCATCAATAAGCAAGAAAGTAGGCACAAAGTGCCAAAGTCCGTCTTACGAGCGGTCCTTGGAAGGATGAAGTTCACCCTTCATGCGACTCGCCGAACAACTCACGGCGCTTCGCGCTTGGTGCAAGCAATGTCTGCCTGGTCGGTGAAAAACCCGACGTGCTCCGTCCCGGCATAGTAGGGATGCGAGGGTCTATGATCATACGACTACGGCCATACGAATTGAGTACATCCCCCCCCCCATACCAGACGAAGCCGAGGATTTGTCGCTTCTCGGGCGTATCTTGAGGGACGCCTGGTGCTGATGTTGTTTAGGTCCTCCCCGATGAGGAGCCCCTCGATCAGATTGAAAAAAACACGGTAGCAAACACTGCATTGCATGCACCCACAGGTGTGGAACCTCAGCAAGACACCCTCTCGGCCCCCTCTCTTGCCGCCTTAACTTGCAGGTGTCCAAGCTGATAAAGACAAACCCGTTTCTTGGAGCGGAACCACCCAAGTGAGAACCATACCCATGCAACGGGGGGGGTGGGGGGTACTCATTTTCAGCTTGTCTTAACCAATTGACCGTTGGCTACGGATCCCTTTCGAGACGGAGGGTTGCATTTTGGAGCCCAAGCATTTGCACTGACGCGGCTCTACTGAAGGACTATCTACCCAATATGTTGGTATTCGGTAAGTATGTTGCAATATTATTCGTTAGATACCTCCTGTGGCCCGGGATTGTGCATCAGACGTGGCTTACTGTTTTATCGAAGCCATTTGTAGAGTGACGTTTGGAGCTCCGCAAGTGACGAGCCTCAGAAAGTTAAGGTGCCACCCCTACCGCAGCATGAGTCAATCCTACTTTTTGGCAGCATGGGTATGGCGCGAGGCGTGAGGGGTTGTAGTACCCCTGATCGCCGCGTGGAGAAGACGAAACCTGAGGGGCGAACGGGTGCTTCTTGCAGAGACTGTGCGCGCTCCCTTGAGATTTTTGTCGCGAATCGTGACGTCGAAGAGTGTTGACAAAATACGTTGGATATTTCACGACTCCTGCCATAAAAGAAAGTGATTTGTGTTTTTCAAAGCATGACATAACGCCTAGTTGCAACTGTGACGAATCGTCGTTTTTTGTCACGTGTCGCGTTCTTTTTTTCATGCGTTAGAAATGATCTTAACGTCATCTCCCGCTGTTTTCCGCCCGAGAAGGGTACAGTAAGGCGAACATGTGCAAGGACAACAACACAAAACCACTAACGTCGCCTCCCTCTTCGCGCCCATTTCGCCCATTTAGGTACATTAAGGCGGACATTTACCGCTATGCCTTCACGCGACTTGGGTCCGAAGAAAGCAAAAGGGGAGGAGTTTGGACCCGGAAACTCGTAGGCAGCTATTGGGGCCTGACTAGCAGACAGGGTCTCCTCGACGCTATCGGCCCTTATGGATAGTTTGAGCGGGGGACCTTTGGCTCCAGTAGTCTTGCGGGACCGTGGTTTGGTTGACGTGACCCCTTTATAGCCGCACCCACGTTACTGGGGACAGTTTTATAGGAATCAACGTGGGGCCAATTTTGCCGTGGTGCAAGGGTTAACTCTGTATCGACTGCAAATAGCATTCCACAATAATCCTAAGTGCATAATCCCAAAAACGTGAATGCAGTTTTTATGGAGTTATGGGGATGTGGTTGGCTGGTCGAAGGCAAAGGACTTATGGTAACGGTGATGTCAGACGCACACTACAGGCGGTCATCATCGATTTTCTCACTTTGCGGGCAGGCTCGTGATCGTTGCGGCCATGGTTGATCGCAAGCTTGGGCAATCGCGTGACGGCCCAAACGTCTTATGGGATCGTGATTCGGCTGGTCGAAGGCTAAGGGATTTTCGTGACAGTGACGTCGGACGCACAAACAGTACGCATGGCTATCGTCGATGGGCTTGCGGTGTAGATAGTCGTGTGATCGCTGAACGGCGGATTTTTAGCCGTAGTCTTATGGAATCGTGATTGGCTGGCCGAAGGCAAAGGACTTATCGTAATGATGACGTCGGACGCACACTACCTACGTCCATCATCGATTTGCTCGCTGTGCCGGTAGTCATGTAGTGGTGTGATCACCATTGGCACGGTTGGCAATAAGCTTGTGCCTCGAGACAACACGGCGAGCCAGTCTAGGGGGTAGCAATCCTTGTCTTCTTGTTGGCCAAGGGCTCCACCGTACTGTAACATGGCGAACCCAGAGGGAGACGTCAGCATGGTTGATCGTAAGCTTTTTTGTACCGTGGTTGATTGTATGCTTGTATGTTAGCGCCTGTAAGGTTGCTGCTGTGTGCGTAACTCTGCTGGCAAAGGTACAAATTTGCGAAGTCATGTAATCATTGTTAGCGTAGCTGTTTGTACGATTTACGCCAGCATTGTGCATGGTAAGATTTTGCGTTTACACGGTTGATCGTATGTTCTTGTTTTTTGCGGTGTCAATCGTAAGCCGCTGTTTTAGCATTTTTGATCGTAAGGTTTTATGCTAGTGCCTGCAAGGTCTTTCTCCGTACCAGGTATTTAATTCCGCCGGAAAGGGTACACCTACTGAGAGTTGTGCGTGCTCTGTATGGCAGGTACGCTGCTTTGGGGCACGCATTGCAATGTACCCGACGGGTAGTCGTATGATCATTATTTGCGTGGTTGACATTAATCGTGCATTAGCACGATTGATTAATTGTTATGTTGTGCGTCTACATGAATGGTCGTCAGCTTTTGCGTTAGCATGGTTGACCATAGGCTTATTTGCTGGAGCCAACAGGTGTCTGCTCTGCATGCAGCTATCAATGTGACGGCAAGGGCGCACATCTAATGATTGTTGGGCGTGCTCTCTGCTCTGGATATGCTCTAGGGCACACACTGCTGTAAAATGTTTATTGACCCTTTGCGGGCCCGTGTCTAGCTACTAAAAACGTGATGCATGCGACCTTGTCAAGCGTCTACGAAGAGCGTTCAGCAGTACAACTATCACTATGCTGTGCGTATGGTACATGGCTTTTTGCCTTGCACTGCGGACACACACCCTACTCAAGCAGCTTCACTGCTTCGTGTGGCCGATGCTATAGTCATCATACACTTTCGGCAATCCCTACCCCTGACACCCCGAAGGTCGCAAGCGCTGCTGTTGGGGTAGGATGCACGGCGGGCTGTTGTGTTGCAGACATATGAGCACCAAAGCTGCGTTCTTGTGCACAGAACCTCAAAACATACGCATGTATGTGCAAAATATCGGGTGATTGTTACGAGTACGCCCAGCCGTTCACTTCAGCGTAGACGTTTTTCTCGCAAATGTCCAGTGGACGATTCGTCAAGATGAGCATGGTACGCGTTATGTCGAGCCTATCCGGACCTTTGACGTACAAACCCTCACGATGTGTGTATCTCCAAGCACTAGCATCGCATACCATAACTGGCGGTGAGTCTAACAAGTTCGAAGCCCCACACTCCGAGCGCGACTCTTGCTTTCAAACGATCTCTACCGACTGACGCTCGTACCGGGGAGTGCGTCGATGCTCAGAGGATTAATCTGCATGTAATTTCATCAAACGGGCCCGATATCAATTGATGCTTACACTCCGACACATATCTATACCCCAGGCATGACTCACGCCACATTTTCCTCGAACTACCCCTATCGGCTGACGCTCATACCGCGACGGGCATCGATTCTCCAGGCGTGGCTCTCGCTTTATTTCCCTCAGCCCATCCCTAACGATTGACGCCAATACCGCGGCGGTTACCGACACTCGTAACTTTCACACACTCATGAGTGAGTCTGTGGCAAGCAAGCCTCAAGCCTCGATGCATGGTACGGCAGAGGAAGGTGCAAACAGCTCTCTACCTCGCACACAGACTCACTTGTCACTGCAGGGGTGGACCCGAACAAAACAGAGACGCCTCCTTCACGCGAGGAGCTAGCTACCTCGCCCAAGCACTGACTCGACCAAAAATCGATGGACAAGTCAATGCCCTTAGGTATACAACGTTTCGTCAAGCAAAGCATACCCTGGTACATAGCATTCCAACGGTGTAGCATCAATGGCGTTCCAACGGTTGATAAGTACCTGGTAGCTCCTCATCGGTTAACGAGCCCCATCAGTCAGATATAGTTGTGGCTTAAATAAAGCTGTTTCCCTGAACGGAGCACTTATCGCTTAGTCTCTCGGCTGCCCTGTGTGTTGAGATACCTGATACCCGCCCGATCACCCTGATTCTGCGAGTGAGAGGGCTCCGTGTAAATCACCGCCACAACTCGCACTGTTGGCCATTTTTCTTTGCGTGCAGAAAAAAAAAACTAGCGCAGAAAAGAACTGGGCATTGAAAATCCACTCGCTCACTGCTAAACCTCCGCGAATGAGCAGCCCCCCCCCCCTCCCCCGTATTCTGATCTGACGCAAAACTCGAGAACCAGCCAAACACCAAAAAATTAGTGTTTGTCATGGAAGAGTATTTGCCATGCTGCCGGGAGTTCGCTCTCAATCCTCTCGGGGGACAACGGCGCGAAGACCTGGTGCCCCTGAAGAGCTTTCAGAGTTATCCCGCGCCTGCCCGAGAGAGGCGTTACAAGAGGGTCGGAATGAGCTAAATGAGTTATTTCGACCGAATGCGATTTGCTAATGTTACGGCGCCAAAAAAAAAAACTAGGGCCCCCTTTTGAGCTCCCTGGAGCCTGTTTTATTGTCCGCCGATCGAGCTTCGCCTACGACAGAGTCAACGATTGTCCAAATTATCAACCAACGTACACAGGTTATCATATTTACAAATATCCTGCTGCGCGAGTTCCTAGCTGCAGCTGTAGGCCATCCTGTCGCAGGATGTTTGAATCATTGGATGATGTCGCGCTGTCAAGGCTTTTCAAAAGCACTCGTGGGGCTAACAGGCTGGGGGTGGATGAGTTTGTAGCTATTCTAGGGAGAGTAACGAGCTCGTGGAATGCTCAGGTTTCCTCGATTCCAGCTCGCTGTCGGGCGGGATTTGAATCGTGGGATGTTGTCACGCTGCCACGGCAATTCGAAAACACCGGTGGAGCTAACAGGTTGGGGTTGGAGGAGCTTTGTAGCCGCTGTACAGTGACGAGATCGTGGAATGCTCAAGGTTCCTCGCTTTCAGGTCGCTGTCGGGCGGGGGGCGGCCGGTGGTCATACGGAAAACGGCTAATCACGTATTATCCACATTTTTTTTCAACTGTGTTTTAGAAGTAGTTTCGTTTCGTCACTATCCGTGCTGTGGTTTACCTGTATTTGGTATCAGATGTTACATACCCGTTACGTACACAGTGGTAGCACCTGGATGAAAACATCAGCATTCATTGCATTTTACGGTCACCATGTATTAATTTCGGTGGATTTTCGTGGCGTGAGCTATTCCATAGTGAGAGCGGACGGTGGACACAACATACATCAATGTTATTTTGTCCATCCGACAATGTGTTCAGCAGAGCTTCAACGTCGATCCTCACTCGTAAACATACCCAGAGGTACCAGAAAAACAAAGGAAACCAAGAAAGGGCACCCACGCACGAATTACCTCCTTTATTTACCTACTTCCGGCTTGGCATCGATGTAAGATCCACCTGCTGCCCTTGATCTACCCTTCCTTCGCACGACATCTTCGTCTAGCTTCTACTCTGACACCCTATGCCGCGTCCAGGCTCCATCCAATGCAAAGCACAAACGGACTTCCAACCACGATGGATAGTGTTGTATTTTTATTTTCTTTTTTTTGCTTGCCCCGTCTATAATCTTTCGCAATTTTCATTTCTCTTTTTCCCTCCTCAGACGTCACTCAGATCCAAGGTCAAAAAGAAGGCTCTTCTCCCCCCTCCCCACGTACCGTGCGTGCCTTCGTTCTTATCGCGAGAAGACTTCGGCCCTTTCTTGCCTCGTCGACTCGCGTCGAAGGAGGCATTAGTTTGCTACTATTTGCTTGTTACTAGTGTATTAAAGTCATACCGTCAGTCAGAAATACTTGCCCGAAAAAAGTCCTACTATTACTAATAGTCCTACAGCTGTATCTAACCCTATCGTAGCACGCGTCGACGGACGGGTACCGAGGCGTCCCTCTATAGTGCGGTAGGTAGGCGTTGCACCTTTTGGGTTAACTAATGTTTATGGCCGATCTGACCGATCTAACCGACCTGACCGGCCTGACCGACCTGACCGATCTGACCGGTTGAGCTCTACAAAGTGTGCAACTACCGCTTAGTATGATTGGAACATACTTTGATTTGGGATTACTGCAGGGCATATAAATGTTGGCAGGGTTGCGCTGACGAATGTCTTCGAAATCATGTTTCGGGTCGTGAGATAATGAGTTCCTCGTGTTGGGAGGTCAGAAAATTGTGCTGCAACCAGAAGAGCGCGGAATGACTCTTAACATACAGTGGGTAGTATCTACAGTATGTTGCACCTGAACCGTGGAGGAAGGCGAAGACAACCCAAGATATTTGCAAGAGCTAGACATGGCTTGTCGCAAGAATCGCATGCCGGGACATATAATAGGAACACCTAGGCCATGGGACGATTGCCCATGGGGGTTAAGGGTAAGTTTTTCCTCCGCAGACAGTTGTTGGATGAGACACAGAGTAGCTAAAGGTGAGGAGTCTCAGGGGTCCCCCCCCCGCCGTAGCATTTTTCACCTGAACCGTGGAGGAAGACGCAGACAAGACAAGATGTTTGCGAGAGCTAGCGATCGCCCGTCGCGAGATTTGGATGCCAGCGCATCATTGCCTCTCAACGTTTCACGCGTTTCCGTGGCTCTGTCTCCCGGTTCAGCCCCCAGGAGACCCTATCAAAATTTGCATTTTGAGCGATGCAAGGGTAACAGCCATAGGGATATGAGCAACATGCAGCGAGAAGCCTGCAAGCCATAGCATGCAGAAACACATAATTGTATCAGATACCAGGTACCAGGTGCTTCAAGATTCGCTCAATTTGTTGATGATCACCCATTGTTCAATCAAAATGCCCGAAATCAGCCATAAGGGTGTAAACGCAAGGCTTTGAGTATGTAAGCCACTACGTGCAGAAACACTTACAGGTACCGGTTAATATGATACGCTCAATTCGTTGATTATCGCGTATCACAGAATCAAGATGCCCGAAATGAGCCATATAGATGTGGGCACCATGTTATACCTCGATAATGTCCGCAAGCCCGTGACAGAGCTCGGCATCTCTCTCTTGGCGAAGATCTCTTCCTGCCGGATGACCAACCCTTAGGAGTTCTGGTCCCCAACGAAGGCCGCCTAGGCGTACCACGCACCCCTGCCCCAAGAATAGAGGGGAAAGAAAAAAACGGGAGGCGTCGGAGGCAAACAGGGCTTGCGCTCACTTCAACCCTGCTCAAGCCATAGTTTTCGTGGCGTAAAAAAGCACGGCGGCGACAATGATGTAAGGCAAAGGGAGGTCGCTTGAATGCTACTTTAACTCCTTTCGAACCGCACGCGCGTTTTTGGGTACATAACTGCTTCGAGTTCAGCGCGGAATACTTGTTGCAGCAATAAAATGGTGTATCGTACTCATGTAATAGGTCTGCATGCATCTCTTTGGAGCTTTAAAATAACCCAGGCGTACCACACAACCCTTCTACGAGGAGAGAGAGAAAAAGGGAGCACGATACGTAGTCGTACAAGGCGAGGAGCAACAGGTCGCTTGGATGCAGATTTAACTTTTTTTTTTCGTGGCCCAAACAAGCACGGCAGCAAAAGGCACCTACGCGCTGCATAGGGAGTTCGTCTCGTTTGAACGCGTTGTTTTAACCTTTATTGTCGTGACATAAACATGCACCGTCAGCAACAGGAGTGAACGAACTGCATGCGTCGTTTCGGATACCATCACAAACGTGGGCGCACTTCACTAAATTTCTTATATCGTGCTACATTATTCGTATGAGAAAATACCTTCGGTGAATTTGGCATCTGTGTATCCCAAGCTTGTTCAGCTAAACCCAAGACACCCACTGGGAAAAAGACCGTGGGATTGCAAAATACGATGCCATTTTCGTCGCCTGTCCTCCAAAGCTGTTGTGATAAAATACGAAATTACGCTAGGACTACAAATACAAAGCAAGTTTCGTCTAAAACGGATGATGGTGAGATGGTTATCGACCATCTACCTTTGTCCCGATCACAAGATTGGATATCCGAAGCCCACCAGGACTGCAAATACGGAACACTTCCGTCGTGTATCCTCCAAAACGTGCGATGGATATCGCTTGAAACGGGTGATGTTACGATGGTTGTCGATACAAACTACCGATGATGCGATGGTTGTCGATTACCCACCTTAGCTCCAATCATGAGATTGGACATCGACACCCGCTCCTCCAACGAAAAAGTGCTCTGCTCCGACAGTTGCGCCAAGCACACAAGAGCACCCCTACTCACGGGTGAGGTAAGCAGTAAACAGGACAGTGACGGGAAGGATGGAGGCTTCTGAAATTCACATCAAACCACACGGGTAACGCAAATCAAATCGAAGGGGAAAAAAACGCGCATCAAATCGCAGGAACTGGGGGGCAAGGACGGATCACCTTCGCGTAGATGGGATGTGGAATAAAGTTCTTGTACCCTTACTTAGCACGCGTCATTTCTGAAGAACAAAACAAAACAATCGTTAGGGAGTCTAACCATTCCCGATCAGAGTTACTGCCTCGCCAAACAAAATACAATCATCTTCCCCCAGTACCTTTCAACGTTTCAGCGATGGCTAGGTGGTCTATCCAATCCCTGTCAGAACCACCCCCTCATGATACAGACTAGACGTACCTTGCCCAGTGACGGAAGAGAACGTCCCCTTCACGTAAACGCGCGTGTCCAAGCAACGCCGAGGCAGATCTGCATGCAAGCGGTGTACCGGTATAGTACAAAGGAGACCGAGAGGTAAGAGAAAGAGAACGTTAGCGTTGCATGATGCACCGCAGGTCATACGCGCAGCAAGAGCCTTGTCGCCCGTGCCAGGTCATGTTTTGTAGAAATAGAACGTCACACGCGCCTCAGGCCATACGACATGTCCTACGTACGGTAGAATTGCGCCAATCGTTTTCCGAGGCTCCTCTGAAGCAGTTGAAGAGTGGAGCTCCATACCCCTCCGAGAAAACAATTGATTATGTGAGAAAAACGAAAGTGTGACCGAAGTGAGGAACGACGCGTGCTACGACAGAGGTAGCACTGTTTGCCCAGTAGGGGGATTTTGTGAATGACGGGGCTCCTTAACCCAAAATCGTCGGGAAACAGAGATATTTTTTGGCATGATCCTCGTTGAGTGCCTAGGCCATGGTATATGTCCAATCCGGTGTACCGTATATAGCTGTTTGATATGTTTCTCCCGAAAAAGTCAGATTTTGGGAGAGGTCTTGAGCTCCTAGATTGGGCAACCTCAGAAAAGAAAGGCGGGGCACCTCTATCGTAGCACGCGCGTGTACGAAACGAAGGGGTACTTTCTGGACGTTCTGAATGACGTCTGAATGTCCTGAATGACGTCTGAATGTTCTTAAAGGCGTCTGAATGTTCTGAATAACGTCTGAATGTTCTTAAAGGCGTCTGAATGTTCTGAAAGACGTCTGAATGTTCTGAATGACGGGGCTCGTTAACCCGAAATGGTTGGATTTTTTTTAAGGTAATTCTTGTTTTCACCAGATAGTTTTTGCTTCTTCTACGCCTGTCGTAGGCAATGCGTTTGTTTGTATCATAAATCTTCATCGGGCTGGTTGCATTTTTCGGTTTACTCCACTTTGGGGGGGACGGCGTAGAGCTCCTCACTCAGGTGATCACCTTTAGAAACAAAAACAAAAAAGTCGGCAGAGCAACCTCTACCGTAGCATGTGTGTGGCAACAACAATCCACAACAATCACATCGCATAGCCATACCTACAACTGTTAGCAGCTAGCTGTGCAAAAAACAAAAAACATCAAAAAAAAATCATGCTAATAATGTTAAACGCTAAACAAGACTGGTGCCCATTCCGACGATTTTCGATTAAGATGGGTTAGGAAGCCTAGGAAGCCCCCCCCGCGATGCAGAGAATATCCCTACCTATAGGGGAAAAAAGTGCTATATAAATTCCTCCATCGTATCACGCGTCATACGGCAAAACCATCGAGTAACGTCGTATCGTTGTCAAATCGTCCTACGGCGGGGGTGCGGCAGACTCTAAGAAATTTCTGAGCTCCTAACATGAGGAGCTCAATATCTTGAATCATCGTCATCAACACCATCAACATCATCACCCGAGATACTACTACATGATTTCGCAGGCATTCGCTCGAGCAATTCAACTAGCAACATGTCTACGCGCTACATACAGTAGCCCTGAAACAAATGCTCGTAAACGTGTCAGAAGACCCGGTAGTTTTTTTCGCTTGAGGAGCTCAACCGGCCAGATCGGTCGCATCGGTCATGAACATTAGTTAACCCAAAAACTGCAAGTCCCGCCGTGGAATGGTTCCGTCCATTTACCGGACTACGCGTTGTTGCCGATGGGAGCAAACATGTCAGTCGGCGGCAAAGTCTTTACCCCTCAAATAAAACTTGTTGAGACTTACCTGGTGCCAGAAACATGCAAGCGTTGCTTTTATTAATATTATTCCATTTGTCATCTGACAATCAATGTGTAGTGTTTCTCCCAAGCCATACAACCAACCTGGTGCTACTACAGATGAAGTCCAGAATACTTTGATTGGCCTGAGACATGACATGGAAGATATCACGAATCCGACCTAAATGTCTGGCGAAAAGTAGATCATTACTGTACATCCCCTTGAGAATTCACTAGTTGACTCGTGCTAGTTCAATTCAATGCACCGATTAATTCCCGCGTTCGGGGATGACAGTATAGTTGATACGCCGTTTTCTTCGTGCGGAGTTTCTTGATGATGTCTGTCCCCCAAGGCTGCTTTAGATTTAATGTACAATTTTTAGTGTGGGGAGTGTGTTGACGCCTGCCGGTCAAGGGGCAAGAAGAGTGCTGTCAACCGACCGATTTGGCGTGCACTGAGGGTGTCTATGATAGCTACAACCAGCTATGACGAGCTCTCCGTGTAGTAAGACTGTTACCGCTATAGCTAGCCGTTTGTTGTGTTAATATTGTGTTAATATTGTGTTAATATTGTGTTAATATTGTGTTGATAAAATTGATGAAAAAACATGCTTTGTGGTCATTTTCTATTGGCCAACAATCTCCCCCAAAAAGCAAGGGCAGGAAGGATCCAGAACAAATACTCGTATCGTGTATAATTTGCACCATTTCAGGATTGCCCTTCTAACACTGCGAAAATGATCTCCCCATTGTTCCAAGTGGTTTGGCCCAGAAACGTGGGTGTAGCTCTGAAGGGGTTAAGACACGTCACATTTTATTTTGTGGATAGTTCGATCATAACAAGCGTGTATGTGGTAGTTTCCCGATAACAAAATAAGCTAGAGGAATCCACAAAAAAAGCTTGCAATCTGTCCACCGCTTCGAGAAGGCGCCCTTAACCCTTGATCTTTTCGCCGTACTAAAATGTTCCTATTGTAGTTCCAAGCGTTAAAACGTTCCTATTCTAGTTCCAAGTGTTAACATGTTCCTTTTCTAATAGCAAGTACTTCGTGTTAAAGTGTTCCTGTTCTGGCTGCAATTAAGTGTTGAAAAAAATCCTGTTTTAAGTCCAAGCGCGTATATGTTCCTCTCACAACCTCAAGTATTCAAGTATTTACATTCTACTTTCAAGTGTCAAACTTCCTACTCTCATTCCCAGGTATGAAAATGTTCTTGGTTAAATTTTAGGTGTGCTGTCCCCCAAAAGGGACTGCGGCTTTAAGACGGGAACGGTTCGCAATACGACGTTCTCGGAAAAGTATGAGATTCTTGAACTTTTAACATTCGACAGCAGCCCATCAATAAGAAAGCCTCCGTAGATATGTTGGAACCCCCGGGTTTTGGGGTGCGCTCAATGTAAGGTAGCGGTCCATCCCCTACTGCAAGTTTTGTGGTTATTAACGCCGATTCTCACATTGATCCTTTTGCGGTGCACTACCGATCATTTATCGGCATTACCGACAGGTTTTGCGGTATTGCCGATCATTTTGCGGCATTACCGATAGGTTAGGTAGGTTACTCTGTGCTGCATTACCGATAGGTTAAGTAGGTTACTCTGTGCTGCATTACCGATCATAGGTTAGGTAGGTTACTCTGTGCGGTATTACCGATAGGTTAGTTAGGTTTCTCTGTGCGGTATTACCGATCAATTTGCGATATTACCGATAGGTGTGTACTCATACTAAAACCTGCGGAAACATACATCCCTGGTTATGCAAGGGGTAGCGTGAAAGGATAGGTTCCGTACCTAGGCTTAAGGTGTTCGCAGTAGAACCTTGGTTCCTCCGGATCGCGATCGACTTCGCCTAAACAAAGCATGACACAACTCCTAAGGGCGTGATCGACAAGTTAGACTGGGTTCATTTTTGCCGTGGTTAAAGGTTTTAGACACGTGGAAGGTTGTGTTCCGGAACTTTGGCCTTAAACGGGTCGTGGCAAAGCATTTTTTCGTGCCGGGAATGGTTGTGGGATATCGACGTCGAAAACGATGCTGGAAATCGTTGCCAACAATCACAATAAACGCGAATTCGTACATTATAACATGCCTGGCCTTAATGTGTTCGTTGTAGAACTGTGTTTCCTCCGGATCGCGATCGGCCACCCCCCCCCCAAAAAAAGCATCACACAGCTGTTCTCTGCACCATGCTTCTGCTGCAGATTTATTATCGGTTTTGGTGTGATTTTTTTACAAGTGTTTTCTTACCCGAAACGGGATCAAAATTATAAAAAAAGAGGGGTTAAGACACGCGGGAGGATGTGTTGTGTTTTCGTACCTTGTCATACGTGCTCTCGTAGTAAAGTCAAGCATCCTCCGGATCGCGATCGGCAGCGATAAAGGGGACGCATCACACAACTTCTCGGTGCACCAACTCGGGGATTGAATTTTCAACTCCTAATGTTATCCCAATCTGATTCCAAGAGCTTTGTTCATAAAACAGGAGTGCAGCGGTAAAAAGGTGGGAAACATGCATTCCGCTCCTGCCGTCAACACGTTCGTGGTGGAATAGTGCTTCCTCTAGGTCGCGATCGGCCACGTCAGAAAAGCGCCTCACACAATTATTTCTGATTATTATTGATTTGTTTTGCCTATCCCATCTACTATCTTCGCGATTTTTCTGCTTCTTGCTCCTTCTCCCTCCCTAGTCGTAGCTCAGACCCGGGGTCACTATGCAGGCTCTTCACCCCCCGCCCCTCTTCGGTACGTGCCTTCGTTTTTATCGCGAGAAGACTTCAGCCCGTTCTTCCCTCGACGTGTGGGATCGATAAATTACAAGACCAGTAGGTTCATTTTGTTAGCAGTAAGAGCTTTAGGATACACGGGAGGGAGAAGTGTGTGTCCCATACCTGGCCTTAATATGCTCGTAGTAGAATAGCGTCTCCTCCGGGTCGCGATCGGCCACGCCAAAAGAGCGCATCACGCAACTGCTTCGGGCGAGGTCGGAACGTGAAAACGAAAAACGGAACGAGAACGGACATGGAGGAATTGAAACATTGTATTAATACTTTCATACTTTAATACTTTAATACTTTAATAACATAACGGTGGCAATCTTTGGTCCAAAGCGTTTTTGATCACGGTGTTCCTCAAACAAGAAGCTAACTTTTGTTATTGTTTCTTAGGCGTGAAGGTTGTAGTACCTAAACAAATTCCTCACCCAAAACCCGACTTTGACAAAAAAAAAAGTAGAAGTAAAGTAAGCGCGATACGACACACAATCCCATGGGCTAGATAGATAGTCGACGAGGGAAGAAAGCGCTGTACCATTCTATTAATAGCTGTAAAAAGGAATGCGCACACCGCAGTGGCGAGAAGGGAGAAGAGCCTGCTTAATGGCCCCGGATCTGAGTCACGTCTAGGAAGGGAGATGGAACAGTAAGAACAAAAAAAAACGATAACAGATGCGACGAGCACAACTGAAAAGCGAGACGAGTATGTAAACAATGGTACAAAGAACGAAGAACACTGTCCACACTGGAGGCTTGTGTATTGTTATTGTGTTATACCCCCTTTTTCATTGCCCAGTTTGAGCCACTAGCACTATTAATAGCACTATTAACAGCACTATTAATAGCACTATTAATAGCACTATTAATAGCACTAGCACAAGTGACTCTGTATCTCACTCAAAAAATCATTCAGTTGGTTATTTGTTTTGGGCAGCATAGCTAACCATTTCTTTGCAGTTTCATTTCGCAAAAACGAAAAAGAAAAACACGAGACATTCACGCCGCAAAAGGAACAGGAGGATTACTCGGGCGAGTGACCCCGAGTCACTGCAAAAAACATGCTTCAAAAGGGACGCCCTACCGTAGCCTTGGCCTCAGAATAGTAGAATGTACATCGTACCTAAATAATTGGGGAAGCAAATAACTCAGTCGAGGCTCCCTGTCAGTGACACGCTTCCGGCCTCCAAAGGGCAACTCCTACCGTATCAGGGCTGAAGGTCAACTTGGCTGCTGCCTTAAACAACAATTTGTTCGAATTTCTACACCAAGCTTACCTGCCAGCTGCTAGTTGTCTATGCGCAAGCAAGCATCTCCAGAGCTTTTCCCTTGCTGCATAACCTAGCGCCGCCTGGCGTGTAGGATAGCACGGCAATTACGTCGTCAAATACAGGACAAATAGATGGCAATGTGGGAGGGGGAAAACATTAATTAGTAGGTTTCCACCGTCAAGGGGGCATTATATAGCTCTCTCTCGTTAACGGTTGTCGTTGGAAACCAAACTGTCTTTCAACATGGTTATCCGTACTACCAGGCACTACTGTTAAGGTTATAGTGGGGTATTAGTCCGTTTGACCACTTGCAAAAGGTTAACCAATAGCTTACCCAAACTAAGCCTTATAACACTCTCCCCCCCTGAAACGGCGGGGTAGCAGGTCGGCCGGATATACGGGCGGATGTTAAATTAAAGGTGGGGAACACAGAGTGCCCCCTGCTGGTCTGCCAATTGAGCAGGTCCTCGGAGAGTACTCACTTTCGTTCCTTCGTAGAGATATAGCTTTATTCGTTTCCACCAGAGCCCGGGATAGCTTCTGAGATCGGAGGCGCGTGCCTCCGATCTAATTCCTAACTTCCCCGAATATAAACCGCCAACCTTATCATACGAAACCCATCCAAATGATCTCAAATTCGGATACCTACAGGCCTTTCGAGGCCGTATCTTAACACGGACCTGTCAATTATCCAAGCCGTTTCATTCCCTGGGGTAGCAGGGAGAGTATTTTTCAAGTTCGACATGGGGAAAATCTGAAAAGTTTATTATTGTGGATGGTGGGGATCGACCCCACTTGCAAGCACCAAGAGCCTTGTACGGCTCCCGTTGAAGTCGTGTAGCGCGCCGGGGGAAGAGGAAGTTTAATCGGTCCCGGGTCGTCCAGAAAGCGGACCAGGTATACCTTGTCCTCGCTCGGTAGTGCTCGCGCTGATTTTTCCAAGCCACCATAAACCATCGTCTCCCTGGTACCAAAAGTGGGCTCCCTTAGGGAGTACTGTGTCGTGGTAGCGACGGAGCCAATCCGGTAATGTGCGTGATGGGCTTGAACGTTGCTCACTCACACGTGATACAGCGTAAGAAATTGACTTCGTTAATGCCTTTTGAGCGAAGAAGCCTGCTCTGAAACGCCCCAAAATAAAAAGCAACGTACCGATGGCCTTTTTTCCGGTCTGTTTTATCTCCCGTCTCTGTTCGAGTGCCGCGCGCTACTGTGGGGGTGCACGTACCGATAGTATATTAATAGTTGTTTCTAGAGATCCTCGTATGAGAGCTGTATACGGTTAGTGCTGTACCCCTTTTAAGACCACCCCGGGTGACAAGCCACTAAACCTGGTCTTGTCTTTGCTTTGGCCTTACCCCTCTTTAAGACCGTTTTGGCCTTCCTTGATCCGGGATATGACCAAAAAACGGTCTTAAATCGGAGGAAAATCTCTCTGTACGGCAGAGGGCGCTCGTGGGTTGGACAGTCTTGAGTCGAGTTAGGGGTCTTGTAAAACGTGCACAGGCGCTAATTTCCCGACTTAGACCTACTATAATGAAAACATTTTGAGCATTTTTTTCTGGCGATTATTTTTGAAGAGTGAGGCTCCAGAAATAACTGCATCAGAAATAAGGGGCGTTCATTATGGCTTCTGATTTTTGGAAAGTGGTTTTTGGTTGAATTGGTAGGTCTTGTTTTGCCGTCTGATTTTATTTTTGAAATCTGGCACGTACATTGTCGCCGGCGACGTTAGGTCACCACCGCCTCTGCTGCTGTCTCTGCTGCTGTGGTGCTGGTGTGGTGCTGGTGTGGTGCTGCTGTGGTGGTTTTGATGGTGGTGGTGCTGCTGCTGTCGCGTTTGTGTGTGAGGACGAAGCTCTGTCTCGCACACACCAAGCGCGGTGTGCTGTCGTATGCGTGCTCGTGATTCTTTGTTGTGGGTGATGGGTGACGTGTACAGCAGACAGAAATCATACCAGGTACAGAGTAGGCACTGGTGACATGTGATACTTGGTACGAGGTACCTGGTAGTATCCAAAAGTCAGATAATGCCAGTTCTGAGAGGTTGGAAGAGCTGTTATTTCTGGGCTCAGAAATCACCAGATCCGCTGATTTCTGGCCTCGATTATTTCTGAACCCAAAAACAACGATAATTTCTGGCCCCAGAGTGGAAGGTTTTATTTTTGGCGTCGGAGATCCTTGTTAAAGAGAGAAACAATCGCTCAAAATATTTCCCATAATAGTTGGTCTTAAGATCGGGTTAGGGGATGAGGGGCACATTGGTGTTGTCTGTTTTTTTTTCGTGACAAGCCGATTTTTCTGGTCTTACCACTACAGTAATATGGTCTTAAATCGGATGGTCTTAAAATGGGTACACTACCGCACCCAATTTAACACCTCACTTTCAAACTCAAGGAAAGTGTAACCAGATGAAATTTCCCATGGCCAAGGTACTATTAGATGCTTTTTTGAAGGTTTTTGCTCGGCCTTTCTATCATCCTAGCACTTTGACTTTTTCCTTAAACTTCCCTAGTCGTAGCTCAGATCCGGGGTCACTAAGCAGGCTCTCCCCCCCCCCCCGCCCCCCCGCCCACTACGGTATGCGCTTTCATTTTGATCGCGATAAAAAAATATTCAGCACTTTCTTCCTTCGTCCACTCACGTCAAATGGTGCTTACCTACGCTATAAAAAAAGTGCTCTCGGTAGGTGCTGTCTCTAGTCACTAAAATCTTCATACCGGCATTCAAACCCCTGACTCCAACGCTAGTGGTGTTCGAAGTTAACAAAACCACTACCTTAGTAGACCGCAGGGGCGAGCGGACCTAGTCGTTGAGTACTGTTAGGTTGTACTATGTACTATTCAATATTAGGTTTTCAAATAGAATGATCGTAAATCACAAACGGCTTTTTCCGACGGTGTTGAGTAGTTCCTCTCTGGAGCCCCAAAACCCCTTCCTATACAAATGCCATGTGATTTTCTCCCCCAAACGGGTTTCCAGTTGCAAAATGGCTTTTAAAAGTGCTGAGTAGTTCCTCCCTTAATCTCTTTAGAGCTCCAAAACTCCTCTGTATACTACCGTAGTTCCAAAGTAAGTCCCACTCCAAAACGGGTTTCCAGTTGTACAAGGGCCTTTCAACGGTGTTGAGTAGTTCCACCCTTAACCCC
This sequence comes from Undaria pinnatifida, assembly GCA_012845835.1. Lineage (NCBI taxonomy): Eukaryota > Phaeophyceae > Laminariales > Alariaceae > Undaria > Undaria pinnatifida. Next base: position 5,823,217 of record JABAKD010000001.1, on the reverse strand, counting down.
TTGGAGCCCCAATACCTCTATTCCCTGTACTAATTCCAGGTAATTTTCCCCACAAAACGTGCGTCAGTCAGAAGGGCTTCGTCTGATAAGTGCTACCTTGGTCGTAGCGCAAGTCGAGCGGCGCTCTCTAGTACCCTGCCCATCGAATGTGATAGAGTGTCTAAATGCACTATGACGCGAACTAAGATCGTGTTGCGGGAGGGAGACTTCGAGCTCTAACTCGGGGCATCGAGGCGAAGGCAAAAACAACGGCAAAAAACTATCCGATCTTCTACAGCGGTGGGTCTTCGTTCGGACTCCCAGCATGAAGCAAAGAGCAAGTGTAACGCTGATGTTTGTATGCTAATCGTGCCCGTTAACATTTTCCTGCGCTAACTGTGATCCTACACTTAGTCCAAGCAATTTTCCCCCGCAAACGTGGATAAAAATTGAAACGGGTTCAGAAAGCTACAACATTCCACTCGCCTTAGGCATTGCCAATACAATCATAAGACTGGTCATCGTTGCATTTGGCAAAAGAAAAAAAGTGACTGCTCGACGACGATATGCTGGCTCTCGGCAACTCCGCTGAAGTAACGATTGGACCATGGACTCTACACCCCACTGGTATTTTATTTATTCTTAGTCACTACCCTGAGTACACCAAGCAGGTTATTCTAGATGCGGGGAAATACAATATGCGTGGAAACTCGGTCATTTAGTTCCCGTCGGTGTATCGTATATTTAAGTTGCAACTAGCATTGTAAAAGCAATGTGCGCCCCAAAATCGCGAGTACAGCTCCTAAAAAGGGGGAAACGAAGTAAGGAGCTCTGGAAATCGTAAGCACACCAGTCAAATGTCCGTGCCACCCACCTTAGGCATTACCAGCACAGTGATGGGGGTCTCTTCCTGGTCGTTACTGCGTTTCGCGAATCCGCGCCTGCAGAAGATCCCTTGGTCGCCTGCCAGCCCCTGAGATAACCCCCATTCATCATCTTCGGCACCCCTGCTTGTGGGGCCAGGTATACAGGGGTCATCGCTGTTTTGTTTTGTCATTTTCCCATCGTGATGCATTTTTTACATTGTCTTTGTAGAGACCGCAGTCTAGATTCCAGACAAACGAAAACAATGCGAGAACGCCATGATGTTTAGCATCAAACCGACGTAATAACAACGAAACTGACGAATACCGGTCAACAACAGCCGTTTGTCAGATTGGGGCGGTGTTCCCGTTTAGCGCGAACGTGGCCAGGATAGCATTCCCGTCGCCCTGTAGAACCTGTCTCACTATGAAACCCGTTATAATCCCCAAAATCAGCCCGTTTTTTGCTTGGCCGAGCAAGCGTTACACCTTCTTTCAAACATTGAAGGTGCGGTCAACATTCCGAAGACACCTAAAATACCCTTCGCCCTAGCAATTACCAGCACCCAGATCATTCCTAACATAACAAGGACCCCGCTCCTATCAACTACCAGCGCCCAGCTCACCAATAGTTTCTGGTGGAGTTTTTGGTGGTGACAGCTTGCTTCGCGGGGTACCGGATCACGGTAACCTTCGCCTTCGACACCTGTCAAGCAAAATGGCAGCTGGGGCTATGAGTCGATTGACTAAAAGTCGCCTTCTTTCGGCTTAGCGTGAGGTATGCAACCGTGATCCCGTATGTAACTTCTTCCGGCTTAGCGTCAAGACACGCGTGCTACGATAAAAGTATATTCAGGTATACCACTTACTTCTTGGCCATTTATTTCTGAACGACGGGGTTTCCTTAACCCTAAATGGTTGGACTGTCATTCTCATTCTTGTATTGAAAAAAATGTTTGTTTCGTGCAGTGTACCTGGGCCACGGGTTTGTTCATCAGATTGCACTTTCAGCTTGATCAAAATACTGAATAATCGTTTGGGTGGGGTGTCGACCTCCTCAGGTGATTAGGAGCCTGAGAAAAAATATGATGCATCCTTACCGTAGCATGTGTCTCAACGCCAATCAAGTCGGGAATCAAGTCTGTTTTGGATCGAGGTAGATATAGAGCTCCTCAATACACGTTTTCGGTGGGGTATATCAGGTATCGACCTCCTCAAGTGGTTAGGAGCCTCAGAAGAAAGATGGTGCACCTCTACCGTACTGCAGACTATTAGTAGCGCGTGTCTCGAACTAAAAGCATGCAATTCATGTAATCCATGCAATCCATGCAATCACAATACCGTACCTGTTGCCCTCGCTCCTGTTATTGCTACGTTGGCCGTCCGGCAATATGCATCATGCCCTGTTAATAGCTTTATCAGCGTTGATCACTCACAAAAACGTCCGCAGACTCAACATGAAAGCCAACGGAAACGAAAACATACCTGGCAAAATAGGAAACGACAATCTAACCTATGCACGTACTTAGGCCACCTCCAGTATGTACCGAATTCCGGCTGAACAACGATCTATTCCGCCTACCGGCACTGCACTTGCTCTACCCTTCCTTCGCATTACTCCATGTTCATCTATCTTCTACTCTTAAACCCTAAGCTGCGCCCACGCCCGGCCCCACGCCTTGGGTTGGAGTCTGTCGTCCCCCCCAGAGAAAAACAGAAAACTGATGCAAACAGAGTATTCCGCTCACCTTTTGATCCACCAAGCCCGCGTTGTTTGACTGCCACAAAAAAGGATTGCATTCGACAGCAGCAGGCGCTCGTTTTTCTCGGCCCACGTCCCCACCACCACCCTGTAATCTATCGGCTCCCCCCATCAGCCGCAGAACACAATCCACGATGAAGACTCCTTTCTGCGCGCGGACAACGATCGGCACAAAATGTGGGTGATATGTGCTGTCCACCAGGAGAAGCTTCGCAAGCAGAAGCACGCGCGATCGAAGCATCACACGAGGCTTGCAAAGATGAGTTTCGACAAAATCCTCACTGTTTATTTTTAAATAGTATTGGTATTGCGACACACGGCGGTAAACTTAACATCTCTCCTAGTCCAAAAAGGGTCCTACTCAATCTCCAAGTGTTCTGGCCCGTACGTGGGAGTGCATTTGTAGTATTTGGGTGAAAAACCGGTGCTCCTTTCAAGCGGCAGGATCATAATGCGTGCGCAGCAGTAACGCAAGAGTTTTCGCGCTGCTCGCATATGATACAACTCCTTGCTTTTCGCAGTTTTAGGCACGACAATTACCGTCTCCCTATGATGCATGCTGCTAAAACCAGGCAGTACGGTAGAGATGCATCTGGTTTTCTAGTTATCCTCACTCGAGAAGCTCTACTCCTCACCCCCCAATCAAGAGGTGCTACGGTGGGAAAAAAATTGGGTGCTCAAATTGATGAACGATCCCATCTCCTACGGTAGACACAAAACGAAACAAATCGCAATGAAAACAATAGCATTCCGACGATGTTGGGTCAAGGAGTCCCGTAAGTCAGAAAATATGAAAATATGTGTAACAAAAAGTGCTACTGTACCGCTATCGCACTATCGTACCGACTGTTTTCTTTGCCAGTGGCCGAGGCTGGTTCGTGTGGTATATATATGCTGCATTCGTCGTTGGCTTCCATCAGTGTTGTTTTCTCGTTATTCGGCTCCATCTCCAAAGAGCGTTTCTGTGCGAGTTCATGCTCTACACCTGTCCAATAAATAGGGACCTCTTGACCAGGGCTAGGGTATTGTAGTATCATGCTCTACCATACCCCAACTTGCACTACGGGGTGTTCGCCAAACGCACGAGTGACTGTGTACCTCACGATCAAAAATACTTCAAGCGGTTTGTTTTGGCGCAGCGCAGATTACCATTCCGTTGCGGATGCTTGTCGCACAGTTACAACAGCACGAGCGCTTAAGGTTGCAAATTGACAGGGAAGTCACTCACACGAGTAACCCCGAGCCATTGCTAAAAACGCCCGGAAAACAACATAACCCCCCTACCACAGCCGAGCCCTCTTTGCTTCAAGTCTGTTACGACCGCTGACTATCAACGCAAAAAACGCGACGACAGCTACAAATGTCCTGCTGGGCGAATTCCTTGCGACACAGATACCTTATTGCTAATAGTAAAGCGAGAATACTGCTTCGCACCTGTTCCTCCTGCTCCTTTTCGAGAGCGTTAATACTCCTGCGATTACTTTCTTCAAATCGATGGACCACCTGAAGCGCCTGTTCGGTGTCAGATGGCACAGCATACAGCGACGACTAGCTGTTATAACATGTCCACTATTGCACCGTCATTTCCATATTTGTGCCCTCGTTGTGTCTACGATCAGAACACGTCGAGATGAATGGGACGTGCACCTTTCGTCCGACGTTCCTTTCTTCAAGCCGACGAATCACGTTAACGTGTTTTCAACTCGGACGGCATAAAATACAGCGACGATCATCTATTAATATGTCCGCCGTAGTCGCACCGCGATCTATCTAGAAGAAGGCATCGATTAGCTATTAAAACGTCCACGGTCGCACGGTGCTCTACAAGCTCGCGCCATCCTTGCGCCTATCTGTGACGATAACAAATCGAGCACCTCAGGCGCCTGTTCAGCGTCAGACGGCATAGCGGCATATCGGGTAGAGCGATGATTAGCTGTCAACTCCTTCAGGGATTCAGGGGGTACGTGTCGAAAAACCCTGACAGTTACAGCATCGACCGCGCGATTCAGCCCCTACCGGGACGCACATGTCACGTGCTGATAACCGTGGCAGCAATCCCTGCAAACTATTACAAACATGTCTATAATACCTATCGAGTCCGTGTACCATGTCACCTGTCAGATAACCAGGACATTATTCGTCTATTGTCGTTACATATCAAGGTCGGATTGGTAACATATTTCTTGAAATAACCGGATTATGAATTGCCTTCACATGTGGATGATATAATTGGAGCACGTGCTACACATTGTCAGATAGCCAAACAATTTATGATAGTAGTAGTTCCTGCAACCATGATAGCATTGCTGCGGCATGCCAACCAACCATAACAGTATTCCCGTGTTACCTGTCGAGTTTGTGTGCGACTGAACGATTGTATGCCCCAGCCTTCCAGCAGAGCTTGGAGCTCGGCTGCGCTATCCTAAGGCGAATTAATCGAACAGCGAGTGAGTCGATATGCAGGGGTGTGTAGAAAACGTGATTAGCTTTCAAAGCTACCACTTCATATGCTTCGCGAGCCTATAGACTGCGCGCGGGTGAGAAAAATACGACACGGGCACCATGTTACAAACGGCACCATGTTACAAACGTCGTTTTTAAATGCAAATCGACGAGCAGTGGAACTGCGCGCCCTCTGTGCGATAAGACGAAGGCATACACGTACACGTCATCAATACACAAATAATAGTTACGAGCATGGACATGAAGGATAATTGACTTCAGAAAAAAAAAATAGTGTGGGCTTCGGGTGGTTGTTGTTCTGGCTCATTACATGACTGCTGTGATGGCCACAAATACGAAACGAACACCATGTTACAAACTTCAAAATTCGATGCAAATCGACGAGCAGTGAGAATGCGCGCCGTCCGTGCCATAAAAGCGAAGGCACCCACCGGTACACGTCATCGATGCGCCACGAAGGGTTACGAGTATGGATATGGAGGAAGATTAATACATATAACCATTTTTCTGCTGCACTGTACATAAACAGGTATATTGCTCTTATTCCGAGTGATTTATCCCCCAAAACATTGTCACGGCTCGAAAGGGGTTAAGATGACAAGCACTGCGGGCTACGGGGGGTTGTTTTTCTTGCTCTAAACATGACTGCTGCGATGGCGGCAATTCGTCTCACATGGTGTCCGTTTCGACCCGAGCGACGGCGGCTGAGCGAGTAACCCCATCGTCACCGGTGGGTCGATAGGCCACTAACGCGAGCGACCCCCTACCTCACTCAGATACGGGCTGTGAACTGTTCGTTGTTGCAGCGTAATATACAACTCCACAGCGGTGCCTATCACGAAAAAGAATAGTCACTCGTGAGGGTGGCCCCAAGCCTCGGGAAACACGGCCCTAAACTTGCTACCCCTACCATACATAGTACATTGCCTTGCCACATGGTGGCCACAAACGGTGAAACAGAGAGAGAATAACATAAGAAAAATAATATGTATGTGTGAGTTGTAACACACAAACGTTGAAGGTGTCTCTATCTGGAGCACGAACGGTGCTCCTTCTCGAAAGAGATTCGTGGTAAATGGGCAAATGGCTAAGGCAAGCATCAAGTGGGTAACTGGCACTCCCCGCCCCGCCCGATCGTAGCCTTGACATTTCGTACTTTACTCACCCGTGCGCGGTCTAAGTTACCGCCGATGTCTGGTGAAATGTCGTCTGCATACATTTCGTCCACGCACCGGTACACGTCATCAATGCATAAAGAAGGATTCCCCCTGCGGACACACACGAGAGCACGACAGCGATCAGAGATCAACATGACGAGCGGCAAAGACCAAGTTAGGGCATCAACGTTCAAGGCGTATTTATGCTACCTGGTATGGTTTATGCGCGATTGAAGACGCTGAGGGCAATATCGGACGGTGTTCAGGCACGGCATCTTTCATTCCTTGAAGAACACTTTCAAACTGCAATTTTCAGGGTTCTTAACGGATCAGGTCACTTCTCGCGGATCGGGTCGCAAATATGCCAGGTGACGGTCAGTCAAGGGAAACGTCCAGCCGACAAGGGTGTCCATCCGATCGTTCCACACTAAAAATTAGCAGTTTGGCGTCAGTCAACCGAAAACTGCCGTCGGTCAAGGGGTCAATGTGCCGTCTCCTGACATCTGACGTCTTTGGTCGGGACAGAGTGACCTGACCCTACCCGTGAGATTTGAAAAGCTCCTGACTCAATCTGACGCGCTCCGCCAGATTTGGAGCACCTCCTGACTCGAACCGACTTGCCCCGTGAGATTTTGAAAACCTTCTGACCGGGCCAGCGGAGCGGGTCTTAATCTGTGGAAAGACCTGCATAATCTAACTTCATCTCGCCCAAATAATCAGCATTTCCTTCAAGGAAGCACAGCTACCTTCGTCCAAAGGCGTTGGCCCCGACCATTGCCCGGTCCCAAAGTTTCTGTAGCTGTTGCTGCTCTGACGGCTCCACGACGAGTCCCGAGGATGCCAGGGAGTCCGCAAATAGTCGCCATTGGTGCTCTGAGGTTATACACAGACGTCGCGAACCGTCTTGATCACGAACTGCATTTTCAGTGCCTGCCTTGAGAAAGTCGGGGTTCTTTTGTCCTGCGAAAAGCGTTGTGCATCGATGGGGAGCGTGCTTTCTTTTAGAGTAGCCCGCGAACATTTCAAATAATCCAGATGTCGTATGCTCGATGGGATTGGTCGGTCCTCAATAAACTTTTCAAGCTTCGTTGTTGCTACGTCGGTCAGGCGTGTTGTACTTTCAATTTAGTCCATTCATTCAGTATGAAGGATATTGTCAAGGTGTTACCCTCGCGATACCCTGGGCACAAACGGGCAATATCAGGGAGGCCCGACTAGAGTGCAGGTCATCGTCTGTGGTCAGCCGAATCACTCACAGGCTGAACTATTCGCTTCGTAGTGTAGCTCTTATTTCCACACGGAATTGAACGTCTGAACGGCGGGGATAATCGGCTTCCCAGCAAATAAAAAAATAATTCTACCGCCTCCGCACATTTTAGGGGAGAACGAGGTTGGCATAGCAATACGTATAGGCCGCCGGCTCTCCTCTGGGTAATGCCAGAGGGTCAATGTAATCGGTGCAATACAGTTTGTTTCGACCCATACGCAATATTTTTAGCACGGAATCGCATGTAGCCCGCACGGGGACAAAACCTTATACCTGGCATGTTTTGCCAGGAACTCGTCCAGTGAAAAACTGGCAATGCCTTGGGACGAGCAAGAAAAAGCTACCAGGCACGTACTGTGTAGAGTCTGCCAGTACATGATTTCGTACATAGTACATACACTACCCTCCATTTAGTTGATTTTCCGTCGGCGGCTGATGTTACACTTTTTTTATACTCCGGAGTAAAAACATTGGATCTTCAGCTATCATGGGAGTAAGCGTGTTCTACAGTACGTAGCGACATCGTGCGGAGATCGAAAGTGAGCTTCGCCACGTTGTTACCGGTACCCATTCGAGCAACAGTAATAAAATTCTGGAAAACGTGTTCACAGACAGGAAACAAAACAATCCGTATGGAAGATGCGCATCAAATAAGTGACTAGGTGTTTGAATTTAACTTTGCAACCCTTGTATGCAGCAGTATACTGCCTGTATGCGATGCCGGTAGTAAATCGTGTAGGGCTTCACTTAGGGATAGGGTTAGGCGGCTCGATGTGTGGGCTGGCCTACTGAAAGCGATGTTCGGCACGATAACATTAGACTATAGGGTTTCAATCAAAAAACGTACGTACTAGAGAAACTATTAATAGATCTACTGTAGATCTGTGATCTGTCTCGGGCCAAGGTATACCTGGTAGAGGAATCCGTTCACGCCGTGAGACGGCCACTGCTCAGGTAACAAGCATTTCCGGCTAATATCTTACCAGGTACGTCTTACCCGACAAGCACGCCGCCTGGAAAAGTGTAGCCAGGGGATCGTCGGTTCCCATCTCCATTTTTCCCCAACGCGATGTATCTCCTGCCGAGTTAGACTAGACTATGCTCCGCCTCTCCTTTCCGATTATGTTGTTTTGCAGTGTCGTGGTAGAAGATGCACACCGCATCCCAAGCGAATGTGGTTAATCTTGGACGGTACCTGTAGCCTGTCGAGCAAATACGGCATTATTAATAGTCAGCATTCCGCAGTAGTACCGTGTTGTATCAGGTAGATATTACTCTACTGATGCACTATGCTTTGTATAACGGCTGTGCTACTACTGCCGTCGTCTAGCTACTGCTGTACTGCTCGTACCGTTTACCATCCATGTATCCACCTTGTATCCACGTATGTATGATGTCGTACCAACACGTACAGCGTGTACTCGTAGAGGTAGCACGAGAGGTACGCATCTCAATCAATCAAATCAACCAAATCAATACACCTGGTACTTCTGGAGCAGGCCTACCATTCTGCATATAGCACCCCAGGCGCTATTGGTCGAGTAGTCTTGACCCATACGTACGCTCGTCGCATGACGCCTTGCTATATGCCATTGGCAAGCCCTTGGGGACTCCACAGGGCAAAAAAATCAAAAGCAAGTGACGGCCACACTAAGCAGCCCGGGCTGCCGCGCAAGGGGTGCGTCCGAAGCGCTATAATTTAGGAGCTATAATGTACGAGACGCACGCAGCATGCTGCTGATGACATCAATCGTGCTGGTGCATGCTCGTCTTATAGGGTTGATAAAATTGACTTCTCGTGTCTTTCGGTCTATAAAAGCCGTCGCAAGAAGTTCGTCGATTCGTCTATTCCCCAACTCGATGTCGAATAGTTTCGTAACCGAAAAACATGCTAATTACAAATGGAGGGGATGCTTTGAATCGACCGTTGGGTCTTTCCCACTTGGGACTTTTTTCATTTTCTTGCTGCTTGTTTTCTGCCTTGAAGGGGCGGCGGCTGTTGCGTTGCAGCAACCACAGACAAGCACTCGTTCTAGCTCAACTTCGTATCAACTCGGCGTGCAGCAGCACTACGGTGCCCCTCGCACAATGAACACTCAGCCGCATTACGGCATGCATCATCCGAGTGTGTACATCAACCCTCCTGATGCTCGCAGTGGTGGTGCTGCTTCTCCGGTGGGTTTGCTCAATTTTGCCCACTGGCAGACTGGGCCGACTGAGGTTGATGCTGCTGCTGCTGGGGCAAAGGATGGACGACGAGGTGGGGTGCGGGGAGACGTAGACTGGGATGAGGGCTCCTCGACCAGGCGTCTGCAGCACCAACAGCAGGTGAACTATGAATAGATGCCTGGGTGGGTGGGTGCGTGGGTGGGTGGGTGGTACAGCTATGCACAACGGAACAGCGGATGTGTGAATCGTATTTATTATCAGGTGGCCTGTCGGTCGTGAGGAGAAAGGCTCGCCTATATCGAACGGGCTTGTTCCTTGGTTACTGCTGCTGTGGTGACGCGTTCGTCGTGATTTAGGCGCTTGCATCGGCCATACTCGTCAACCGGCAACGCCCTTCCTTTTTGCTTGGAAGGGCTCTTGCCACTTCTGCTGTTGTACTCTCTGGTATAGCAGTTCGTGCGACCCCTGATGGTATGATAGCAGATACCAATATGGGCAAATATGTAAGGACTTTTCAAACATTTTCATAATAAAATATATGGTCCTTACATTCACGTCCATGGATAAATGCCAGTGCGACATACCGCTTCTGCTGCTGATGTGCGCTACGACCCGAAAACCGCTCACATCTGTTCCATCCAGACTTCAGCTGGTCACTATACAAGGCAACCCATTATCTGCAATTTACTTGGCGCACGAGGTGTTTGTTGCCTTTGACCGTCTTGGTGCTGCCGGCGGGACCCATTTTCCGTCTGCAAAGACTCGCCAAAAACAATGAAGTGATGGGGTTTTGGCGTGGAAATTTTGCGCGCTATTTTTCGCCCGTTAGCCTCAAAGCACCTTTACCTTTGATCTCGACTCATTATTATCTCACGCTGCCGATGCTGAACAACAACAATGAGTAGTGGTGGTCGAGATGTTGTCAGGTCTCGGTAAACCTACAGCAGCCTGTGTTTTGGCGTTGCGCCTGCTGCACAACCTCCGCCGTTGCTCTACTGCTGTGGTCAAATGCGGTTTGTTGGTGTTTTTCTTTCGCGCGAAAAAAGCCTGGCACGAAAGATGCAAGATGACGCCCCTTGGTCTGTCGCGTGGTGTGGACATGGCTCACGCGCAACAAGGAAGACGTAAACAGCACAGAATGCAGCAGTAGAGTGCTACCGGTGTTGCGGCTACTGCTGCTGCAGTTGCTCGACGTACGAGCAAGTATATATAGTCTATACCAGGTACAAGCAGTTTAGGTGGGGTATTACTGGTATGATAATGCTCACCGGACTGTTCATTTCAGTCGTTGTTCTGATCTGGTACTTTTTTGGATATCGCGTATCGAAATTTGATACCTGGTAGATCGCTTTTTCGATGTGTCGAATTTCCGATATCTTGCGTCGAGTTTCCGATATCTTGCAGCCACCTGCCCTGCCCCGTCCTGCTCCATCCCACCCCAGTCCACACTCAGACAGCGCGACGATAGACAAGTCAGCCATCTGCATCTACAGGAGAGAACCCAGCCCCACAACAAGGACGCAGTTGGGGCAAGAGCTCAATGTGGTCCCCCGCCCCCCCAGCCACCGCCACCACCACCACCCCCGGTTCTGAGCGCATCACAACAGAGACACCTGAAGCAGATCCAGCTTCACGACCGCCTTGCTTTAGAGCAGCGCAGGGCTAACGCGGAGCACGGGGGGAGAGTTATGGAAGCACTGCCGCAACAGCATGGGGGGGGTGGCGTGCCGTACGCTGGGGAGGAACACGTTGGGGCTCCGAGGCCTACGGTGCAGGTGTGTAGGCAGGCGTTACTGCATTGCCTTCGATCATTCAAGATAACGCACCCCTTCCTACGAGCTGCAATTTGAACATGAATTTATCGAAAATGGGGAGATTGCAAATGCCGAGCGACGCGCCTTTTATAAAATCTCGATATATTCCCAAAACCGCTATTTTCCAGGGCTTTTCACGGGTCATGACCCGACCCGCGGGTCGGGTCAAGAGGGTTTCGAAATCTCGCGGGTCGGGTCGGGTCGGGTCGGGTCGGGTCTAGAGGTTTTCAAAATCTCACGGGTCGGGTCGGGTCACAACCCGTGAGATACGGGTCACTTCGAGGGTCAAGCCATAATGACCCGCGAGGTGTTTTGGGCTGACCCGCGGGTCAAACCCGCGGGTCCGCCTTTTTCAAACTTGCAGCTGAGAGACATTGATGCCGTGCAGGCGCCCCGTGGGTCGGGCCCGCGGGTCCGCAAATATATTACAAACATTTCCGCTTCCTGCCTCCCTCGTGCCGATGCTCCGATCATACAATGTCATCATAGCATGCAGAACAATCACCAGGCCGTACGTACCCCTAGCTACTCGTACCAAGGCATACAGCAGTGTGACGCGAATCCCGTACTTGCTGAAGCCGTAACAACAGTAGTAATATCACGGTCACACCAGTACAAAATGTGGCCAAACGTATAAAGTCAAGGAAGGGCAGTCGTCGTCGAAGCAGCAGCAGCAGCAGCAGACCCCGGATTCTCGCGGATCGCAGCCCCTGCTGACAGACCCACCGCCCCAGTCGTGGGCTTGCTGCCGGAGGCGGCTCAGCTAGGTTGCTTGCTGGGGCTGTAGACTGCACAGATGGAAGATAGATACAGCAGTAGAAGCTAGCTTGAGAATTATCATACCAGTACGAAATGTGACCAAAAAAAAAAACGTCAAGAAGCAAGAACAGCAGTCGTCGTCGAAGCAGCAGCAACACAGCAGCAGCAGCACCCTGGCAGCAGCAAGCACCAGCAGCAGACAACGCATCTTCGCGGATCGCAGCCCCTGCTGACAGATCCACCGCCCCAGTTGTGGGCTTGATGCCGGAGGCGGCTCAGCGAGGCTGCTTGCCGGGGGCAGAGATTGCACTTATAACTCATAACTAGCTCGCTCGTCGGGTCGCTCGTCGGGTCGACCCGGTTATCTAGCGGTACGGGCATGCCCATGCATGTGGGTTGCGGTTTCTTTATCATTTTTCGCGCGCACACCACATGACATAATCATCAGCTGCAAACAATGCCGGTAAAAACCCCCGAGAACACGACATACTGGGAAAAGTACGAGGGAGCAATGACCAACCAACCGACCGAGGTATACATGCTTTGACCCGTGATTTTTCGACTTTGACCCGTGAGGAATGTCACGGGTCAACTCGACCTGACCCGCATATCCCCGCATCTCGCGGGTCACCCGAATTGTGGCGGGTCGGGTCGGGTCAAGAGGATTTCAAAACCTCGCGGATCGGGTCGGGTCGGGTCAGGAGGTTTTCAAAATCGGGTCGTGTCGGGTCGGCTCAAGACGTCTCGAAATTATCGCGGGTCGGGTCGGGTCGGGTCGGGTCAAGACGTCTCGAAATTCTCACGGGTCGGGTCGGGCTGACCCGACCCGACCCGTGAAAAGCCCTACTATTTTACAGAGATTTTCACGGGTCATGACCCGACCCGCGGGTCGGGTCAAGGGGGATTTAAAATCTCGCGGGTCGGGTCGGGTTATAAAATTTTAAAATCTCACCGGTCGGGTCGGATCAAGAGGTTTAAAAATCTCGCGGATCGGGTCGGTCAAGAGGTTTAAAAATCTCGCGGGTCGGATCGGGCCGGGTCAGGAAATTTTCAAAATCTCGCGGGTCGGGTCGGGTCATGACCCGCGAGATACGGGTCACTCGCGGGTCAAGCCATCATGACCCGCGAGTTGTTTTCGGCTGACCCGCGGATCTGGCCCGCGGATCCGCCCTTTTCAAACTTACAGCTGAGGGCCGTTGCCGTGCAGGCGCCCCGCGGGTCCGACCCACGGATCCGTAAATCATACCAGGTACCTGGTACAAAACTTACCGCTTCTTGTTTCTCTCGTGCCGATGCTCCGGTCATATGTCATCACAGCGTGTAGAACAATCACCAGGCAGTGCCCCTACCTACTCGTACCAAGGCATACAGTGTGGCGCGAATCCCGTGCCGGCTGAAGCCGTAACAGCAGTATTAATAGTAATAATACGGTCATGACAGTACGAAATGTAACCAAACGTAAAATGGCAAGGGCACAGTCGTCGTCGAAGCAGCAGCAGCAGACCCCTGATTGTCGCGGATCGCAGCCGCTGCTGACGGATCCACCGCCCCAGTTGTGGGCTTGCTGCCGGATGCGCTGCTTGCCGGGGCTGGAGACTGCACAAATAGTAGATACAGCAGCAGTAGTAGTAGTAGTAGTAGTAGTAGTAGTAGTAGTAGTAGTAGCAGCTAGCTCGAGAATTATCATACCAGTGCGGATTGTGACCAAACTTAAAAAAGCAAGAACACCAGTCGTCATCGAAGCAGCAGCAGCATGAGCAGTAGCAGGGCACCAGCAGCAGACGACGCATCCTCGCGGATCGCAGCCCCCCTGCTGACAGATCCACCGCCCCAGTTGTGGGCTTGCTGCCGGAGGCGGCTCAGGTAGGCTGCTTGCCGGGGCCGGAGACTGCATAGGAAACTAGCTCGCTCGTCGGGTCGACCCGGTTATCTAGCGCTGCGGGCGTGGCTAATTGGCCATGCGTGTGGGTTGCGGTTTATTTCTCATTTTCGCGCGCATACCACAAAATACTGCTGCAAACAATACCGGTAGAAAGAACCATAGAACACGATATCCTGGGAAAAGTACGAGGGACCAAGGACCATCAAACCGACCGACGAATACATGCTGTGACCCGTGACTTTTCGACTTTGACCCGTGAGGAATGTCACGGGTCATGTCGACCTGACCCGCATGAAACCCGCATCTCGCCGGTCACCCGGATTGTAGCGGGTCGGGTCATAGGGATTTCAAAATCTCGCGGGTCGGGTCGGGTCGGGAGGTTTTTACAATCTCGCGGGTCGGGTCGGGTCAGCTGACGTCATGTACGATTGTGTTCATCGTTCCATTATTTGGAGGCGTTCCTTGCGTTTATTGAGGCCGACACTGTAGTTACGACTAAACGGTCGTTGGTATCGATAATCGTCCACCTTTTGGCCAAGCTCGGCATGGTCGTCTTTGGCCACTGCACCGACTCCCAGACTCTACCGCAAGCGATAAACAGGTTTTGACGTCGACCACCATTAAACAACTAATGAAAGTCGACAAATAGTAATGCTGAACCCTATGCGCGATAAAAATAAAGGCACGGCCGGGGAGGGAGAAGGGACGAGGCTTGTGACCATAGCTTGTTTGGAAGGCATCTATGGGTAAAACCTCCTACGAATTGAGCTGGAAATTAAAGGTTATGTTGATATCAACATTTTCGACAATGGGTGCTTATTCGGAGATGCAGTCGTTTCTCGTCTGCATATCGTTAATCGGTCGATTAATACTTCTTCGCCAAGGCCATCGTGGCTTGTGTTTTGTCGGCTGCATACATTGGCTACACGATAAACAGCTTTTTTATTTTAAAGACAACCACGGCGAGGTTGTCGAAGACGCAATATTGGTCGATGGAATTGTCGTCATTCGGCTGCCTCTTCGCCAAGCTCTTGGTGACTATTTTGGTGGACTACATCCATGGCTGCCTTTGTCGGCTGCATCCACGCTCAAAGCGTCGGCAGTGAGTGGGTCCTTGCCACAAACGAAAAACGACGTTTTGACTGAGTTAAATCGACACACGACGCGTATGAAAATACGCGGAAGTGTGGTGAGCTAAAGCTTTATTTTTCCCCATCCGCCGGAGGATAAAAAAAAAAAAAAAAAAAAAGACGTTTTGACGTCAACCACCATTAATGGGTGCTTATTCCAAGAGGCAGTCGTTGCACGTCAAATTTTCGTATACCGACTTCCTCTTTGCCAAGCTCGTGGGGGCTGTCTTTGTCGACTGCATCCATTGGCCGACACGATAAATATTTTTTTCCGAAACCACCACAGTGAGCTTGTCAAAGACGTGTTAATAACGTTTAGCACGGATAATACCACACCCCCCTTGAATAACACCCCCCCCTATAAAAGCGCACCAGGGTTTATGAAAAAAAAATGTATATATATATATTTTTTTTTTTTTTCGACCGTCACTTTATCATCGGGGGTACGCTGAATACCACACCCCCTTCGGAAGTACGCCAGAAAACATGTCTAACTCTAAAGTATCACACCCGGTTAGGCCCAATCTTCGAAGACGAGCGACCCGAGTAGTGAGTCAGACTTAGAAATCGAGCGTGGCGAGGAATAAGTCCGCCTCAAGCCAAAAAAATTGGGAGTAAGACGTGCGAATTCCGTTCGTGTTAATCCCCGACATTCTGCAAGGTGACGATACTTGTCGTTACCGAACAGCGCGTACCGCTACGGTGTCACGGTAACGGTATGATGGTTTGTGCTGGGTGTGGGCTAGAAACTAATGTTTCATATCAAGATGGCATCGGTCAGTTTTTCCGTGGGACAGGGCCTCTTAAATTTTATCCTCGGGAGTTTCATCATCGAACGTGGTACCGGCAACGGTTATCTAGCATCGCGGAGAGGCGTTTTTTGTGATGCCATCCGCGGGTTTAAGCTTGGGCCTTCCTATCACCGGCATTGCGTGGGCATGGCAACACAAAATGGTTTGAAAACAACGCCTCTCATGCGTTAGCACAACCTTTGTTATAACGCACCCCTTTGTTCGCACATCCCCTGTAACACTCCCCCTTATTATCACACCCCCTACAATCTGGCCGGGGTCTGGTCACACTCCTTCGTGATAAAAGATGCCGCTACCACACCTCGTTGTCACACCCCCTGTCATCTGGCCGAGGCTGTTCGCACTCGATAGCAACCGACGTCCCGTTAGCGCGCACCCTGAATACCACACCACCTCGTTATCCCATCCTCCAGCTCCGGGGCTTCTGTGCATGGTGCTCCAGCACCAGGAGTACGCTAGATACCACCCCCCCCTATAAAAGTACTCTCGATAATGATGTTTTCAAAGGTCAAAAAGCTATCACAGGGGTGTGCTTTCATCTGTGCCATACGGTAGTCTCTGGACGCGTGGTTGCAGTGGCCTTTGCCATGTTCTCACCCTACAAATCATACCAGATACAGTAAAATCGTTTTCCAGAAAATGAGGCATCGATGGTACGGAGGTGGCTCCATGATTTGAAACCGGTGAATTACTTGGAGAATCTAGGCCACATCGATCATCGTGCCTGTATCCCACGAACCCAAAGCCAGAGAACATACGTTGAAGGAGAAATACTGACCATCCCACCCACCCAGCTTATGCATGCAGTAGTTTCTTGCTTAACAACCTTTGAGGACCGGAGAAGTCTGCGAGCGCCTTGCCACACTCAGCCCGTGCGGAAGCAACTAGGGATGTCTTCAAAAAGATCCGAGATTGGAACAAAGCTGTAGGTTCCGGCCTATTTGAGCCTATCTGAGGCACAGTACCGGAGCCACAATCATTGCCTTCAACCTCCGCCCAACGGGCAAGTACAAGAGGAAGCAGAAACAATTTCAAACCACCCTAGACATCCTGCGTGCTGAGTAGCTTCTGTCCCGTGTTTTATTTTTATTTTATTTTATTTCATTTCACTTTTTCCAGGATTACTACCGCGATGAGCGCCCAGCGCGGAGTCACATCCCGGGCGAGACCCTCCTGCTTCGGGGCAGGAGGCCTCATCTAATCCAATACTTATTTTAAATGATCGGTGAAGCCGCAGAAGAATACTACAGTACCAAATATATTTCGATGTTTGAGGTGGTCCGCACATTTTTTTTCAGTTTTCCCGGAACGCGCGGCGAAGCCGCGCTCGGGTCGGAGCCCTAGCGTGGGTTAGGGTTAGGGTGGGTTGACGCCCTCTTGCGATCTGAGACAAAAGCAGCACAAAGCACACACAAAACAGCTTTAAAGCCTCTGTAAAGTGAAATATATTTGGTACTTTATCTGGCACGATTTGTGGGATAAAGCCTGTACAGGCGCCTCCGTGGTTGTCGTGAATCGACTATATTAGTGTATCTTGGCCGAAGTCGTGTATCATGCCAGTCAAATGGCTAACAGGTGAGCCTGTCAATTCAACCATAGTTACTGGTGTACCACGTATGTGTGTTAGTATCCCGCCTATCTTGGGCCACGGTTACAGACATTTCTCAACATGGATGCTATCGTGACTCAATATTGCTATTAATTGGAGTTTGCTGAAAAACACAACGCCTAACCAAGCATGATGCTGTCCAACAAAACGTTGTTTTGCATCTTTTTCGTACCTTGGCCGTCGTTGTGCCTCGGAACAGTTGCAACACATCGAGCGGCATCAGCGGCAAACACCCCAACACCGGCCGCCTGGGCAGCACCAGCAGCACCAGCAGGCAGTCTTGCCCCTTCCCCGCTACACGAACTCTCTACCGCAAGGGGGCCCTCACTGTCCATCGCCAATTGTGCAAGTGCCCATTTACAAGACGCTCGAAGAAGCTCTGCATGAACAACAGAAGCAACAAAAACTTCAGCAGCAGCAGTCACAGCATGGCTATCCCCCCAATTTGGTGCACCCTCACCAAGCGGGAGCTATTGCTTTCGCGGCGCCGTCACCGAGGATAGCTCATGGCCCGAGTCATGGTTTGACTATCATACCGGGTGGTTATGAGTCGTTCACCACAGCCGATCGCCTGTCGTCGCCTAGAATTATCCACCACCACCAGCAGCAGCAGCAGCAGCAGCAGCACGAGCGCCAACAGCAGCAGCGGCATGAGCACCGTGGTAGGCAGGTGCATGTGACCATCTCCGAAGGTCTCACGCGCAGCCAGCAGCAACAGCAACAGGCGCATCATCGCTCCGTGAGTATTTCAGGTCGACAGCTGGCTAGCCCGGGGAGGGGCTTTTCGGGTGGAGTTGACGGCAGAGCATCCCCACAGGGGGTTGGGGGGGTTTCGCAGCAGGTAAAACAAATAATGTAAAGTCGCGGTTCCTCGCTTATGTAGTGCGGTACCTTTGCTTTAGGCAAGGCCCCAGTTGGGTGACGTAAAGATCGCTTGTATCGATTTCGTCCTACAGGTTACCTTACTACCTGGTAATAATTATATCTCGGTACAGGCCCGGATCCCACTTTGTTGCGGATGTTCTCGTCTGACAAGGCGCCGCACCAACGGGGAACCACGACTTTAGTTGGCCGCACCAACGGGGAACCCTGGTATTGTGTCATAATCATGCATTTCATTATTATTTCTTGTCCGATGTTTTTTTTTTTTTTTTTTTTCTTAATATATATTCGTGCCGGTCGCCCCGGTGGCGTATCAGGTTGTCCTCGAGCCTGGTATAGGTCAGTTACGTGAGTTCGAACCCCCCCGAGTGCATACTCGTATAAATTGGTGGGGACTTTTCTTGTGCACTGATTGACTTGCGGAAAGCGCGAAAGCGTGAGTTAGCAACACTCGATGAAAAATCGACGAGCAGTGGGATTGCTAAACCCTGTGCGCGATAAAAATTGAAGGCAAAAACCGAGGGGGAGAAGGGACGAAACATGTGTTCACGGCTTGTCCAGAAGCTGGAAGGTAGATGTGTGTAAAAAAAAAAATGTCCTAAAGGAAGTTTCAATTCCAGCTTTCCATTCTCGCCGTGATTTTTGCCCGCCTGGTTCTGTTTGCAGAACCGGTTGCGTCCCCGCACCGCGACCGGGAACAAAAATCTCCGCTCTCGGAAAACGCCTGACAAAAGTTCAATGTTTATCTCCCCTCCCTGTCCATCACCCATCTGATTTTGTTGGCAGAACCGGCCCTTCCGAGGCCCCGTTCCTCCCCCGCCGCCGCCACCGCCTCCGTTGCAACCCGCACCGGTGCAGCTCCAGGCATTACAGGTGATGAATTTTATGTTGTTTTTGCCCTGCTAACCTCGGACCCATCCTTGTATTTTGGGGGGGTTTTAGGGGGAGCTCTCATTGCCTTCTCCAATTTGTCATCCTGAAACAGTTTTTTTCAGGCTTTTTAGGGGAGGCTCTCATTGCCTTCTTCAATTTGTCATTTTGAAACCGTTTTTTGACACGGTGGATGTTGAATTGAAGTCAGTGTGAATTGAAATCAATGCTGCTGGCACAGATGGGAGTTAGATTTCGCACATATGTCCTTTTTGGGTTTGCCTGGAAATTCTTCTTTATGAAAATGTCTACCAGCATGAGTAAACGCGTCGTCAAAGCCTTTACAACTGGAAACCCTTCGGGGGGAAAACATTATTACTCAAGATTTGTATAGGGAGGGATTTTGGGGTTCTTTCTAAAGGGGTTAATAGACATTTGAGACTTGATTGTAGTGCAGCCGCAAAACTAAGCGCAAGCACATTCTTACTGTGGTGCGAGCGTGCAGCACACAGGAGTGCCAGCTGTGCGCTCTTCTTACAGGAACTTGCATTGGATTTCGACAGTAAAAACGTCGTCAGCTAATCTAGAAGTAGGGGTTGCTTCGTGTGAAGGATGCTGCAATCGTCATTTTATTGGTCAATGTTGTCCCTCTCACGCCCCACAAGGGCTCAAACAACCTCTGAACCAAATATGTACAACTGTAGGAGCATGCCCATCCCTACTCCATCAATGCCACTTCTATGACTAATATGATTACAGTGTATTTCAAGTGTTACCGACTTGAACCCCTGTGTGTGGTGACGATTGATTTGATATGCCCTTACCTCCAACAGGGCAACTTTTCACATACCAGGCACCAAGTTGTTGTCGATGTTTAATGTCAGCATACAAAGGAAATCTATACTATATAGTCTAGTCCAATTGACTTGAGAAAAGGAAGACGTTACCCATCCGACCTGAAGACCTGAACAAAATAAAACATTCAATATTAACGGGTTGGTCCTTCATGTCATGTGGATCCTGTTTTGTTGCGGGTCTCGGTGACTATGCAGAGGCCGACAACACCGGGATCCCGGCCTGGGCTCCAAGTTCAGCTAACTGAACATGTAAACGGACCTGGAGCTCCATCACCAGCGATCGTGTACGCGTACCCTAGCCGCGGCGACTATAACAACATGATGAAGTTGCCGCCGGGATTGGTTCAAACTCCTCGTTCGACTCGATCTCAGGTGTGAAAATCATAATTATATAATCATTGTCCCGTTATTAATAGATTGCATTGGTAGAGTAAAGGTACACCTAGCGGGGTCGACACCATCTCGGGTGTGGCAACTAGTAATTACGATTGTTATTGCTTATGATTGTGTTAGATTGTCTGCCGCTGTCAGTTACATATCACCTACTCTGTTTCCTGTTCTTCTGGTCCGTCCCGCTTTAGGCTTCCTTCCCCGTGCGTGGTTGCGACCCTTGCAGACCAGCTTGCTGTTGAGCTTGCTGTTGAGCTTTCTGATATAGTTTATGTTGAATTTTTCTCAACGGTTGTGTGGGATCCTTACGTTCCGAATATGTCGTGACCATTCTGCTAAACTGGCTGTTTGCGTTCAATCAGGGCTTCTCTTCTCACCCCTGCTGTTGATTTTTCTGATGATATTTCCATTGGACTTTGAGTTGAACGTTTCTCGACGGTGGGATCCTTTCGAACGTGTGTGTCTCTCCTTTGGGGGGGCACATTTGATTAAGCCTTACCGTTGAACCGTCTGTTGATCGTTTCACGTTGAACTTGACGTTGAAGGTTATCACCGGTCGTCACTCTTACTGCTGAACTTTCTGTTGATGCTGTCGCTGAACGTTGTGTTGAAGGTTTCTCAGAGGTGGGATCCTTACGAGTGTGTCTCTCCTGCAGGGGATCACGGTCACAATGGATTCCGTTCCAGCTACAGGTGCGTGCGGTCGATCGATCCGGCTCATTTCGTGTTTATCCGCCCCAGCATCGTTGGAATTTTTCTGCCATCCCAATTATTATCCTCGCACTATTCTCGCTCTCCCTCCCAGTAGCAATTCAGACCCGGGGTCGTATAGCGGGCCCTCCTTCCTCCTCCCCACCACGGTACGTGCCTTCATTTTTATCGCGAGAAGAACTCAGCATTTTCTTCCCTCGTCGACTCGCGTCGAATTATGCTCTCAGCAGTTGATCCTTTTTTTGCATTTTTGCAAATATAGTCTCATCTCACCACGGTGGGAATCAAACTCAAGGACCAACGCTAGTAGTATTCGAGGGTAACCACTAGACCACCGGGGAAACCATGTATACCATTAAGCGATCTTCGTCGTCTGGTCGATACGGCGGCGGCGGTCTAGATTACAGACTTTATATACTAGTTTTGATGTTGGACCCCCTAAAGCTGTGGCCGAAGACGTCCGAAACAGCCGCCTCTTAACACATTCGGCTTGACACGACTTGACTTGACCTTTTTTAGCTTGTTTTTGCATGGCGTGGGTTGGCTTGGCACCATAGGAACAAGGAGGGGCAGCCGTATCGCCCGAAGGCTCCCCTTCTACCTCGTCTTAAACCCTAACCCCACCGTAAACCTATCCCAACCCTAACCCAACCCTCCTTAAGTCAACCCTGACGCTAACCCAACGAGAAATTCCTCGCTAGGGGTGCAGCAGAAGTTTCTGAGCTCCTGGCATGAGCAGCCTAACACCTCACCCGAAACATGACTGCTAAGACATTCGTTCGCGCAACCCGACCAACATTTCTATTCGCTAGTCCTCACACTAATACAACAAACATACCCCAACCATGACCCAATCTTAGCCCAACCGTAAACCTTTCCCAACCTCAAACCTATTCCAACCCTAACCCAACCTTACTTAACTCAACTCTGACGCGAACCCCACCCTAGTCCAACCTGACCGCACCTAACCAACCATGACCCTTACCCAACCCTATCCCTCATCCGACCCTAGCACAACCCTGACCCAACCCTATTCTAACCCTAACCTAACCCTGACCCTAGGAACAAGGAGGGAGCCGCCACGGTATCGCTCGAAGGCTCCCCCGCCACGTCGTCCTTGACCGGGGAGTCAACTGGAGACACTGCTACAATTTGTAGTGAAAGCACGAGCACGGCTGATGTCGACGATAACAGCACTTTCATCAAGGTGAGCTGGTTGTGAGAGATAAATTGTTGGTCGTATCACGCCAACAGGTTGTTCTTGTTGGCAGTGGTGCTGTGGGTGTGGTGGTGGTGGTGGTGGTAGCGTTATTGTTAAGGTTGCTGTTTTTGAAAGTCCGCATTGTAGGTTTTATTTTGTCCCATAACACGCCTATGCATGGTGGGCGTCAGTCAGCCTATCATATATGGTCGGCTTGGCTCCTGTGTTTACTCGTAGCAATGAGAGTAACGGCTGTGCTTCCGCCTAGGATACCTCGATATTTAATTTACATATGTCACGCGTTAAACTTTTTTTGCCGCAAGGCTTATTGTTAATAGTGGGCCTGCGTCTACGCAGCGTTCGGGTATTGAAGCCTGCTCTTCCTCATGAGATACTTGCACCTTTCATGACGATTGTCACGCGGTAAATATTTTTTTGCGGCAACAGTCACACACATGATTTTTTAATATGTTTCATAAGGTACACCATGGCACCATATACGATATGTCTCTATTTAATCCTCTTTCGGTTTGGGTTTACAGCCGTTGTTGATTATAACCGGTGTGATGAAGCGGTCTACATCAAATACTTTTCAACTTAACTACAAATGCCTTGATTTAAACTTTGTTGTTTGCAGCCCTTGTCGAGCCTAACCGACGTGATCCAGCGAGGATTCCACGGCGAAGAGAAGCCGCAAGGCGAGACCGACGCGGCCAAGCCAGAGGTTATGCCGCATTGCGACAAAAATGCACAGGTAAGCTCTATAGATTGCGAATGTACCCACGCGCACGTGGTCACCCACTTGTAGTGACACTTTAATTTTTGTAAGGGCGTTAGATGGTCGATTCGTTCATGGCGTCTATTAATAGTAGGGTGGCAGGCACCCTTTGGGATCACAGTCTGTCGACACTATTTTTTTGCCGCATTTTAGTGGAACGCACCTAATTACCACACAAAACGTGTCTTGGCGGTTTGTCGTTTTTTTTACAATTCTGTGTACACGTAACCACACCCACCCTACACTGCAGTGACCCGTTCATTTTTGTCACGCTGATACACACACCCGCAGTGGCACTTTTAATCTTTGTCGTCAGGATGTTACGGCCATCGCTTCTCGGATAGCCTCCTTCCGGATCTAATCTAAGGCAGGCCTCCCAAAGCCAACATCCTCATTTCACCACCTCTCTCTGCATTCATTGTTGGCATTTACCAGGGGAGTGTATTCGAGACGCCGAGGCGCGTCCAAAGGGTTTCCATTCCCGATAGCGGTGCCGCATGTGGGGACGACAAGGAAAACGCTCGCTGCAAGATCGGGGTGGTCGGAGGGGGAAAGAAACTTGGCGGCAACACCGTCGGCGTCTGCAGTGAGAAGGAGACGTTGTCGGGAAGCAAGCGTGGAGGGGATGAGATTGCTAAGCAAAAGTCTTTCACCGGCAGCTACTTTCAGGTGCTTGTTTTACATTTTATTTTGAGCGAAAGCAAGCTCGTAACGTTGACGGCGCCGATCAAAAAAAGGGACGGACCCCTGCCAAGTCCCTCAGTCGTCCGCCTACCACCAACATGCGTAAGCTACTAAGCTACTACTGTATTTAGCAACAACTGTACCATCTTACTTGCTCCCTGTCCAACATGCTCCTATGCATAAGAGTACAGTAGGTTTCGGGCCAATGACAGCTGCCTGCAGTTGATGGTGTTGCACTGTCTCTTCCATCTCTTTCCAACTGCTGCTATCAATATGTGTCGGGCATAAATCAGCCACGACGTACGAATATATACTAATATTTCCATGTGTGATTATTTTGCCGTTTTGCATATAATCCCAAATGCACCCACCCGTTAATAAGTTTCGGGCCTTGAGTAGTTGAATTAAGGTGCTTGCCATATTTGCCTTGCATCCTATTCTTACTGCGCCTATCAGTACGTTTCGGGGCTAATCTACTTGAATTCAGGGGAGGGTAGGTAACCTTACTTTTTGCTCTTGTAAATGGGTGAAGGGTGCATTCGAATCCTTTTTAGGCATATCTTCCCATGGCACAACGTTGCGTTTTTTTTGCACGGGACACCTTGACCCATTGAGCATTCCTCCCTCCAAATATGTCTGTCGGGACTAATTCCTTGGGGCTATTAAATAGTGTGAGATTGAAACTCGATTAGAATAAACGTTCATTGAGCGTGTCTGCCCGTTGCCTATAGTGGGTAGCTTGTTTTCTGATTCAGCCGGAGGGGACTACATGATATGATAACTGTAGGACACATTTTCTGCCATCACATCAAGGACCGACTTTGTGCGGGTAAGTCTGCTGCTTCATGTAACTTTTTCAAGTGTGAACTGCGTAGGCTCTTGATTGTTGGTCTGTGGGCCTTTTTAGTTGTTTTTGGCCATCCAGCAATGTGCAGCACAAGCGTCAGCGTCGATCATTCCTAACTGAGCATGTCCAAAAAAACAAAACCAAGCGAAAGCAATGGAACCTACCTATGTATGGATTCTAACTTGTCAAAGCTTTCTTGGAAGAGTGTCGTAAGTGTCATGTGTAGTTGTTCATAACGCCCCTTCTTCGCTTTTCTCTTGTCTCGCCCCCTCATTTTGCTTCCATTGGCTTCTGTTGGCTTTTTTTTCCGCAGGTGTCGCCTTCCTCCTTTTTGAAGCCCAACAAACGTCAGCGTAATCTTGTGTAGTGTATCACCTACACTTGTTGTGCATCGCGCTGCACAACGGTGAACATAAACGGACGGACAGCTCAGCACTTGGCACAACGTTAACGTTTCGTAAACTTCAAAGACTTGGCGGTGTCGACCCAAGACACGTTTATTTCAATTCAAGTGCGCTCTAACCGTTTAGTGCTGCAAAAATAGTTCCACACTCAATTCCAAGCAGTTTGGCCCTAAAAGAGGTGAAGGCAGCCCCTTCTCTACGCACTAACTTCAGTGGGAGGTCCCAATAGTGCCGGTGAAATGGCTTGGAACGAACAGAACTCTCTATAGTTCCCACAGAATCGCCCTTTCCTTGATAGTGCCGGTGCCCTGTGTAGTGCTGGTATGTTGGGCTAAAATAAAACATACCGGCACTATTGAGGGCAGGCCGCTGTACGAGAGTTGGAGTTATTAATAGGCATGTTTGGCAGCGATGAAGGGGTGCAGTTTGACGCTACCACATAACCAAGGGGAACCGTTGACGTACGGCGGGGTGTGGTGCTTTGGTATTGGTATGGTGTGGTGTGACAGTGTGGTGCATGATGATGTGGTGTGGTGAAGCTCACACGAGCGAGGGCCGTGACCTAGGCATCGGTCTATACTAATAGCAAGTGATGTTGCAGTGCTTGTATATTAGTATCCTTCCATCCATCGGTATCGCGCATACCAACAGCAAGTCATGCGCAAGTTAACTACTAGTGTAGATCATCATGGCACGTGCGCTAGGCACCGGTCTCGCATATGCGAATAGTAAGTGGGGTGCTAGTTGAGCATGATGTATAGTGCGTGACCCATCGGTATCGTCCATATTAGCAAAAATCGGTTTGCTAGTCAAGGACCGGTGTGCTAGTTAGGTGCTGGCATGCTGTTAAGTGCCGGTGCGCTAGTTAAGTGTGACCTAGGCGTCGGTATCGTACATACTAGCAAGTGATGACACTAAGAGCAAGTCATGGGCTAGTTAAGTGTAGCCCTATCATACCGTCATGGCAAGGGTCAGGCGTTGGGAGGAACAGATCATATGCCTTTTTTTTATGGGGTCACGGACGGCGGGAACGGTGCGCTACTTAACACTGTTTTCTCCAAGTTTTTGTTTGCTCTATTTTTTTTTCTTCTTGTCACGATTTCACCTAACACGTAACATAGACGGGGTTAGAAATTCGTCTACACGAGCTAAGCAAGAGAGCAGCCTCCAGGGCGGCTTTAGATCGCTTTCTGTTGTTGTCGCTGGTGTTCTTGTTTTTATTATTTTTGTCGTTTTGCTCCGGCTGTTGATTGCCTTTTACCACAGCAGTTTTATTTTAGTAGGAGTAATTTATTAATTTATCGGTAGGCACTGGGAGGGGAAAAAAATGGATATCTTCATCTCCATGACATGTTACATTGCTCAACCCCGTTAGAACTAACTGCACCCTCGTTTTTGAGGGCAAAGCACTTGGAGTTAGAGTTAGAGAATTGGATTTTTTGCAAGGGAAACGTCATTTTGTTTCGGAAACGTAAGGCCCGCGAGTTGTATGTAGCTCGGACTCAATCAAATGTGCCTTTTTTGTTTTGTTGTGAGGTTAGGCTTTGCTCGCACCTATTGGATAGGCTTGAGCAATTCCATGGAGGATGTTTCGTGATGGCTGATTCGGTGACTTGTTAATTTTACTTTGTTTTCGTCTATGATGTCGGTCGGTCATGTTACGCCGTTCGTGTACTCTTATTACCATAAACATGTCTATGATTTTTATTTGACCAAGTATTTGGAAGTACTTGTATAGCACGCTATGACTTATGGCAGTTCCTTCAACACGTTTTCGCGACGAGCTTAAAAACAAAGGCTAGCATAAGGGTAGGGCAGGCGGCATGCAATTAATTGCTTGCGTGCAAGCGTGCACTTGACGTTTGGTTCTGATACAATGGCAGTTAGTCGTCTTTAGTGTCGAGTTGATCACATTGTGTGTGCGTGTGGAATCGTGCGTGCGCTTCACGCTTGTCTGAAGGGCGTACAGTTGCTTTAGCTTACAGTGGTAGATCTCCTTGTATTTCCACTTCGCCTCACAGTGTGCCTGGTATTACAGAGTGTAACCAAACATTGGTGAATTCGTTGGGCTGCAATGCTGCCTTGTACTGTCATGTATGTGTGATTCGCCGTGCTGCGAGGTCGCCTCTAGTGTATACGCGTTCTGGAACGGGAAACTAATGGTCGGTGTACCTTTGCCATAGTGCAGCGTATGCCCAGCAGCGTGCTAGCGTATCTATCCCGGTGCATACTCGTTCTGGACGGTACTGTGCCTTTGATAACGTGTAAGGTATGCCCAGCGGCGCGTTCGTCTATGACAAAAGCCTGTTTTTTCGAGTTGGAAATTATGTTAGGTCTATTTGGTGCTGATGACTGAAGATAGATGATAATGAAAAGAAGTTCAGCGTATGCCCGCCGGGGCGCTCGCTCGTCTATGTCTGGTTTTCGGGGATCGAACATTATATCGTGTGGATATGGTGATGATAACGGTGATAGTGCCGGCGAGAAAAGAAAGCAAAGGTCGCGAGTCCATCTGTCGATTCCACGTGCATAGGGCTGGTCGGGAATCGCCGTAATACAGTGGATTGATCTCCATTTTCAGCACCTAGCTTCATGTGGAAAGTGCGAGAGCGTGAGTAAACAAGAATCGACGAAATTCGGCGAGCTTGAGAAAAAGCTGAGACGTGGGAGTGCCGAACCCTATATGCGCGATAAAAATGAAGGCAAGTGCCGGGGGGGGTGAGAAGGGAAGACACCTGTGACCACAGCTTGACATTGTCCAGGAGCCGCCGAGGGTAAAACACCTCTTTACGGTTGGGCTGGAGAATAATAAAAGTGATGATTTTAGAAAAACGTACCTGGTATAGTCTAATATGTGGTTGCAGTATTCGCGGCACAGGCAGAAACCGTCGTCGCTTGGGTGGGAACTGGGCTACGTACTGTTTATTTTTTCTAGGTCTACCATATTACAATAGACTAAAAAAGTGCAGAGATGTACGATGTCACTTGGTAAACCTATATTAAATGGTACTACTATTGGTAGTAGTACGAATATTCTTGTACAGTTAGTCTAATAATGAGATAATGTGCACAAGTTAGCTCTACGATTCACAAATTGTCTCCGCAGCAATTATAATACCGTCACAATAATAATACGTGATTCTCTGTACGGCTACTTGCTGTATACCAGGGTACAACAATAATAGTAGTGTGTATTTATGCTGTAGTGGGGATACTAATTACCCGTAACACTGAGGCTTGAGGGTGCCCACATGTATTTTTTTCACTGACGCTTTTGCGCTGATTGAAGGTTCGACTTAATGCAGTAGTAGTAGTTGTTGTATGCCGCTGCTGTTAACTGTTGTTGTTGTAGTATCATAGTGTGCTGCACTTGGTACCTTGTACTATGCTCTTGTCCGTGATAGGTTGTAAACTTCACGTAATAATACACGACGCTTTAAATAAATGGTTATGATATCTGCCATATCGTGGTTATTGTAGGAGGGCGTGAAACACTGTCCAACCGTTTTACCCGATTGAATGGAGCTACCTAATAATACCACGACATTGTGGAAAGTAAACTCCCAGGCTTGTCCCAGGACGTATTTGTGCTCCGCGATCATCCGGTGAGTGTAACTGCTGCTGCTGCTGATGAGGCGGGTTCCACGGATAAGATGAATTGGGTGTCCCGCCGTTAAAAAAAAAAAAAAAATCCACTTCTACGGGTAATCGTTCGGAAACGCGCGAAAAAGGGGTTCTAAAAAGTTGGCAGAAAAAAAAAAGTTCCCCTTCGTCGAGATTTTTTTTTTTCGCCGCATTGCAAGGGCGCACAAAAAAAAAGGTCGACACCTACGTATGATACCAAACTTTTTTTTCGCCCTTCCAGAGGGGGGGGGGGTACGAAGACCCCACCCCCCCCCCATTACGCCACATAATTTCCTATGCAAACAACCCCTATTCTAAATCCTATATAATAAAGGGGCAGGGGGGGTACTAAAGCGCAGACACGCAGCCCCCTGGTCGCGCAGCAGCAGCCTGCGTACCAGCTACGCACAGCGCAGAGCACCGGAGATATAGGGAGAGAGCAAGAGAGAGTGGTCACAATGAGCACACAGCCTCCATGGTGAAGGGACCTCTGCTACAACCCTCCTTCGACAAGACAGCTTGACTACAAAGCGTCTGCGGAAAGCCAGCCGATGGCGAGGACTTCATCTGCTGCTGCGGGGCCAACGACGGTTCAGGAATGGACGAGGGCCAGGCCATTGAGCGTGAGTGTTCGGCACAGCACAGAGAGTGAGTGGAGAGGCAAGAGGGCAAGCGTGATATTGGAGGGTATCGTGTACCTCGCAGCAGCAGCAGCGGCAAGCACTGAAAAGACAAAACTATGGTTTATCATATGTAAAAGTACTCACCATCGAGCTGTGTGTGTCGTGTTGCCTCCTCCCCAATAACTGACAACATCAGCAGTAGCAGAAGCCTAGCCTTGGCAGCAGCAGCAGCAGCAGCAGCAGAGCAGCAATACCAGAAGCCGTAGCCGCATGATCAAAATCGATAAAAAAAACGCGCACGAAATGCGAACCAACTAAGTAAGTTACTCCGCGTCCCTGTTGGTCCCTGCACGCCTTTCGCATGCGAGCAGAGCACTATTGCCTATCGGAAAAATCGCCGGGAAGACTAGCAGCGGCAACTATTAATAGGTGTGCAAGAAGTGCAAGCGCGATTTCGGACGCAATATAGAGCAACTGAGCCGGACCCGCGTGGAGACTCACGAACAGTCGCTTCAACACAAGTGAGGACTTGTGAGGACAGCAGTTGTTGCATTCGCTAGCACAAGCAGTTTCGATACAACGTAAACAAATGAAAAACGTCAGCTGTGAGTACGACCGATTGAATGGCTAAAACTCAACTTTGCAAGCTGCGTGGTACACTAGATCTATGTTTCATTTACGGAGCAGTTGTTGCATTCGCTGGCACAAGCAGTTTCGATACAACGTAAACAAATGAAAAACGTCAGCTGTGAGTACGACCGATTGAATGGCTAAAACTCAACTTTGCAAGCTGCGTGGTACATTAGATCTATGTTTCATTTACATATGATATATATGGTGTTTGTGAAATATACCTGGTTGTTAATACACTGCTTCACAATTTTTACGGGAGGTCGTTCGCGCGTGTTCAGCAGTTTGGGAACTGCCACGCTGGACGTTTTTTAGTCGCGCAATGTATGAGGCTGCAGGCCTTGTCGATGTGTGTATGTGAAAAGCAGGAGCAAATTTGTATTTTTTTTCCACGGCTGATCAATTGCTATTGCTCATGTCGCAAGTTGCATGTCGACTAACTAACGCGTGTCGACAGGGGTGCTGGTTCCGCGGCGGCGGTGGGGAGCGGGCGCACGTTGGTGGATTTTTTCAAACCGAAGAACGCCACGGACGGCGCGAAGGAGTCGCCGGTGTTGATGGACTGTAGTAGCGGCGGGGGCGCAAGCGGTGACGCTGACGTGGTGGCGACGGGAGTTGTGAGCAGGGGTGAGGGAGTTGCGGGCGCGGGCAGTGACCCCGACATGGTTGTGACGGGAGTTGTGAGCAAGGGTGAGGGTGGTGCGGTTCGCGGGCGGTTTCGCTGACGTGGCTGCGACGGGAGTTGTGAATGGGCTTGAGGATTGTGAGGGCGTGGGCATTGATATGGATGGTGTTTTCTCCGACGCTGCAGACAGGGGTGGTACCGCCGATAGGACGCTTGTCCAAGCTCCCATCTACTGCGCGGGATTACGTCCGGTTGTCCGGGAGCCTGTTCTCCAACACTACCCATCAACTCTCCATGGCATTGGCTACCAGGGGGTTTCGTGGGAGGCTCGGATAAACCTGAATCGCGTGTCTCTCCACGCTGTGCCAACTGCCTCCCGCGGCATCTTGAGCCCAGGCTGTGCGGGAACGGTGGAACAACCAGGAGGCACGTGCGCGTCGTGTTTGGACATCAAGGGCACGAAGGCTTACAGGGTTTCGTGCCCAAGCGCGGCGCTTGCCCACCAATGATTATTTCTGACTACATTGACCACCTTGCATTGACGCAAGGATTTACATACCTAAAGAACCTAAAGTACAGTTTGACATCCCTTGCTCTTGCAACGTTGGCTTGCTTGCCAAGCCTCTTTGTTAACCCAAGCGTATGCGGTAAACCATCCACAGGGGCACAGCCAAGAAACGAACCACCAAGCAAGGAAAAAAAGTTGAAAAAAATACATCTTGAAAAAAATAAATAAATTGGGCCTCGGGGGGGAGGGGGTAGGTGTGCGGGATAACTTTCCTTGTGCGCCCTCGCCGCATTGCCGATTTTTTTTTCATGTGCCGACCTCGTCAATTCGACTCCGCTTGAGTCGATCAAGGGGGGGTAGAGCCACTCAGAAAGTTGGTCACACTCAACACCAAGGTGGGATCGGCCCTACCATGAGTGGCCTGGCGGTCACTGAAGGTGGTTCCCGCGAATGTATCGTGTTTGCGGGTAAGAAAGAGCTCGTGGTGAAGCAAAGGTGGGCGCTGCACGCCCGTCATGGCCTGCAGCTCTACACCTCCCTCGTCAACGACAAGGTTAAAGGAGGAGTCGGGAAGGAACACATCTCTAACCCCCAAGCCACCGAAACATCGTTGTCTGAGATGGCGAGACAGAAGGCTGAAGAAGTGGTGCAGGGGAAGCTCTTCAGGGCATCAAAGGTACTCGAGACATCTACGTGTTCGTCGGGGTCAACACGCCGAGAGTAGACGCCTCCACCTCTACCAGACTAGGGAGAAAGGCAGAGGTCCCGGACGTCCTCAAGAAGGATTGGTCGTTGGCGATGATGGCGGTGCAGGAGGGAGTGGTGGAGGGCACGGGGCTCACCGTGAAAATGACAAGCGAATATGTTGAATGGACCCCTGCTCCGAAGAGGGGCACGGGACGGAGCGAGGGGGGTGAGGGCGACAAGGGGGGCGAGGGGGGGGGTTCTGTAGAGCCGAGGGGGAAGCGAAGCGGTCTGAAGCGGTCGAGGAGTGTGCGGCTCAGTGATCAGGAGGAGGGAGGGCGGGGGAGGGGCTCAGAAGAGCCGGGAGAGGCGGGAACTGCGGGGGAGGAGGGCGGGCCCAGGCGCAGTGGACGGCCGGTGAGCAAGAATGTCAGGTTCATGGATGAAGGGTACAGCAGTTCGTCGTCGTCGGACGGAGATGAGGGGGAGGGGGAAGGAGATGCGGGGGAGGGGGGCGGGCCCAGGCACAGTGGACGGTCGCTCAGCAAGAGTACCAGGCTCACGGATCAGGGATTCAGCAGTTCGTCGGCGGCGGACGGGGACTCCGATTCGGACGCAGAGTCAGACGTGGTGGGATCTGAAGAGGAGGAAGAGGAGGAAGAAGAGGAAGAGGAGGACGAGAGCGATCATTTTATGTCAGGGGTTGAAACGATTCGTGTAGAGAATGTCACCGTCCGCCACAAGCTGTACACCTCTGCGGCGTCTTGTTTTTGTTCAGCGTGCCGAGTGTGTGACGACGACAAGTGTACAATTTTCCCAATGTACCCGGCTCTTCTCCCTCGGCGTCAGTTGAAGGTGGTTGAGGAGAAGGTTGTCATGGACACTGGGGTAGACCCCGCTGGGGTGAAGGCACGGGCCGGTGGTCGAAGAAAAAAGAACAGGACATAACGTTCGCCAGCCGGAGGAGCTCCTGTTTGATGGAGAGGGTTACGGGTACACAGTTTGGAGACTCCTTCTGCGGTAGTAAATAGAAACGAGATAGAAGGTGGGCCGGGTGTCGTGTAGATAACGCTTGTTTCGAATTGTTGCGGGGATTGTGTGAATGAAATGCCTACAACGTTGGTGAACGATATTTTTTTCTTGGGACTTTTTCGGCGGCGGCGGCGGCCGCAAACCATGCGCCACGAAGGTGCCGTAACTTTGCATCAATAGTGTTTGGACATTTTCGACGCCCCATTCGTGATCCCCACCCCAAAATTACCATACCCAAAAAATTTCAGCTTCACACAAGCCGTTTTCAAATCATGGGATTTTTTGGCTCCATCCCCGGGTTCTGCATGTATGTTCGAATATTAGCCACTGAAATTTGCTAGTATTCATTGAAAACCAGGCAAGATGAAAGAACTATCCTCTCAAATTTTACACAGCATCATGCCTTTACCATAGGATCATGCCGACAAAAATGCGGAGGTTGAGGGGTCGATGGGAAGAATTCACGGAACCCCCCCCCCCCCGAATATACTCATCATATCCGTGGAACCCGCCATGATAATGCCCTCACATATAATAGGCTCAGCTCCCTGAGATCTAGCTCTTGGTCACAAAAAAAACAAGAAAAAGTATCCTGATGGATGAAAAAAAGAACGTACAAAATGACTGCTGGACTGCGACGCCACAGCATTCTCTAGAACACTTGTGTTACATTTTACTACGAATCGAGTCGATGGCTCAGCCAGGCCAATGTAAAAGCGTAAATCTGCGCTCTATGATATCGATCGGACAATTTTTCAACGCATGCTGCCGCGGTGGCTTTTTGTCTAAAAGTCCCCTCCGGCAAACGTTTGTATATATATGCCACCATTCGAAGCCAGATAAACGTTGGCGGTGATGTGATGAAGGCCTGCGAACATCATGCGTGCTGTTCCTCGCACAGCAGTTTCACCCCGTCTTCTTACTATTGTAGTTGTTGTTGTTCTCACATTGACTCACATAATCAAGTCCGTGGTCACAGGACAGGCTCCAGTCACCTGGAGCTGAGGAATCCCCGAGGGAAAAAACACAAACAAACCAAAGGTGGCACACGCATATATCACAGCTGACGCAATTCATGCCTCAACCAGAAACATATAAAAGTGAAATCGGGAGCCAGCCTACGATGTGTCAGGTCCATACTGGTGCATACGTCTCACTACTCGTGCCTGGAAAAACCGACTATATATACCGCTTGTCACCCTAGAAAGACTACCACGTATATATTGCATGTAGTATCTATCACTACGCATACGCACGACAGGCGCAAGTCAATTGGAGAAAAGAAAAAGAAAAGAAGATAAAGGAAAGGAAATAAAAGACAAGGAAGCGAAAAAACGAAAAAGGAAAGGAAAGAAGAGAAAAGACAAGAAAAGCAAAGAAAGAAAAAGAGAGAAAAAATGTCATACTAGCAGACCCTAGGAACTGACTAAAGACGGCATTGGGCTCATAGAGAGTATCAAGTGCATCATCAATGGCACTGGGAGAGAACGCAACATGACGAAGAAGTCAGGGCGGTCTTACGCTATCTTGTGACGGCCATTGGAAGGTCCACAAATCAAGACGATGATGGCCAGACCCAGACTTCAGTCTCTTGGGCATGACGCCCCCCCTTCCCCTTCCCCCCCCCGCCCCCCCCCTTCCCCTCCCCCCCTCCCCCCTCCCCCCCTTCCCCCTCCCCCTCTTCCCCCTTCCCCCCTCCCCCTTCCACCCGGCCAGTTAGAGATGCCGACGGTGGATGGCGCTGCCGCAGCCTTTGCGCGTCGCTCTGCAGCTTTGCGTCTCTCCGTTTCATGCCAATTCTGCATGAATAACTCGGCTCCCTCCTCTACTCGTCGAAACCATCTGCCGGCCTTCTGCAGCCTTTCGCCACCCTTCCAATTATATTTCAAAGACCGGCATATCCTCCTTCAGATGACCCATTCAGCTCTTCTATTGCCCTCCTGATCTGAGTAGCCCTTACCCCCGACAAGCTCCCCAAACATCACCCTCTGTGGCAGACGCTCCTCCCCCATACGTGCTACGAATGCCGCAAACAATATCCTCCGTTTGCGCACTATCGCCTCTATGCTCTCGGAAGCTGTCTTGGCAAGCGCGTCGGCGTACGATAGGGTGTGGTCGTCGCCCTTCCGTTTCCGCCATCCGAGGCATCAGAGGCGCATGGAGTGGTGAACTCGTCGTAGCCTGTCATAGTCACGCTTGTTCGGGCTCCACGTCATGCAACCGTAAAGCAGTGTCTCGACCACCTCAGCTTTCAGCACCCGCGCCTTCAGCCGTAAGCGCACACCCGGGCGATCATAGATTTCCATCTTGTACCGCTGGAGGCACGCCCAGACCCTCTGAAGACGCCGCGTTATTTCAATGCTAAGGTCTCTGTCTGCGGTGATAGCCCCGACCAAGTACACAATAGTACCTACCCATAACCCTACAGATTCGATATGACTATGTGGCTCGGCATCCAGAGTGCACACAACGACTTCCCTACCGCTCCGCTGGCTGACAGCTGTATCGCGCTGGCACCTGTGCTTAGCTTGGCCAGTAGAATAGTCCGATGCACCCATATGGCACCAAAAGTTTATGTTTTTAGCACCCCACCCCCCCCCCCCCGCTGCTGGTGGGCGTTCATGCGTCAACTTTGACGAGGGCTTTCCATTTCACATTTCAGCTGGTACTATGCTTCCTTCCTCCACGCCCGATTACCGACCGACGGGTTGGTGGTGTTTTCTACTTCTGACATGCGGGCGGTCAACGCAAAATAAACCGCTTGCCGAAGTCAACGTGGTGCGTCGTTCCGGTAGGTCTGTTTTTTTTTGCCGATCTCTCGTATCTGTTTGCGAAAAGAGACTACGTAGTTCCTCTCAACGCACAGCCATTACTGATACGGCAGCCGGCTGTGACCTGTACTCCTGGCCTGTCCGTGTTTTTCTATCTTCTGGTTGTCGCGGGTACGTGCTGAGTATCTACCCTCAATGCGCCAGCAGCGACTTTTTCTGGTGGATCGGCCCACGAAGATACTCTCATAGTATAGTCTATACAAGGCTCCCCTCCGGGAGGTAAGCACCTAGGTAGGGGAGTGGCGCAAGGACACATTATTTTCACTACCGGACGCGCAATTGCCTTTTTTGTTTGTACATCATCCAAAAAGAACTTGCCCGGAAAAATACTCGTAATGAATTCGCATTTTACCCACACAGCACTTCTTGGGTGTCGTGCTCAATAGCAGTACTGTTAGCATTTTTTGGGTATACTCGATATAGTCTAGACGTGCCCACAAGACCGATAAAGTATGTTTTTGAGAAATACACACAGCACCACTTGATAACACCAGAAACTTTTACACCGTATGATATGTATGCTTTCGAGAAGAGGGTCACAATTCGAACTCCAGCTTAGGGACCGCCACGAAGCGAGAAGGGGCACGTCGTGTGGCGTGGGATGCGGCACATATTGAGAATGAATGAGCAAGAGGACAATAACACGTGACATATATATGCTATGACAAAACAAGCAACTCGCCGCCGTAAAGAAGAGAGGATACAGCACGCGCACGCACATGGTACTACGTGTAGCGTTTTTTTGCGCTCCGCACGTTGTCTGCAGTCTGCCATCTGCGATCTTCGCAAAAAACACAGAAAAATACTCATTAAAGAACTGCCTCTGTGGACGTAAATGTGTAAGGATGGGTTGTTATCTACATTATTACTATTACAAAGGTCCCTATGTTTCCGCATCGATGGACACGCGCAGCCATAGCGGCAGCACAGCAGAAACGTGTGGTATATGGTGGGGTGACAAAATATGACAGGCTCCGACACAAGCAAAACGCCGCAGCATAGCGAGAACTCGCCAAGCGCACATAAATGGTGTCACCTACCGCTGCTGCTGTGCGGCAGGGTTGTAGCGTTGTGCTCTCCGCATGTTGTCTGCTGCTGTCTGTCATCTGCGATCTTACATAAATGGTGTTGCCTACCGCTGCTGCTGTGGGGTAGTGTTGTAGCGTTGTGCTCTCTTGGTATGGTACTATATCATACAAGGGCTTCGCTCGCGGAAGGAGGAATGGACATTCAGTAGAAAGGCGGAAAAGAAGCACGAATGGCGCAACTGGCGACTTGAAAATGCCAAGAGGTTCATATATAGTACAGCGGTAAAGGATGGAGACGATTATGATCATGAGTTAGTTATTATCATCCATTCGCCCAGTCCATGATGGACACGTCGGAGGACTTGCTTGGCATATCCTTCCACCTCTCAGGTAGCACCTACCTGTACACTTAACAATTATTCATAGCTCTCTCTAAGTCGATCATCAATAATAAATTATCGCAGTGCATAAACACCAGGCGCGCGCTTGTCAAGGATAGAGACAGGAAAACTAAAACTTGAGATGTAAAGGAGCGCAATGCCAAAAAAAACATGCTGGAAGCAGGAACTTAAACGCACACACCGCAAACATGTGAAGTACATTGGTACTCCCAAGGACGAAGAGCATGCATTTAGGCATAGTCTAGTGCTCAAAAAACGATGCTGGTATATAGAAACCACAACTTAACGTTCTATAAAGAACGTGCTGTCAACATTGCTTCTGAAGGAGCATGCAGGCTTGCTTGGACTCCTCCTCAGCGGAGGTACCCAGCACCTTGCACTCTTGTTTTTTGTCGATGATCTTGTGGATCTGTCCACAAACGTTGAAGCATAGCGGGAGGACGTCGATAAGTTTGTGTAAAAAAATATTCGTACTTCTCTCCAGCAGACGTCGTAACCATCCAAACTATTGGAGCTCCTTCTTTCGTTGTTAGTAACTGTTGTGGTATTGTTGTACTTGCTCTTGGTACTTGGAAGAAGAGCCGCACTGCATATATCCGCACGCAATCCCCTAGTAGTCTCGAGCAAGGGACATGGATGTCTCGAATATTAATAGGGACTCGTGACACACAGGACGCAAGATAAGAGTAGAACGTAACTCGATGTCGGGTGCCCTCTTGGCACCGTGGGAATGGAATGCGGGAGGTATATCGAGCAAGTGGTCGCCTGCCTTCTTCAGGAGGAGGTCACCGACCTTGATATCGCCGGTGCACTTCGTGTTTATGTCCTCGCCGTCTTGACGGCCCTCGGCGACTGCTTCGCAGGGCTTCTGCAAACGACAACAACAACGGATGGGAATACCTAGCGTTCAGTGAATGTTCAAAATAGTAAGGCCACTTAATGGTAGCCGTCGTCGGTTTAAAAAGTTTGAAAGGAAGTCGTACAATTTAACACTGTAATAAAAGCGGTCGTTTATGGGGAAAGCCCTGCCTGGTACCACAACGTTGCTAACACCTATGAAACCACCACTGGGACAGGAACGAACGGGATTCACAGTCGCAACTGGTAAGCGAGTCGTTATATGGTAGCCCCCCTAACTTCTCTATAACGAAATGGCCGGTTTTTGAACCAGCTACCGGCCATATCTCCTGAAATACTGTGCCCCTTGCCACCGCGATGTCATCGTTTGATAGTCCTTTGCAAACAAAGAAATATATGGATATATTTTGTTCATAGCATCCTTCCTCATGTCGAGCAGCCTTGAAACGTATGTTAAAGATAAACACTGGTTGGGGGGGGGGCTATCGTAGAATCAGTCAAGCGTAAGCCCCGGTATACTGCTATATAAGGCCTACCGGCGGAATACCGACAACGAAGGGTAAGAGTCAGTACCTGCTGTATATATTGTTCGATACTATTCTATTACTGCTGCTATCAATACTATTACGACCGACGTGTACTGCGATTCCTAAAGAGGTTGCGCACCCTACTTGTACTCGTAAAATACAAAACGTTTATGTGGTTATATGAAAAATGAGTAACAGTAATAGTAGTACACCGCGTCACTACATGAAGAACTCGCGAACCCCAATCACGGGGCTGCTCTCCAGCACCACCCAGGTTAACTTCAGCTTCTGTTTACTGCTATATATCAACCTCCAGTGTGTACTGCGACCGGTGCTGATGGTATCATGCTGCTGTGTTATTTATCACTGCATGGACCATTTTTACAACCCTGGCTGACCCCCGTCATGGGACTTGCCCGTTTTCATCGCGTCTTGCATGTATAGATACCATGTAGTCGTAGTCGTACATCCAAAAAGTGTGTTTTTATCACAGCACAAAGCGTCACTGCATGGACCACTTGCTCAACCCCCGCTTACCCCGATGGCGGCACTGCCCTGTACTCGTACTCGTACATACATGATGAAGTGTGTTTGGTTGTACGTATGAAAAAGAAATCACAGCACACAGCGTCACTGCATAGTCTAGACCATTACTTGTACAACTCCCGCTTACACCCCGATGACGGGACTTCCCCGTACACGTACTCGTACATACAAAAAGTGTGTTTGGTTGTACGCATGATCAAGAAATCACAGCACACAGCGTCACTGCGTAGACAACTAGTACAACATGCTTACCCCGACGACGGGACTGCCCTCCGTGACCACCAAGACGAACTTGAGTTTGTTCAGGCTACGCGTCCCCAAGGACAGCTTCCACACCGTCTGGTAGTTCGACCACGCTGGTGTAGCACACACATGCTACAGCAAACGTTGCAGACAGGCACACAAGGTCAAACAATGTCGATTTCAATGTGCATCATTATTGGAAACAGGATTCGCTTGAGTTCACCAACACCCAAAAGCACATATTGCGCACAACCTGCAGCACACTCTCGGCCAACACTCAACGCAGCACTACCGAAAATATAGGGTGTTGACATCTAGTCTATTAATAGTGTCTTACCTATGTCGCACGGCAATAAACACACTGACAACGGGAAAAAAAATATCAACATCAGTAGCTGACAACAAACATAAAATTCCGACAACACGAAGAAATGAAACTGACGTTTCGTCAAGCTCTCAGCTCCTTCGTTAGGGACACCGATCGAAGGTGAATCACAGGTGTCCGCGTCACACCAGTCACACACACGAGGGTTGTCGCTGCTTTCCCAGTGCTTCTTGTTAAGGTTATAAAAAGCTTGGCACGTGGAAGGGTCGTCACTCCTGCAGCAGACGTCGCAGACAGCGTACTGGGAACTCCCGTTTTTTCTATTTCGTGCGATGAGGAAGCCGTCACAACCCTTTCTCGGGCACGGCCAATCAGGATTGCCAGAAGAAGCTGAGTCCCGTTCTTGCCTGACCAACGTCCACACAAACTGATAATCCTGAACCTCCACCACCCCCACTGTTGGCGGAGCCTCCTCCCGCACTAGCCTTGGTCCGCTTCGCAAATCTCAACTTAAAACTGTTATTATTGCCGATCCGGCAAATTTCAAATTCAAATTGTTTGCAGCCGTCAACGGTAAATCCCTCTCGACAGCTAGCAATTGGCCAACTTCAATAAAAAGATCAAAGAATGAGCTAAGAATTAGACTATAGGGAAAGCAAGGAAGGCTAGGAACTTCGGGACGGTTCTTTTCCCCAGAAACTAATTTTCTTTTCGGCAATTACAGGCTGAGAAGGGCTGAGAGGGGGGAGGATATGCCGAGCGAGACCTCCGAGGGGGTCGATAACTAAGTAATTAAGTCTATATATATACAAAGCACACCAATGTGAACATGAATATAAGAATCGCTTGAGTACCAATATGATATTCAAACGATCCTTACACTTTACGCCGGCGTATCACTTGATACTTGCCAGAAGCAGCAGTAGCAGCAGCAGCGAGAGCTAGTGGCGTGTAGGCGGGTAGAGCATCACAGGTTAGCGTTGCGCTCTCCGCATGTTGTCTGCTGTCTGTAATCTTTGGTTTTACATAAATGGTGCTGCCTACCGCTGCTGCTGTGCGGTAGGGTTGTAGCGTTGTGCTCTCTTGGTGTGGTACGATATCATATTAGGAGCACGCCAACATGAACATAAGTATAAGGACCGTGTGAGCACTAATGTGATATCCAAACGATCCTTACACTTTACGCCGGCATGTCCCTTGACAGAAGCAGCAGAAACAGCAGCAGCGAGAGTAGTGACGTATAGGCGGGTAGAGCATCGCAGGCTACGATCAAAGTAATCACCTACAACAACAGCAGCCACACGCGTATAGAGTTTCAGGCTGCTGTTGCCAGGGGGCTGGACTACTGCTGGGTGCTGTGTGGCAGAGTTGTAGCGTTGTGCTCTCTTGGTACGGTACGATATCATATACGAAGCACACCAACATGAACATAAATGTAGGGCCGTTTGAGTACTAACGTGACTTCTCAAACGATCCTCACACTTTACGCCGGCATGTCACTTGACAGAAGCAGCAAAAGCAGCAGCAGCGAGAGGTAGTGGCGTATAGGCGGGTAGAGCATCGCAGGCTCCGATCAACGTCATCGATCAAGTTTGACTTGGGTTAGCTGCTTAGATTTTTGTGCAGGCTATTTTTTTTGCGGCATTTACAGTAGGATTCTAAGACCCAAAACGCCAAATGGCCGTGAACTTCCCCCCTCGCTCCACGCCATTGTCCCGGCATTGTAGGGATGCGAGGGTCTATTAACAATAGCTATGGTCATACCACTACGGCCATGCACAAACTGAGAACCGCCCCTCCCCCGCCCTCTCCCCCCCTGCCTGGTCGGTGCTCCGAGCCGGCGTTGTAGGGATTCGAGGGACTAATAGCTACTAATAGCTATGGTCATATGACAACGGCCATGCATGAATGTCGAGTACACCCCCCCCCTCGTTATCGTCGTTAACACCCCCCCCCTCCCCCTCGAAAGAAAAGAGATCACTTTTTTTTTACTGTGATGTATGTCCAATGGTACGGTGGGGGGGTTATTATATTGATGTTAATAGGGGGCTTTTGTTTGCGGTGGCTCGGGGTCGCTCGCGCGAGTGACCTCCCCTGTGCCATGCGGTCATAGAGTTTCGCGCTGCTTGAAAAAAAGTTCGATAGGAGTCCCCAACGGGATGGTTCGCCACGGCTGCGCCAAACAAATCGCCCAACATGTTTTTTGTGTCAATGAGGTACAGAGTCACTCGCGCGGCTAGTGAGATGTGGTAGTGAAGAATTAGGGGTACCCTTTTCTACCGTAGCCTTGGTGATATGGAAGAAACGCACTGAACGCCTGAGTGTATGAGGCATCTGTTCTAGGCGTAGGAACGGCGCTCCGTCTCGAAAGGGGTGTGTGGTCAATGCTCAACTAACTAATGCGAGCAAAAAAAATACCTCCCCCCCCCCCCTCCCACCCCCCCCACCCCGCTTCCATTCCCCCCTGGCCGCTGTTGATCCGTTTTCAGATGAGGTTTATCCAGTGTCAGATGGCTATTCTGGGCGGCCTGGTATGTGCGATCCTTATCTGCTGGAGACGGCACGGGAGCATGATCTCCGTCCTGTACGCCACACCCGGCGACACAGAAACGCAGTGCCAGGGAGTTGACACCCCTTAAAACCAGCGAATAATGCCTTCTGCGGTTTTGCAAACTCCTTGGACGAGTCGGTGTTGCCAACGGAGCACCATTCCTACTCCTACTAGAGACACATCCAACATTTGGGCGCTCAGTAGGTTTCTTTCATATATCACATAACAAAAAAAAGTGCTTGTCTTATCTCCTTCCTCTATGGCCGTCTGCGGCCACCATCTGTCCCCTAGTACAGCGGTCGTTTACTCGCTACTGTAGAATGTACCAAACGTCTCCATGTCACACCCGTCTATTTTCCACATCTCTTTTTCTAACACATTCCGTCCCTCCTTGTGTAGTTTACATTTTCCCCCTATGTGGGCTCTACTCTCATCCGCATTGCCACACGGGCATCTCTGTGCGCCTCCTTCCTCCTGCACCCGACTACTGGTATAGCTTTTTCTTCTTTCTTGGTAGGTCCAGGTCCCCTACACAAAAACGCCACTTCCGCATGTTCGCGTAGTCCATTGAGCCGAGATAATACGTGTCGTTTCCTATATACTATTTGAACCCCTCGTACGTCTCTAAAAGTTCTTCCTCATTTCACCTTGCTTAGCTAGCGCTAGCCTTTTCCTTCTATGACATTCACACTTCTACTTTCCAGCTTCTGGACAGGCCGTGGCCACAGGTGTCGTCCCTCCTCCCCCCCGGTTCTTCTTGCCTTCAGTTTTTATCGCGCATAGGGTTCAGCAATCCCACTGCTCGTCCATTTTTCATCGAGTGTTGCTTACTCACGCTCTCGCGCTTTCTGCAAGCCAATTTGCGCACAAGAGAAGCTTCCTTCAAATTTATACGTGTATGCACTCGGGATGACTCAAACTCACGAAACTGACCTATACCAGGCTCAAGGATAACCCGATACGCCACCAGAGCGACCAACATAAGCCACGGTAAAGGTTGCACTGGCTCTTTTCCCCTTCCGAGGGTGGTAGCTTGAGAAGCTCTATGCCTTCTAAAAGGCAAAAAAGCGATTTTAGAAAAAAACCGAAAGCGCAGCCCGATGACACATGTCATGGCTTGTAGGTATTAAACGAAAACAATCGCAAAAAAAGACAAAAAAAAAACTTTCCAGCGATATTAGGTTAAGGAGTCCCGAAATTCAGAGAAAAACACAGAAACAAAAAAGTGCAATCTCTATCATGGCAGGCGTCCTATCCTTTACTTTACTCCTGTCTAGGGTCTCCAAACTTCTCCATGCAAGTCCCAATCGTCTTGTCGCTCCTTGACGACCATAGCCAGCATTTGGGCCATAGTGTGGTTTACCCGCTCAACGCCCCCGTTACAGTTGGGATGATAGGAGCTTGTAGCAAGCTTGTGCACACCCAACAGCTGATATACAGCTTGTGAAAGCTT
Source organism: Undaria pinnatifida (assembly GCA_012845835.1). Classification (NCBI taxonomy): domain Eukaryota; class Phaeophyceae; order Laminariales; family Alariaceae; genus Undaria; species Undaria pinnatifida. The sequence continues at coordinate 5,779,438 of JABAKD010000001.1, read as the reverse complement.
GGAGCAGAATTGCAGTCCGTTATCCGAGAGTATGGTGCGCGGGCACCCGCACAAGGGGATGTTTTGGTTCACCAGGATATTGGCTGTACCCTCCGTGGTGAATGAAATCAGCGGCAGTGACGGGGAAACATGTCGGCCCGACGACTGAAGCGATCGGTGAACAGCAGGATGTAGGTGTTGCCTCGTGGTGTGACCGGAAGGGGGCCGAAGTAGTCAACACTGACGGCGACACCTGAACCTTCCGCTAGAGGCATTGAGATGATGGGCCAGCGGACAGTCAGCCGTGGGGTTTTCCGCGCTTGGCACTTCAGGCAGTGGCGAAGCCACCACCGGGTGCACATATTCATGCCAATCCACCAATAAAACCACTCCAGCATGCGCAACGTGCGCGTGGTGCCAAGGTGACAAGAGGCCGTCAAGTGACAAGCTTGCATTATCCAAGGGCGCATGAGCAGGGAAACGTAGATGCGAACTGGCTCGTCGTTTAGCAAGCAAGCAGCTCGCCCCACAGAGTTGGGTTTATCAGACCTCGTTGGCGGCAGTGTCGGGCTACGGACGAGTAGGACGATGCCGTCGTTGGTTGTATGTAGTCGACCCTTACCCGCCCGCCCCTTGATGTCTGAGAGGGATAGCACGCCAAAACGTCGGGCGGCAAGACCGATGGCCGGCCGATAGAGACGTAACGCATCATGGCGTGGCACGTCGGCTCAGCGTGCTGCTCTCGCTTCCAATCGGCATGTGAATAACGCGCGACGGATCAGCGAACCGCAATTCAGCAGCGTCGCCGAGGGTGTCATACCTTGTATGTGCAGTCCGCATGTCACCAGGATAAGGCGTGGGCCGTAAGAGAGGAGTTCATATACAGGCTCTGCGTGGTCGCGGTCGGACGGTAGTGGCACCGTGCGGACCGGCGAGTCGGCAAGAGAACGGCGGGCGGAGCCGGCCGCGGCCGTGGGACTTGCGGCGGGGTTGTACCTCGTCTGGAAGATGGCCGAGGGGGCCCGCCAGGCCCGAATCCTTAAACTACAGCGGGGGTGCATTAGCCGTTTTTGTTGCTGTTCGTCAGTGCGTCGTCGACGACGGAGGGGCTGGAGTGCCAAGCAAGGACGAGACGGACACAGTAGAACCGGTGGTCGCGGCGGGAGCCGACTCCTATGTAGAACTCCGGGATAGATAAGTCGGCTGTGCGATGGGCGTCGCTGCAGCCAGGGCTTCTGCGGAGCCCGTGCCGCCCTCGATGGGTATGGCAAAAACCGAAGCGAAAACGGTGTCAGCGGCAGGCGAAATCGACCCGCGGCCGGTACAGCCTTCGGTAGTGGCGACAGAGGCAGAAACACGAGCGACGAATCTCCCCGGGGAAGCAGAAAGGCCGTCAATCCTTATACGTGGCTCGTGTGTGCGAAAATCGTGAAATGCGGTAGAGGTGACAGGGAGCCCACCCAAGGCAGCATGTTCAGTGCGGGGCACGAGCCCACCCAAGACAGTGCTTTCGGCGAGGGGTTCGAGTCCACCCAAAGCCGTGCTTTCGGTGTGGGGCACGAGCCCACCCAAGACAGTGCTTTCGGCGAGGGGTACGAGTCCACCCAAACCGACCCCTGGGATCGGCGAGGAGGGAGCGCGCAGCCCGCGGGTCCGTAGGAGATAGATACCGCTATCTCCAACGAGCTTGGGGCTTGTCAACCCCACGAGGTTGAAGTTTGTCAAGCCACTGCGGTCGTACTCCGTAGCAGGCTTTGGAGAACGGGCCGGAAAAGTTGGCGATGCCGTTGGCGCTGTCTTTGCGCTACTCGAGTGTGCAATCGAATGCGGTGACGAACTCAAGCTACCGCTGGACTCGTGCATTGAGGGTCCCCACTTTGCCAATGCTCTCCTGTGTTTTGTGGCCGGAGGATATGCGGAACTTTGTTCCCCACAGTACCCTCGGAGGCGTTTGGGAGCGCAAACAATGCTGCCGGTCCCCAAATCTGGAGGAGTCCAGTGCCTCTTCGAGTCAAGCGTTGCTCGACTGATACACGCGATTTTCATAGTGAACAAAACGTCGTCCAGCGTCACAGTACCCTGGACGAAACAGGGGCCGTGTTCTGACAGCGCAAGGTCAGGGCCGACGCCAAAAGCTGTCTCCAAAACTCCACGGCTTTTTTAACTGGCCAACGCGCCCGAGAAATAGGTCAGAAACGCTGAAGGACAAGCTTTGCGAGCGCTGGCCGCTGTTAACGGCTCGGCCGCAGCGTGGACGAGATTTCTTGCTCCTTGCATTCGCAGTGCAGGTGCGGAACCGACTAGGGGAGGCCAGGTGCGCCGACCCGGTCTCATTGTCGCGAATAACTTCGCGAACGGCAGAAAGTGCCTCACCTAGCACGTTTTTCCTCTCCCCTGGCATGGGCTCTTGGCCCTGGGACCATCCGCCCGGAGACCAATGCCCCACACTGGGTCCAGAGGGCTGGATTCAGCCAGAAGCTTGTTGTCAGAGCTAAAAATGTGATTTTTTCATGGCTGGATTCTGCGTGAATTTGGCGTAGGTGCCAGATAACACGGCGTTTTGCGTCTCCCTGTCCCCAACACCGGAGTCAAAGTTGCGCACGCCTCGACCGATTCATTTGCGTGTGCTTGGACTAGGCGACGACATGACGAGCCCCACTGCTTGATGGTCTCGGAAAAACTTGGTCTTTTCGGCCATCATGTACTGCTCCGCGCAAGAATATGGCACGTCGTCCACGGCAAACGACAAAGGGGACCACGGTGGAAAATAGGATGGGGGCTGCCAGGATAACACCACTTTGTCTGTGGAGTATTGGAGAGAAGGATCAATAGCCGTGTTAGAATTTGGGCCTGCAATGTCCCCGTCCGGGAACACCAGGCCTCGGGAGCACGACGCGAATCCAAACCCGTGGTATCTCGCCTCGTGTCTTTCTTCGCTCGTTGGCGGAAAAGCGCGAGAATCCGCTATAACTGCGCCCGAAAAATGGCAAAAACCGACGGTGCCAACCTGTCGGTAGCCTCGTTGGATATTTGTGGGTCTGCAATGTCCCCTTCTGGGAACACCAGTCTCCGGCTCTTTGGGCCTGTAGTGTCCCCTTGCGGGAGCACCAGGTCTCGGGAGCAAGATGCGAGTCCGAACCCGGGGTTTCTTACCTCGAGTCCTTCTCACTCGCTGGGGGAAACTCGTAAAAAGCCGCCCTTGCTGCACCCGAAAAAGAGTCCAACACCGACGGTGCCAACCCGTCGGTAGCCTCGTTGGGCATTTGGGTCTGCAATGTCCCCCTCTGGGAACACCGTCCTCGGCTCTTTGGCCCTGTAGTGCCCCCCTCAGGAACACCAGGCCTCGGGAGCACGACGCGAGTCCGAACCCACGGTTTCTCGCGTCGTGGCCTCTTCGCTCAATGGCGTATAATCGCAAGAAAACTGCTCTAACTGCGCCCGAAGGGGCAGGGTCTCTGAGTTGTTTCTGCTTGACGAGAGGCGTGATTCTTCCGTAAATTTACGGGAATAGCGTCCAGCTGATCAGGCTGGAGGCCATGGAGTCACCACTGGCCCGTCGCGCAATGTCGAATCTTCTTCCTGTGCCACTGGGGCAGACGTAGCCTGAAACACGTGGATTAGCGTGTTAAAAGACGAAGCTGGGTCCGTAGACCCTGTGGGCGTCTTCTGGAGCGGGACTCGGGGAAGTGGCAATAATGTTTTTACCCGGGGCGGCTCTTTTCCGTTATGTCTCTTGGAGAAGGGAGACGAGGTAGCTAATCTTGTCGACTCCTCCTCGATGGAAAAAAGGACAGAGCGCCCGCCGTTATCGCGAGCAAACACCGGGTCGAGCCTCGCAAAGGATCTCGGTGTTTTAGTGTTGGCTTTCCCACACCTTAAATCGACCGCCACCTCGTGGTCGGAAAAAGTGTTTCGAGGGTCGACCGTCCCACACCTCAAACCGACCGCCACCGCCTGGTCAGGGAGAGGGGGGGATGAACACGTACGCGTAAAAAGGCGACGCGCCGTCACCGCAGCTATATTGTTGCTCGACGCGTGCCTGGGGGGGGAGCGCGCAAAGCGCAGGCTCCCGTGCCATGGTTGATGGGGGCGACGTTTGGAGCGCGTACCCCCATTGCTGAGTTTATGCCACGGCTGAGGGAAACGGCGCTGGAAGCGCGGTTCCCGTCGCCGAACTCAGACCATGACCGAGGGGAACGTCCCTGGAAGCGCGCGTTCTCGCCGTCGAAAAAAAAGAAAGAAAAAAAAATTACCTGGCTGGAGGAAACCACGTTCGAAGCGCTAGTTCCCGCCGCCGGTACTACGCCGTGAGAACCGTCCGCAGACGGCGTAGGAGCCCGTGGGCTCTTGACAGAGGCAATATGTGCTGCGTTACTGCACAGGCTAGCAACAGAACACGAGCATCTTCTGAAACCAAAATAGGTACCCCCCGACAGTGTTGTCGACGGTGCCGTACCGCCGTCGAGCTGTCGATTACCGTCACGGAATGTGCCAGGCTGGCGCGCGAGAGTAACTATGCCCGAGTTGTGGGCTCCAAAGCGCATTCGCGGAGCAGGAGCGGGGGCAGAAGAGGCGGGCGAGCGCAGGATACCACCATGGTGATCCGACGTGTATGTGGTATCATTGTGACAGTTTACCTGGCCCTGATCCTGGTGGTACCCTCGCGATTGACCTGAAAGATAGCGACGATTTTTCTTGTGGTTGTTCGGGCGACAGAATTTGTCGTCTCGGCAGTAGTAGACCATGCGTGTCTGTCAACGCCGGTGTGCGTCATCGTCGCCAAGTTGGCCAACTTCAGGGTTCAAGCAGCCACTCGCAGAAATGAAAGGATGCCTACAATGCTTGAAGGAATGGTTGTCTTTGTGGCAGTTGAGGCAAAGCCCCCGTTTTTTTCGGAGGGCATCAGCGCGAGGTGAAAGGAGGCCGCTCCAAAGGGGAGGATCGTCTATCTTACACGAGGCCTTGACGGCGAAAACTTCTGCATAATGATGCTCTTCTAGTGGCCAGCAGTTCAATGTGTTGTCAAGCCAAGGGTCAGATGAATCATCGATGGGCATGACAGTTGAATGATGGCTCGATCCCGTCTGCCACGAAAGCGACTGGGACGGCACTCGGCCCTGGCCGCGCCCACGATCGGCCGGCCGGGGCCCCGACGGGGCGGTTGACCGCGCCTCGTCGAAGAAACAGGGAGAAAACAAAAATGTTCCGCTCTTGACGGCAGGTGTCTTATTATGCGCTTAGTCACTAAAAGCCCGCCACATAGCATCCAACGAGGGGTATGGCCGCGGGTCCGTTGCCTTTGAACCAGGGTACAACGCAGGCAGGAGAGCCGGAAGTTGCTCATTCGCCGCCACCCGAACCACCTCCAACACCACATCCGTCCCCGGAGACAAAACACGCTCACTCTCCGTAGCGGTCGGCACAAGTACGCGAAACTCCCGACTGAAATTAGAAAAAGGCAAGCCGTTACACATTCTAAAAGTATGCAACTTAGTGTAGCCCTCCTCCGTGTCAACCCCGTCGAAGTGCGTCATCAGCAGACGCAACAGGAGGGTGAAAGCCTCAGGCCCAGATGCTCCTCCTGCCATGGTTCTTGACACCTCTTGCCTGCTACGACGGCCACCTCGCTGTGGTCCGTGCTCGAGAACGAAGACGAGCGGGAGGAGATTGACGAGCCGTCCCACGCTGAACGTCCTTTCGCGCCATTCCTCCGACCTTCGTTGCCTCCGCCAGAGCTGCGGCCCGCTGCCCCGATTGTTGGACCAAATTTTCCCCCTCGGCGGCGCCCTCAGCCACACCAGCACCCGATGCGCCTCCCTCGCCTCCACCACCGCTGTCACCCCCGCGGTGGTGGTGGTGGTCGCCACCCCCACCATTTTTGCCGCCACCCCCACGGTTGCGGTCTGGCGGTCGCGACTGTCGCTGCGTTGCTGTTTCCCCCGGTTTCGTTCTGCCAACTCTTCCTCCGGGGTTCGGCCAAAAGACAGGGTCGGGGTCCTCGTCGTGGGCTATCAGCAGGGCCTTGCAGAGGGCAAGGGTCGGGGCGGCTCTCGTCTGTCCAGAATAGGGCGTACAATCCACGCGAGCCCAGGCCGCTTCCACTGAAAGGACGTCCGCTTGCCGCGACACCGGCCTCTCTGACGAGAGGAGAGCGCAGGCCGTTTCCACCACCGCGGTCGCCAACGATGAGGAGAAGTCTACCCTCGGTGCAGACGCCATGCACGCGACGATGCCCTTGAAGAAGGCGTCGTTCCCGGGTCGTGGTCGCTGGGATGCGACACCCTGCGGGCGCGACGAAGGCGAGGGGGCCGCGGTAGCTCCCGCCGCAGCCGACGCAACTGATTGGGCGAGGGCTTGTTGCGCCCTCTTCGCTACCAGGGACGCCTCCCGCGCAGCGGTCTTCGCCTGCTCGACATCTTCGTCAAACCGACGTCGGCGTGCTATCGTCTGGTTGGCATCGTCGAGCGCCCACTGGGCCCGCGCCGCCGTATATGCCAAGTCCAAGGGGGCGGCATGGGCGCCCCGGTCCCGGGAGCTCTGGGGGTGGCGCTCTGTCGAGCGCGGAGAGCCCAGGTGGCGGCGGTGGTGCCCTGTCGAGCGCGGGGGGGGGCAGCTGGTGGCGCTCCCCCGGGGCTGGCGAGAGCTGGCTTCGAGACGCCCCCGCGTCAGGTGGAGGTTGGTCCATCTTCTTCTCTGCGCGAACCGGCGAGTCGACCCTCTTGGTTGGTGGGTCCGGGTGGAGGTATGGTGCTCCGTCTTCTGTCTCGTCACCGGAACCCGCCTCCAGTGGTTCCCCCCGTCTCGAGTCGCGGGATCTCGAGCGAGCTCTCCCTGTCTCGCGGGCATCCAGGTTGGGGTGCGTGGAAGACCTCAGCCTGCCCCGAGTAGCCCGCGTCCTCACTGGTAGACATGTTGCTTGTTGTCTGCGGAAGGAGGGGGTGTGGGGGAAAGTGGCGGGATGGGAACGACGCGTAAATAAGCTATGGAGGCAGATACATTGTTGTGGTGTCCCTGCTGCAAGTAGCGGTATATCTGTGGTTCAGCAAACAGCAACATGTGGGCCTCGACTCCGTCCAGTATCAGTGATGGTACCAGCCACGTCAACTAGCCGTATAAAAGGAGGACAGCGGTAAGAAGGGTACTATCCACCAAAACCGCAACATAAGAGCAGCGCCCAGTCTGGCCGTAGGGTATGCGGGTAACGCCCGCACGAACCGCAGTAAAAGCAGCCAAAAATGGACAGCACTGACCCTAACCGCAGTGCAGGGGGTGCAACACAGTAAAGGTACGTCTGCACCCATCGCACTTAAACAGGCATCATTTAACCTAGGCGGGGGGCGTAGCACAGGAAAGGGTCACCCAAAACGCCCACGCCCATCGCACCAAAATATGCAGCAACCAACCTAGGTGCAGTGTAGGAGGGGGGTAGCATAGTAAAGGGTTTGCACCAAAAGCCCACGCCCATCGCACCGAAACAGGCAGCGTTTATCCCTTGCAGTGTAGGAGGGCAGCACAGCAAAGGGTCGCCTAACACGTCGACGCTCATCGCACCGAAACAGGCAGCATTTGACCTAGGTGCAGTGTAGGGGGTAACACAATGAAGGTTCACCCAACACGCCGACGCTCATCGTACCAAAACAGGCAGCATTTACACGTAGTGTAGAGAGGTAGCACAGTGAAGGGTCGCCCAACACGCCGACACTCATCGCACCAAAACAGGCAGCATTTAACCTAGGTGTAGTGTAGGGGGGTAGCACAGTGAAGGGTCACCCAACGCGCCGACACTCATCGCACCAAAAGGGCAGCATTTAACCTAGGTGTAGTGTAGGGGAGTAGCACAGTAGAGGATCGCGCAGCCAACCGTATAAAAAACGGGCAGCATCTGCCCCAACAGTAGTGTAGGGGGGCGTAGCACAGTAGGATCGCGCCGCCAACCGTATAAAAAGAAAACGGGCAGCATCCGCCCCAACAGTAGTGTAGGGGGTGGCAGCACAGTAGAGGGTTGTACATGTGCCAATCGGCGGACAAGGTCAGTACAACGCTTGAACAAAGTAGTTTCCCCACCGACCGCACTAAAGAGGAACGGTCGCGCCTACACAGTAGTGCTGCTTGCTGCTGTGTTAACAGGTAACGGCAATTCCAACCGCACCAAGATGGTCAGTATAGCGTCCGAACAAGGCAGTTCCCCCAACGACCGCACTATAGAGGGACGGTCGAGCCTACAGTAGTGCTGATTGCTGCAAGATTGCTCCTGTGACTACGGGTGACGACAACACCAACCGCCCTAAAAAGGGTAGTATAATACCAAGACCAGCTGTAGAAAAGGTGTGTACGCCCACAGCCGAATAGAAAGGCTGTTTGCCCCCAAGTACCGCATCAAACGGGCTGATCCCCACTTGCACTATTAAAAGCTGTAAAGCGCAATATCTCCGCGAATTGTAGTAAACGCTCTGTAACGGGCAGTATCTGTCCGAATATGTGCAGAGAAGAAAAAAAATGCCAGCATAGACGCTAACAGTATCGTGAAGGGCAGCACATGTACCAACAGCAGCAGAAAGGCAGCGTTTGCGCCTACAGTATAGTGCTCAGCGTCTCCACCAACTGTAAACCGCATTGCAACGGACAGTATCCGTCGTGACAGCTGCAAACAAATAATTTTTGCAGCATTTATACTAGCAGCATTGGCAGCACGCGTACCGTGAAAAAAATTGCAGCATTTATCCTAGCAGCATTGTAGAACGGCAGCACGCGTACCGTAAAACATTTTGCAGCATTTATTCTCGCAGCCGCATTGTGGAACCCCGTAATTTTTTTTGCAGCATTTATCCTAGCAGCATTGTGGAAGGGCATCACATGTACCGACAGGAGGAAGACGGCCTAACGCCTGGACAGCTGAAAAAAAAAATCCGTACCCACCTTTTACCGCACTATAAAAGGGACAGTTACGTTGACAGCAGTGCAGAGTGCCGCACTGTCGCAGCTGTGCCCACACAAAAAGTGCTATTAGTCCCCGCGTACCCATCAATGGTGGAATATAGGGCATCGCACACGCCGACAGCCTTGCCCAAAAAAGCCAGCACAGAGTTTCAGCGTTCACTAAATTCAAGTTCGAGTCACGGGGGGGGCAGGACGAAAGAAACTTCTCGAATCGAACTTGCAAGGAGCACTCGCACAGCAGCGGAGGGTGTCAGAGCTGCGGTGCTGTAACTGTGGACGCTGGGGCGGTGAAGGGTCGAGCTATGTGGTGGATGGGCAGGAGCAAAATAGGCGGCTTGGCTGCTGTACAGTGACTTCTACAGCAGAGAATCCGGCGGTATGTGGCATGCATTAACAGCGAGCCCATTATGCTGCGCTGTAGTTGGTAGCGCTGCGAACATGATGGTGGTTGAAGCTACGTGACGCACAGTAGTGGAACGCTGTTGATCACGAAAGATCGGAGAGAGATCCAAGTTGCGTCAAATTAGTAGCTGTACTATTTTCAGCAGAAAGGGAGCAGCAGTTTGTCCGACGCGCAAGACGGATCGACGTATGTACTTAAACCCATACGATAACGCGTGTACAGAAAAAAATCGCCAAACGAAAAAGCCCAAGCATTCCACGAGCACCGCCTGTTCCTTCCCAGGGAGGACCACAAAGGAAGGAGCCCCGACATGAGCTCCTAGAGCACGGTGCCCGTAGTCCAAGGGGGTCCCGCAAAGGACGGTCTGGCTCCGACAGCAAAGGCGTATGCTGGCCGATGGGCTCTCTCAGCCAGCGAAGTCCCCGTCGATGGTCATTCGAAGGGTTGATTCCAGTATGCTTGTCCGTGGCGCGTCGTGCATATGCCTCAGAGCCCCGAAAAAAGTATAGGTCGACGGCCGATCTTGGGGCTAGTGCTGGCAACTCGCGGAGATGACATGCTGGCGGAACGGGGAGCAAACAAGTATGACGGGTGGGACTTGGGCAGTTCTGCTGCGGAGTGGTCTATGACCAGCTGGCGGGGAACTGATGAGACCAAAAGCCGAGACGAGGAGTGTGCTCCGAAGAGCAGTGTCGTCCGCACGTACTCGGAAGGTGTCGTCTGTGTGGTGCGTGCCCGGCGACCAGCAGGAGGGGCCCCTGCCATCTCACTGCTGTTGTGGTCGCCGATGTAGGAGAAAGGGCGCTCCCTCCATTGAGAAGCCACCCGAGAAGGAACAGGGGTTGTGGGCTCTATGGAAAGCGAAAGCAAAATCGCTACGAAAAAAAACATCGGAGAGATTGGAGGAACGCTGCCACAATAGCAACTCAAGCTTTCGACGACGCCATTTGTAAGGTTATAGGTGGGGACACAGAGTGCCCCCTGCAGGTCTGCCACTTGAGCAGGTCCTCGGAGAGTACTCACTTTCTTTTCCTTCGTAGAGACGTTGCTTTATTCGATTCCACCAGAGCCCTGGATAGCTTCTGAGATCGGAGGCACGTGTCTCCGATCTATTTCCTAACTTTCCCGAATATAAAACGCCAACCTTATCATACGAAACCCATCCAAATGATCTCAAATTCGGATAATTACAGGCCTTTCACGGCCGTATCTTAACAAATGTACGTGTACCCTTTACGAGCAGAAAAACCCGGTTTGCATCCAAATATTACGTGCGTACACGGGGATAATAAGGGATGCAGAAACCCAATCCACGGGGATGTTGCAGAAACCCGAGGATTTGCCTTAAGTGTGCCCAAGGCCAAAACATTTTCAAAAAAGGCTTGCTACGCGCGACACACTGCATTGCACGGATCGCGCCCACACCCTCGGCATCTTGACCTCGACGGTCGAATTGTGCCCACCCCATCCGATGTTTCGGACAAAGGTGCGAGCACGAAGAAGAGATGTGTGTTAAGAAATTAGTGTGTGTTCGGGGGTGGTGAAGTTTGAGCCCTTGTCTTTGCGTTGTTCGTAGTGTCCTGAGGGTCTTCGTCGGGTTTTGGGACGGTTCTTTCCATTATTATTTTTTTTCTTTCTGTCCTGCCGACGACGCCATTTGTTAAGGAATTAGTGGGGTATTAGTCTGTTTGACCACTTGCAAAAGGTTAACCAATAGCTTACCCAAACTAAGTCATATAACATGTGTCCGAAGAAAAAAAAAATGGCAATAATTGTACGTATACATACAATATATCCTTAATGAGGACACACAACCCGTAATACTCGCGATCGGAGTATCACGCGCAGCTTGCAAAGATGAGTTTCGACAAAATCTTCAATCCCACAGCTGGAGTGCTATTTTTATTTTTATAATATGTGTGAGTGACTATGCCGCCGTGGTTCATTGGGTCAGGTATCAAACGCCAATGGGGGGCTGCTGCCGTAGGTGTTTTGCGGCCAGATACTGCCGGACCAGAGCCCCTAACCTCATACAGTATACCAGTACGATTCATTCCATCATATATGCTTTCTCCTCCTCCCCTCGGCTGCTCCCCGGCCGGGGTGGTGCTCGGGCCTGAGGCTTCCCCAAATCGTGCCAGAGCCCCTGAGGGGGTGTGTGGCGTCGACCTTACTCGTGCGCTGAACTAGCGGTCGGGTATGGCCGGGCCGGCGGTGACAGCCAGCGACAAGGCAAAAAAGTTCCTCGCGGATTTTTTTAACGCAGCAGCCTTGCCTGCGGACGCAGTGTCGCATCACCGCCGCGGAAAGCGTGAGGCGCGTATCGAACAGAGAAGAGAGGATCGAACCCAAGTGCGTAAGCACCAAAGTCGGGAAGGAGATGGACGTGGCGTGTCGGGACTGCTGCCTCCTTCACGTTGGCACTTGGGCAAGAACCGAGCTGGGCGAAGGGAGACGGTGAGGGGGAAATACTCTGTCTAGGAAAAACGGAGGGTGGAATGGAGGAAATCGGAGATTCGGAAAAAGAGGAGGAGACGCAGGAGGATTCGAAGGGCTGCTCACGAAATTCGCACAGATGCAAGGGCTAGGTCGAGAGCAGGGGAACTCGTCGTGGGTACGTACAACGTTCGCACACTTGCTTTCAAGGGCACGAATGGCATAGGCCACGCCGAGGGGATGCTGAAGACTTGCGAGGACGCAGGTTGTGATATCATAGGATTGCAGGAGGTAAGGCGCAATGGACAAAGTGCTTTTACGGCGGCGGGGTATGTCGTGCTTTGCTCAGGAGCAGAGACGGAGGAAAGTACGAAAAGAAGGGGAACCACGGGGTAGGCTTAGCTATTAGAGAGTCTATCGTGACAGGGATGGATAAGGGCGACGTCGCGGTTGAGTGCATCAGTGCTAGATTGATGAAGGTTCGCATCCAAGTCAGGGGGAAATCTAACGGTGTGTCTTTCATCGTAGGCTATGCTCCCACTCTCGACAAGAGCACCAGCGAAAAGGATTACTATAATTGGAGTTCACTTGACGAGGTGGTCAAGGGGGTACCCAGTAGGGACCACCTCCTTGTCCTGATGGACGCAAATGCTCGTACAGGCATGAGAGGGATCGGGTGGACCGACAGCAAGGTATTGAGTGCATACGGACGTGACGAGCTGAACGACAACGGAGAGCGACTATTGACTCACGCAACTGATAAAAACTCGCCCTCCTAAACACGTACCATGCTACACCTGCTCGTGGTATATCGTACACGTTTCAGAGCCCTAACCAAGGAAAGGCCCAGTACAGGCTTGACTACATACTGACACGGCAAGTGGATGGACGATTGGTACGTAATGTCACTGTGCGGACCCCACCCAGGGAGAACGCTGAGTCGGCCCACAACCTCGTGATCGCAAATATTCGCCTTTTAGGCCGCATGCACCAAATCGTCCAAAGATAGTTATCAAAAACCGGCGAGCTATTGATCTACCAAGATTAATGGCGGACCCGCATCTCCGAATGAATTTGCAAAACGCGATAGCAGCCAAGCTTGCCTCCCCGACACCCGGTACTAATGCCGAAAGCGTTGATGACATGGCCTCATTCCTGACTGATACGCTACTGTCAAATGCGGCCGACATAGCGCCCCCTATTCGGCGCAAACAAGTACCGAGGGGCTGGTGTGCGACCGAGGAGACCAGAGCGGAGTTGAGTGCACGATGGCAGGATAGGGAAGACGCGAGGAAACAGGTCCGTTCTGCTCCAAACGATCGTGGTCCACGGCAAGCCTTGAAGGCGACCACCAAACAGCTGAAACGCACGCGGGCGGAAGCTTTTCAGAGGTTCTTCGAAGATTACGTTAGCCAACTCGAAGGGCGTATCCGAGAAGGTGACCAGTTTGGCTTCTACAAACACCTCAAGGGGATGGATGTGGAAGGGAAGAGGACGTTTAACTCGCAGTACATCAAGGACGGGGAAGGTCGATTGCTGCGGGATAATGCCCTCATCCGCGAGCGGTGGGTGAGGTGGTTTCAAAAACTGCTTAACACCAAGCCGACGACCCTTAATCCGAGCATTGTGGACGAGCTTAAGCAGTGGCCCCCGTGCAGACCACTGGACGATGTCCCGTCTAGGTATGAAATAGAGGAGGCGATCCGTGCGTTGGCGAACCGAAAAACGGTAGGGCCCGATGGTCTCCCGGCCGAGCCCTTGAAGGTTTTGGCCGACGAAGGAGAATTGAACACCCTCGGAAATATCCACGATATCATCGCCGCTGTGTGGAGGGGAGGTGGCGTACCGCAACAATGGACATATGCAACGATTAAGGTGCTTCACAAGAAGAAAGATTGGACTGAGTATAGCAATTATCGTGTCATCTCCCTCGTGGCTCACGCTGGCAAAGTACTCCTCAAAGTCATCGCGGGCCGCCTGAGTGACTATTGCGAACGCGAGAACATTCTGCCGGAGGAACAGTGTGGGTTCAGACCCCAACGCTCGACGGTTGACATGATGTTCGTAGTACGACGACTGCAGGAACTGGCGCGGAAGAAGGGCACCCCCTTGTACTTGTGCTTTATCGACCTCACCAAACCATACGACTCCGTCGACCGAAGCCTTCTGTGGGATGTCCTTGCTCGTTTCGGCGTGCCACCGAGAATGCTCGCCGTCATCCGCCAACTCCACGACGGTATGCAAGCATTCGTGCGGCTGGATGATGGAAAGTGCTCGGATAAGTTCGACGCGGGGCAAGGTCTAAGGCAAGGATGCGTGCTCGCGCCACTGCTGTTCGACATGTTTTTCACGGCGGTACTGCGTGTGGCCGAGAAACGCTTATTCGCCGATGCAGCCATCACGGACAACATTGTGCAGATCCAACAAAAGGGGAAAGGCGAGAAGAAGGGCACTTCATGCACGGGTAAAGTCGATGGACGGAGGGGGAAGGAGGGGGAGGAGGTGCAGAGATTATGGGGTATGCTGTACGCGGACGTGCGGGTATCGTATCGCGATCATCAGAAGGACTGGAGAGGATGATGACGGTGACCGTGACTGCGTGCTTGTCGTTCGGACTTACGGTATCCGAGGCAAAATCGGAGATAATGTACCTGGAAATCAAAGCGGGGGAAAGGTGTCCTTCGCAATCAATGCAGCCGACCAAGCATACAAACAAACAATCCAGTTTGTGTACTTGGGCAGGGCTATCACCGCAGACAAAGATCTTAGCATTGAAATAACGCGGCGTCTTCAGAGGGCCTGGGCGTGCTTCCAGCGATAAAAGATGGAAATCTATGATCGCCCGGGTGTGCGCTTCCGGTTGAAGGTGCGGTTGCTGAAAGCTGAGGTGGTCGAGACACTGCTTTACGGTTGCATGACGTGGAGCCCGAACAAGCCTGACTCTGACAGGCTACGACGGGTTCACCGCTCCATGCTCCTCCGGTACCTTGGATGGCAGAAACGGAAGGGCGACGACCACACCCTATCGTACGCCGACGCGCTTGCCAAGACAGCTTCCGAGAGCATAGAGGCGATAGTGCGCAAACGGAGGATATTGTTTGCGGGATTCGTAGCACGTATGGGGGAGGAGCGTCTGCCACAGAGGGTGATGTTTGGGGAGTTTGTTGGGGGTAAGGGCTACTCAGGGGGGCAAGAGAAAGACTGGATGGATCATCTGAAGGAGGATATGTCGGTCTTTGGAATGCAATTCGAAGGATGGCGAAAGGCTGCTCAGAAGGCTGGCAGATGGTTTCGACGAGTAGAGGCGGGAGCCGAGTTGTTTATGCGGAATTGGCATGAAACGGAGAGACGCAAAGCTGCAGAGCGACGCGTAAAGGCTGCGGCAGCGCCATCCACCGTCGGCATCTCTAAGCGACCGGGGGAAGAGGGAAGGGGGGGGAGGAGGAAGGGGAGGGGGGGAGGGGGGAGGAGGGGAGAGGGGGAGGGGGGGAGGGGGAAGGGGAGAGGAGGGAAGGGGGCAACGGGGGGAACGGGGGGGGGGGAAGGGGGGGCGTCATGTCCAAGGGACTCAAGTCTGGGTTTGGCCATCATCGTCTTGAAAGTTGTGGGCCTTCTAATGGCCGTCACAAGATAGCATAAGACCGCCCTGACTTCTTCGCCATGTTGCGTTCTCTCCCCAGTGACATTGATGATGCACTTGATACTCTCTATGAGTCCAATGCCATCTTTGGCCAGTTCCTAGGGTCTGCTAGTATGACATGTTTCTTTTTTTTTTCTTCTCTTTCCCTTCCTTTGCTTCCTTTTCTTGTCTTGTCTTTTCTTTCTTTTCTTGCCTTTTTCTTTCCTTCCCTTTCCTTTTTCGTTTTTTTTGTTTCGATTTCTTCTCTTTTCTTTCTTTTCCTTTATCGTCTTTTCTTTTCCTTGTTTCTAAGTCTGTCGTGCGTATGCGTAGTGATAGATACTACGTGTAATATATACGTGGTAGTCTTTCTTGGGTGGCAAGCGGTATTATAGTCGGTTGCTCCAGGCGTGAGTAATGAGACGTATGCACCGGTGTGGACCGGGCACATCGTAGACTGACTCCCGATTTCACTTTTATATGTGTCTGGTGGAGGCATGAATTGCGTCTGCTGTGATATACGCGTGTACCACCTTGGGTTGTTTGTGTTTTTCCCTGGGGTATTCCTCAGCTAGCTCCAGATGACTGGAGCCTGTCCCGTGACCACGGACTTGATTATGCGAGTTAATGTGAGGACAACAACATCATATGATACAATACAACATTAAGCTCGGTATCGATACGTGTTCTTTCGGTGCAATTTTAAAGAGGGTTCTTTTTTATAAAAACTGAAAAACGCCAGCTGTGAGTACGACCGATTAAATGGTTGAAACTTAATTAAAGAATAGGGTGACCCATACGACAAAATGTTTTTTTTTTTCTCAACAGGCCCTTTTTTTTTTTTTCGGGGTGCCCAGTGCCCCAATATGCAAACTTTGGCACCAAACTTTGGCCACTTTTCCCAATTATGCCACAGGTTTGCAACCAGGCGCCATTTTTTCCTTGTTTTTGTCCGTCATGATTGCGGACAACACAATGGCGAAATATGCAGCAGGTTACGCCAAATTTCCACCGCTAAAGTCAACCGATTTTGGTGTGCTCACGTATTAGGCGCGGCTCGCGACTCACAACGCCGATTGGGAATCTTAACCCACTAAGCTGCAACCTTATTGCCCCAAATTTCGCCTGTTTTGCCACCTCTTGGCCCAAATTTAACTTATGTCAATACCTATGATGCCCACATAAATGGGGAGGGGCCGCAGGCGGCCCTACGAAAAAGAACAAAATAACGAAAAAACAGGTTTCCGCGGATATCAGAAGGCGTTTTGGATTTGAGTTTGCTTTCCTGATTGCGCCGCGTTTTCCGGCGGAAGAGGGTGACAATGCCGGCCAGAAGTGCACAGAGAACATCGGTCCACGTACCTGTATCGCCTAATCACGTATTGGCTTGTGATCCAAGTGTCCCGTGCTACTAAGAGGCTGGAGGAGGGAAGGGGAGAAGATCAGGCAGACGAGTACAGCCATGCAGCGCAAACCAGGAGGATATGATCGGGTACCGGTAAGCCCACATATGGCAACGTAACCAACACTCGAGAGCGATCTTATCAAGAGCCCAGTGGGTAGAGCGTGCGGTAGTATGGTTGTGACTATGATACGCATGTGCCACATAGCTCCTTACGTTGCAGTCCAGGTGCTTGCCTACCCCAGAAGCATGGGCTGCTTCGTGCAGTCGATGCTGTAATCGTCTGTTTTTTATAAAATACTTCCCTCTGAAGTTCCGAAGGGATTACAGGTATTTTAAAATATACCTGTTATATTTCAAGGACGTCAGCATTGAGTTCGACGAATGTCAGGTCAATACTCGTCTTTGCAAGCTGCGTTGTTGGTGCCTGTAATATACTATATGGGTGAGTTTCGATTGGGAGGGGTCCTATTTTTTGTCCACTATAATGGTGAGTGTTGATATTTTTACTTTAGGTGGGGAATTTTGAGCTAGATCTAAGGCCATTTCTTATACAGTCGGATTTGTCAGTCGAAAACGGCCTTTTTCGACTGAAGCCTAAATCGGGCTTTCTTACACAGTCGAAAAAGGGCATTTTCGACTCAACTTTTTCGACTGAGAATTCCGACTGGCGGATCCAGTCGAAAAACTCGACTTTTTCCTCCAGTCGAAAAACTCAGTCGAAAAAGTTTTACACGTGTTTTTTTAACCGATCGCATCGCTCATCCCACCACCAAACACACCCACACGGCCACACGGCCACACACCCACACGGCCACACGGCCACACACCCATACCAGGTACCACACTGTAGTATTATAAAAGGCGCTGACGCTGGCTTGGCTATTACTGCTGTTGCTTCTCGCAGCAAGTCAGCGTGGCGCATTCCTAGTTCCGCTCGCCAGCAGCGTGTATCACTCGTCGGCAGCAGCCCTTGGTATCGATCCCATGCTGCCAACAACGGCCGCGCCTGCTGTAGCTATGGCGGCTCTCGGCCGAGTGCAACTCCACGAACGTAGCTTTGGCGGCTTTCGGCTAAGCCCAAAGCCACCAACGCTTTGAGGCGAGGGTTCGTCAAGCCGTTACTCGCGGAGAAAGCGCGAAGCACAGAGCTGCCAACCGATTTCGACTGCTGTACAGCAGTACGCCCTCACACCAACCGCCTCTGGGAAGAGCACAAAAACTATAAAATCCACTCGACTGACGATAAGAAGAAGGACCAGAAGAACCCAGTCGAAAAAAAGTCCAGTCGAGAAGGGCCGTTTTCGACTGGCGGAATCCGACTGTATAAGAAATGGCCTAACATCATATCTATTTTATAAATTTGTTACTGTAGTTTCCACTATACTGCTCTATCACATGTATGGTAGGCGGTTTATTATTATTGTTATTTTTTCCACCCCCCCGCTTTAATATGTGTTTGCGATAAAGGAATTCAATCTAAAGATTCAAGCAAATGATCCCGCCGAGCGAACTTTTAAGGAAGGATTTGCCAAAAACGGCATGGAAATTCCAATTTGAGTGAACGATTTAGAGTGAACTTCCATCAATAACGACCAAATCATGCGATTTGCCTACCAACACCGGGCACACCGGCACAACAATCAGATGGCACGAGCGCACAACCCACACGGCAGCACACAGCACTGATCGCTGTGCACTGTGCTTGGCAGCGGCAGACACAACCCAACATTGATGCGGAGGCATCAAAGAGTAGCTGGGGAAGCATGGCGCGTACGCGCAACCTCAGGGGTAGGTGCTAGTGAGCCAGCGCTCCCGCGCTCTCTACGATGTGACCTCGGCCTCTGCTGCTGCGTGATGATGTATTCGGTGCTGATTTTGTCAACCACCGTCGCTATCCCACAACGCTTTCGCCGAAGCCTCCACCGCCACCGCCACCCACGCCGCACGGCCGCCTCTACTGCTGCTGCTGCTGCTGCTGTGCGGCGGCTGTTGTGCTGCTGCTGCGGTTGGTGTCTCCTGCGTTTGTTTCTAAAAAAACTGGCTGTTGTGTTGTTGAGGTGATGACCGTAGTGATTGAGCCAGGCCGAGCTGCTGTGCCGCAACTCATCTGGCGGGGCCATCGCCGCCTCCGCCCCCGCCGCTGCTGCTGCTGCTGCGGCGGCTGCGGCTGCGGCTGCGGTGCTGCTACTGCGCTGCTGCTGCTGTGCTGCTGTTCGTCTGATGGTGTTGTGCTGGGCTTGCCCCTGTCGGTGAGTCGAGGTGCTACCGCACCATGTCTAAATTCGAAATTTGATGTTGCCTCCCCGCTCCCCGCCTGTGATATGGAGTCCGTGTACGCCTTTTCTGCGATTCGTTCACCGCAAACACAACCAAAAGCATGCCCGAGTGCATCTGGCCTCTTTTTAGCATGATGGAAGAATTTTTAGTGAATTATTTTAACGCAAACACTCTATTCTAAGTTATTTCCGAAAGGCGTTGCGTTGGCCTTCACGACGCTCCCAGCACCAAAGTTCGCGTGGATTATTGGGGTATGCCAGGTACCTCGAATACTTGCACGAGGCGTAGATGATGAGTACCTGGTAGTTAATTGTCACTCGTAGAGCCCCTATACTGCTCTGCGTAGATTGTAGAGGCTACGCTTCCTGCTGCAATGGCACTGCCGTCTTCTCGTAGCGGCACGAATGACAGGGCGATCCACCCTGCTTCCTGCTGTCTGATTATCGTAGTCTTTAGGCTTGCAGCACACACCAAATACTTTTCATCCAGAGTCTTGGTGCTACGACGCTACGTACAACTGCTGTACGAAGACATTCGCAAGCAGCGGGCGTGTCAGCCACACACGCGGCATAGACCAAGACTTAGTACACGTGTAGCTTCGTTAGCGTGTTTCAACTTTACACGGCGCATAATACAAGCACCCCTTTCGAGATCGCTCAAGCCGGCGTACACCTCCGACGCCGGCAACGGAACGGAACACACTCAAGTTGACGACATTTAGAAATATCATCTTTCCTGCTGCGCGAGTTCCTGGCAGCAGCTACAATACAGGACAGATAATGTAGAAACAGGGTAATAAGGCAGGCTGATATTTACGGGAATACAACAAGGACCCGGTAGCCATTGTGCTGAAATTTGTGTAGAATGCACCCTCTTCCAAGTAGAACACCCAGCCTTGGTCGGTATTTCTGTTTTTTCATTAGGCGTACCCTACTATACAACATGGTTTTATCTCTTCCCCCTTTTATCTCTGCACGATATCGAATTCAGCAAGAAGAGCACACAACGCTCAGGCCCGGTGTACAGACTACGGTCGCGCATGATAACGCGTACACCCCCCCTTGTAACTCTGCGCGGTGTCCATCCAGCAAGAAGAACACCCAACGCTCAGCGCTGATAGCGGACGGGCCAGGGCTCGACTACGCTACGTCGGGCACAGGCGGCCACCTCCACCCAAGACAACCATAGCGGCTGTGATGATGCTCGTTGTTGGCACGGTGAGTGTGTCTTGGTTGGCATGTCAGCTCACGTGGTACAGTTTGCGGAGTGGTATGGTATATCTGGTAGCTGTAATGAAAGAAAAAAGAAGCATAACAACAGCCTTGGGCGTAAATTAAACTGTTTATATTAGTAGCTCGACTACGCTACGCCGGGCACAAACGGCAACTTCCACTGAAGACAACTTTGACGGCTGTGACCATGCGTTGTTGAATTTGGGTTGTGGACAACCGTTGGATATCAATCAGGTTGAGGCGCCACGGATAGCTGTTAGGCTGATCCGAGATGTACTAATTTACAACACTCATTATTGGCAAGGTGAGCGTGTCCCAC
Organism: Undaria pinnatifida; assembly: GCA_012845835.1. Taxonomy (NCBI): domain Eukaryota; class Phaeophyceae; order Laminariales; family Alariaceae; genus Undaria; species Undaria pinnatifida. The sequence continues at coordinate 5,758,831 of JABAKD010000001.1, read as the reverse complement.
TTCGTGGATTAGCACTAGCTAGGCTAGCATTGGCTAGGTTGGCATATTACAATGCTAGCGTTGGCTACTGTAGGTTACCATGTTAGCGTATTATAGAATATATTTATATGTCTTCAAGCTGTGCTTCGTGCAAAATGTTGGGCGGCATGGTGCGATATGATTGTGTTTGAAGCATAATATCAGCCGTCGACGTACCGTGAACTAACATAGCCTTTATTTCCGGATCGCCCGCGTTATTGACATATGCCATGGGTAATTTTTAACCAGATATGCAACAATCGGAACATCAAGTTCTCATGAAAGAAGCATGACATAAAGTAGAGTCAAGTGAGGGTTTATTCCCGGATTGCCTGCGATACAAACGGTACCACATGTTGGCAGTAGGTATCTAAACCCTCGGGAAATTGTTCAAGGTCAGCAGAAGGTCATGAGGCGAATAGCCAATTAACGTTGGTTGGTCGTACATTTGATACCATGTATAACCACCTGTCGAGAATCGTTTGATAGTAGCTGTGTTTCTGCTTCCTTAGTGCACATCACTCAGGTGTTTGTCAGGTGTTGACAGTTATGGACATGTAGCCCAAGGTCCAAGGCGGAGGCTTTCATGAATAGTAGAGTCTTTGTAGCTGCAAAATGGCGTGGTACACAACTTTTTTTGGCCAGGTCATCTTACATGAAATCGTCCATCGACAATCGGTTGATATCAACTTCTTTTTTTTTTCGTTGCTGTGTATGAATCAGGTAGTGGCAGATATCGGCATGTGGCATGCCAGGGTATGATTCAACGGGATGGCTCGCATGTAATGTAATAGCAGTCTTTAAGCTGTGCTTCGTGGATTGCGAGATGGTATAATATTATAGAATCGCCTGGGGTAGTCCCAGCCTCGATTTAAATCCCCACGCTTTTTTTTTCCCTGGCGCGAACGCGTTGTTATAGATCGGGACGCTTTGCTCGCACCTTTAGCGTGGTTTCAGAAAGATTGGCTCCAGTTGTGACAGCTAGGCCCTAGCCTTTGAGGCACGCCTCCCCAAAATCCGTGCCTTCGGGGTTGTTTGCAGCCTTACAAGTTGCCTTGAAGCCGTTTTGTTGTGTCCAAACACAACGCCGTTAGACCGGAAACCCGATAAACAGGGGATAGGGTAGAATCTCTTGACATTTTGTGAAGACACTTCTCTCCCTCTGCGCCAAAAGCGCTTTTCAAATACATCGCCCTTGCCCACTGCTTTTAGGAACTCCCGCCTAAATGTGCTTGAACAACGCCATGAGGCCCCACCGAAGGTGCGCGGTTCGCGTTAAGGGTATCGGCATTTCTGTAGCGGGAATACCAAACCCTCAATATAGTACCTAAACCGGCAGCATCCTGAGTAGTGCCGGCTGTATCAGCCGGGAATACCGGCACTGTGGAGGGACCACTACTGTAAGCCAGTTTGGGTGCTGCCCCGACGCCTGCTGGGTGGTGTCATGTACTGTGTTGCTGTGTTTTTGCTTGCTTTACTTTTTTAGGTTCATTTTCGTGTTGGGTGCGTGGGCAATGATAACGGCATGGGCATCACTGTCGTCAGAAACCGTCCGCAGGTGATTAACACTGGTTGTGCTGGATGTACATGGGTGGAAATATAAGTTTAATGTGAAGAACGCAGTACACACCGAGAGTCCAGAGCGCATGCGATAGATAGACATAGAGGGCAGGCGCTGGTGTTGGAAAAACTATTTAATAATCGGTGTCGCGATGTTGAACATTGTGTCGCAATTGATGTCGAATCTCGAGATACAAGCAACCCAACGCCAACCTGCATGGGTCCGGACAAGACCACATAACTTTAGATGAGAGCTTCGAAGGTTTTAGTAGGGTCCATGCTCACGGGGGCGAGAGATTGACCAAGTTGTGACTGGGTCTTCCCTCGATGTGCTATGCTCGTGCTATTGGTAGAATCATCCTCGTTAAACAACCCAAAAACAAACGTTTCTTCTCAGCTTTCAGTTAACGGCCGACCCCCGATCTAGCAACACAAACACACCATGGCCGACCGAAACTACTCCAGACAAGGCCACATGAATGTCAGATGACACCGCTGAAAATATTATGCTGACCCATGTTCCAGAGGGCGAGACCTCGCCAGCGTTGCTACTGTGGGTCTTCTCTCGAGATGCGCTGCTGGCGTGAGGATCCCAAATTGACACTTTTCGCTGCTTCTCATAATGGTGTATTGATAGCAATGACGGCAATGACGGCGAGAAGTGATTTGAGTCCAGGAGGTGACCCCCTTTAACGGACTCCGCCATAAGTTAAATCGGGACATATGGGACCTCCAAATTCGGTGCAACGTTTTTGCCCACTTTAGGGGACCTGGTCCCTTAAAGTGGACGAAACGCTCAAGAAGGGACTTCAAGTCCGTTAAACAGGGTCAATACACTTTCCCCCGCGTTACCAACGGCATCAATATTGCTAGAAAAGGAGTTTTTTGCTCTGCAAATATCAGATCGGCGTACAGTACCGCTCTACCCTTTGCATCTCCTGTGGTATTGAGAGTGTCAGTGGAGCGGCCCTCAACGTCAAGATGGCGTTTCTGTTCACGCACGCACGTCGAGCAAGCAGGCAGACATGAAGATGTTCTTGGCCTCCAACAACTGATTCATATGTGAGGACGTGTAGATACAGCAGTGAGCGTTGTAGTTCAACACCTTGCAGTAATACACGACAGGATGCAGCTCTCTCAGTTTTTCTGGTAGACTGTCTAAACTTGCTAGGGGAGTTGTGGACTGGATTGGGCAGCGCAGTGCGGTGAAGCAGGGCAGCAGCATTTTGCATAATTGATTTAATCAACTACGCCAGCTGTGAGTTCAATTAATTTAAGGGTCGATACTCATATTTGCAAGCTGCGTGATACTCAGTTTTGTACGACAGCAGAGTCATGCCACGCTAGGGGTGCAGCAGAAGTTCCTGACCTGTTGACATGAGCTCAATATCTCACTCGAAATGTGACTTTGAAGACATTCGTTCGCGCAACCCTGACCAACATTCTAATCGCTTGTCCTCACACAAATATACACGTAAAAGTATCATACTCAGCGATAGTTCCACAACTGAGGGCTCAACCGGTCAGAAGGTCAGAAATGTTTGGCCCAAAAAGGCAACCCCTACCGCACTATAGAGGGATGACTCAGCACTATTGCAGGTACCTAGTATATTTGCAGCAGCATCGTATGCAAGCTACATTGAAATTACGGCAGTGATTGTTAACGTCGCGATCGCCGTTGTAAATTACAGAGAGGGGGAGAAGAAGTGCACTGAGCCACGGAGTACCGGCATATAATATGAAACCAAACTCTTCAACAATATGATGGAATCGACCTGAGCCTCCAGGTGATTTAGTTTTCTTGCTGTCCTGTATCGGTTGCCTGGTAAACACAGCGCGCTATACATCTACAACCAGCGGACAAACCCTCTCTCGTACCGTCCTGTTTCGCCCTGTTCAATATACCGTCGCTTTGTCCCCTTTTATCCCTTAGACGACACCGTCCATTTTAAGGGGCGTCAGGTAAAAAAAGTAGACTGGCATCACTATTTATTGTATCATTATGTTGATCATTTTCGACTTGAAAATAAAGATAGGGTTAGTAAAGCAAGCGAATGAGTAACATTGGCGCCGCTTGTCTCCAGGCCCGACTTTTTTTAACGGCAATGAAAAAGGTACCGGTAAAGATGTCTACAACAGTGGTGCTCACGATTTAGGAGAGCTCGGTTTCAAAGACATCGGTTTAGGAGAGGTGGAGCGTCAGGTAACAATTAACGGTTGCTTCGGGTGGAAAAAGACTGGCACAAATATTTAAACAGAGTGCGTGGTGAGAACGACTGCTTCAGTATACTGGGCGCGATTGTCTTGAATTCAGGGACTTCAGGCTTTAGTGACGTCAACTTTTTGGGACTTTTGCCGGAACGCACGGCGAACAGGACCGCGCGACTTCCCAGATGGCGGCGGCGGGTGACATGTGCGGAGGCACTGAAAGCGCGTGGGCGTCGGGGCTCTGAGGCGGAAGTTAATAGCCGCGGTCGAAAAGCGGACAATAAACTACGGTCAAGAAAATTTAGCCGTCTGAGGAATAGCCAAAACAGGAACTAACCCCCAAAGAGATTTAGAATACGAAGTATATGCATGTTTTTTTCGTTTTTTTTCATATAACCTCCGGCGGATGTGGGAAAATAACGCTTAACCTCACTACGCTTCCACGTATTTTCATGTACGTCGTGTGTCGATTTAACTCAATTGCAGCGTTAGCTGGCGTGTAGTTCAGTTCCCGTTATAGCGATAGCGAGAGCTGCCCCTACCGGCGGTCCCCGTTACTACTCCGGCTGCGGAAGCTGCCGTTGCATACGGATGCGTGAGTATGTCGACCCGACCTGACCCCTGGGGGTCAGGTGCGGTGGAGATAGCCACCCGGAACGATTGTTTAATCGCTTATCGTATCAACACATCTGGCGATACTCGGTTCATGTGAGCTGTATTTTCTGCGTGCTAATTTTCAGGTAATGGCGGTTATGGGCGTGTGGCACATGATCCAAGGGGATGGCTCGCGCGGAGGGCCTCATCTGCTAATCGGCGGGATATGTGAGTCGTGACTACCAATAGTGTCATCGTTCCACAATATACTGACTAGTAGTGCGTTGGGAAGGTGCTCTGTGCAGTCAACAAGGATCTGTGAAGTAACGTCGAGCTACGTATACGATTCCCGATATCGTTAGATCATTATGTACCTGTTGGAACTGAACCTATAAATATCTTCGAAACAAGCTAAGCGGAATTTCGTTGAAGTGCGGATGACGTGTGCAGCACTGAAAGGCTGTAGTAGAGGAACCCGGTGTACAGTTTTGTATATTTTATCAAGTGTATGTACAAGTATGCGTTTTGCAAGTCGTAGAGGGTACTTGAGTCTACAGCAGTTTGCAGGTTTTCGATCAAGCGCCAATTCCATTTCTCCACTGTATCGTGGTATTTTGGCTGCCAAAACCGCGATATCGAAGCAAGCTTCCAACAAGAGGTTTGTCCGCACACAAAAATAACAATCAAGTAAATAAAATAGCATTAATCGTTTACAGTCTGTTGCTGCAGTGCTGCCTTTCTCCGCACATCCCATGCAGTGTCGCTCAAAAACCAAAATCGCAGCAAGTTCGGTCACAACGGATAACCGGTGGTTACATCTCAAAAAATATCTCAGCCAAGGCTACGGTACGACTACAGGTAAGAAAATAACATAATCACGTGGTATCCACCATCCCCTGGTTCCTGCAGAACCTCGGGTTTTTCCACGGTTTTCCGCCGCGATTCGGAAGCGGTGTCACCTGTGTACAGTCGGGCTCCTCCATAATGCGGTGCCTTGCGGAATGGCAACACCCACACTAAAGTGGGACCCCGCACTATCCCAGGATAGTATTATTTAGTAAGGTATTCTGTACGGCGAGGTCATGAGAAGAGATCTTGATCCCACAGCACTAAACTGGGCGCCCGCAATAAAGGGTATCGCACTGGTCCGGAACCACGACTGTACTATCTGTACTGCTGTGCGTTCTACTACTATACTACCACCATAGCAATGATCTTGACGCGTAACATTCCGAATACAACACGAGTAGACAACTATTCGCACCCATTTACCAAGCAGTAGTTATCACGTCATACCACCAGCAGTATAATCATACATATAACATTTTGAGGATAAGAGGCTCAGGACTCGGTGAACGGTTGGAGATTGTCATGGTACACTATACAAGAATAGCACACGCCACAGAATCGTCCTTCGCCAACCATGAAAAAAGCATACCTGGTAACATGTTACGGCATACCAGCTTCCCCGACCAACAAAAGGTACACCAGAGTATACCAGGAGAGGGTACCACAAAAAAGGTATACCAGAGTATACCAGCTTCGCCGACCAACAGAAGGAATACAAGAGTATGCGAGAAGAGGGCACCTGGTATTCTGGCGGTACCTTAGTCTCTGCAGCTCTATTCTGAACTGTTACACGTATCATCCAATTGGTATCATTCCGAACGCATGTCGTTGTCCCAGCGCTCATTTTCCCCTACGAAAAAAAGATCTTCCAGGATATACCGGACGAGGGTACCTTGTATACTGTACTGTAGCCTCTGGAGCTCTACCCTGTATCGTTATACGTATCATTCCCAACGTATGTATAATCATCACAGCAGTCGCTTTCCCCGACCAAAAAAGGTATACCGGAAAAGGGTAACTGGTACACTGCATCCTCCGGAGCTTTCTCCTGGACAAATTCTTATACGTAAGATATTCTGATTGCATACTAATCTTCACAGTGCTCGCCTTCCCCTCCCCCTCGGTGTTTCCTTGTCTGCAAAACTGCTGCTGCACCAACCAGTGCTGCTGCCGGGGAGCTACGCGTCGTTCAACCTACTGGGAGCTTACCTTGGGTGGCCAGGATACGATTACAGCTCGATACCGTCTTATGACGACTGATTAACACGACCAATGGTTTCAATGCGGCAACAAACAACACGCCTCCATATTAGGCCATGAGTCCCGTTAGGGTCAGTTGGCCGAGGGTTTGTTCGGCGTGTCGCCGGTGTACATATCACCTAAACACTCGAAGGGTCCGAAAAAGCGTTTTTGTCCAACTAGAATTGGCGTGCGTTCACTGGCCAAAAGGGGATATTCGGTGTGCCACCGCTGTATCATCTAAACACGCGAAGGCTTTGCAGACCGTGCAACGAAATAACGCGTATTTTGCTCAACTAGTATCGGCCTGCGTTCGCTGGCCGAAATCGAACTTTGCTGCGTTGCTCCGTACTATGTGTATACGTAAGGCCTAAGATGCGCTAGCGGCGAAGTCCCTATTGGCCGACCGGCGGCGAGCTGATTATAGTCTCCGGTGGCTAAACATGTTACGTAGCTATTATTGTCGCCCGAGATGACGACGTCAACCTGCACGAAGCTATAATAATTGTGCTAGATCACGGCTCCGACCTTGGAAGCAATCAGGGCTACGGCATCTGCCACGGTACATGCTCTGCTCGATATCCCAACGGTATCGCTAAGGAAACCCCCGTCATGCCATGCTGAGCTTTTCTCTTGCCATGCGCATCCCGCACATAAAGGGTGCACCACCGCCCGCCTGCGCGCATGTTAATGACAATCAAGAAGAGCGAAGCAAGACAGGGGGGCACGGGTGAGTGTTCGGTGGGCCCGACTTCACTATGTAGGCTGGTGGGTAACGGGTAGTGCTATGTATACTACGTATCCAACGGAGAGCGTCTCCGATGGCTGCGCATGTACTTACTGTTACTGCGTTCGATCATCGTGAATATCACCGTGTTTTTTTCACAGCACATAATGTATTTTGCAGGGATGCCGATCATGTATGAATCCGTGCAAGAACAATTCCTGCTGCAGCTTGAAGTGGCCAGAATGCGAGGCGACATGCCATGATCCAAAGTAAAAGCGCACACACTGCAAACTCAAGGTGGTCGGGGTGAAGATGATACTCACCGATGATTCTCCCTGGCGATCTGGGAAAAAAAATTTGCGCGCAGTATCCAGGATGACCATGCTGGAGGTGACCAATATTATGAACACGAGATCGTGCAGAGACAGAGCTTCTGTCTGGAAGATCTGTTGCAGCCAAGGCATGTAAATCACCAGCAACTGCCAAAGGAACAGCAAAAACAAGGAGCACGATGTTAGCCCTTACGTATATCACCAGCATGTGACAAAGGAAGAGCATAAAACAAGGAACACGATCGACACGATGTTGCTATATGGTGCATAGACCACCACAGCGCAACGCCGCCACAGCCAAAAGTGGGATACGTGAAACTCCCCACACGTAGTCAGGGCATTATCATGCCGCCCGTAATGTGTAAGATGCCACAAACACAGGCCGGTATACCGAAGGCGCATTACAACAATGGCCTGCCCTAGTGGGGAAATTGCCTCGAGGGTACTTTCGGCCTTCGTCTCGGCGTCCGACACCCAACCATGATACAGCGGTCAACCATTCAGCGATGCAAGATTCCATCAAAATCGATTACCAGTATGGATTTTAAACCCTCTGCGCGATACCTAATGACGACCGTACCGGCGGGGGAGAGGGGGCGACACCTGTGACAACAGCTTGACCAGAAGATGGGAACCAAAAATCATCAATGAAGAAAAAAGCGCTTCGTGTCCGCGCTGTCTTATTAGCAAGAGGCACGCCTTACGCTATACCAGGTATGAAGTAACATAACACGCACCTGTCCCACCAAGGATCCTCCTACAGAGTACAAAAACGCCTTGTTGGCGAACATGTCCATTTGTAGTACTATCTTGTCGGCAGAGCGGCAGCAAAGCGCGTTGAACATGTCGAACATCACGAACGTCGTGAAGGTCATCGTTGTATCTCGTCGCGTCGGCTCCGCGGCCGTCAAAAGCACGCCGTTCTACTCAAGACACCACCACGAAAACATGCGCATGAAACGTTTGGGGCGTTGCGGGTGAGATAGTGAGGGCGTTACTCTCATACTAGGGCGGTGAGTTAGCTGGAGTTCACTTCACGATTACAGTAGTTAATAAAGTGGTCGGGTGGCGAGCTAACCAACTATAAAATACCAGGTAGCTGATTTCGCCATTTAAAAACAAAAAACACGTATCAAGCCACAAACATGCCGGTCACAAACACGCAGTGACTCCGAAGTTTACTGTAATACCTAGCCAGCTAACAATTATTATCGACTATTAGTTACTATTACTAGTAGTATGATCAACCAACTCACAGTTCTGCTATTTGACGCATGTTGGGCGGTTGACTAGCAGCCAAGCTTCGAAGTCACCATCACAGCATATGTTGCGCACGCTGGGACACATTGGAGCAATCCGTACAATTTGTGCACGAAATGGGTCAACGGGATAACCTAGGCTACGGAGGGGACCCACCTTCGTCTACCCAAAACTGTGCCAGGGTTGAAGTACCGAATAATGGGGGAGCCTTGACTGAAATTATTACACAAAAGCGAAGCATCGTACCGCGAGGCGCACTCTATCGCTCTATACAATGAATATCCCAGTTTGATCATAAATATCAGGATGCGAGGTTTTGCGTCACGTACAAAGTTCATTATATTCAGGGTCAGACGGTGCATTGTTTACCTGGGTCATCCCTAGGCTGAATACCCACAACGTCCCCACCACGATCAGCGCCCCGCTAGATAGCACGCGGCACATCAGGCGCGTTGAGATCACCGGATCGCTCGCTTTGCGTGGGGCTCTCTTGACGATTGCACCGTGCACTGGCTCTACCCCTAGAGATTGAGCTGGTGGTCCATCCATGATGATGTTGATCCACAGAATCTATGACAAGGGTTGGTTGCAACAGCGGGGTGGGGTGGAAACGAAGGCCAATCGATGTCGATGGGGGTCAGGTGGGACAAAAATTGAGTGAGATTCACAGCCACCATCACGGCAGTGACACAATATGCTATTTTTTAATGGACAAACCAAATTTCAATTCAACACCCAACTCGATTGGCGCTACCTATTGCATCCTATTCCATCGTGCAGTGAATCAACAGCAGCCGCGCAGTCGCGGCAGCTACGAGGGGAGAACACATATGGAAAAATCGTTTGACGTTTCTGCACCGTAAAGGGAGGATGAAAACATGCATTGCTACCACATGCAAGAGGTTGCTGCATATGACGGTGTAGATCACCCGGAACGTTGTATATCGCACCCCCAATAGTACACCCTGGATGGCGGTTTTTTAGAGCCCCAAATGCTACCACCGGGGGGGTGTTATACAACCGCCGTACACGGTACCTGCATCGCGTTGATCGGGCACTTGAACCCCATGAACGTCGCGATGGCCACAATGGACAGGGCTGCAACAGCAGTGGACAGTTGAAAAGTCAAGAAGTTTTTGATGTTGTAGAAAATAGCCTGCGAAAACCAAGAAGGAAGGGACAACACGACCACGAGCGGAAAACGGTAGAGGCATCAGCACACAGCGTATGACAAGCGCCGCAGTACGATCCTGATAGGAGGAAAAGTACATGGCATACAGCTTTCATATTACATCATATTTGTAATTGCATCCTTGGAACACGCGCAAACAACTTGGAGCATGCTCTTATCAGGCAGCTTAACCCGTTTCCCACTGGAAACGTGATTCCATTCTATTTCCAAGTAGCTTGTCCCCAACAGGGGATGGAATTAATCATCCTTGCAATTTACGCAACTCCACCGTGCAATTGCAGTCGCCAGATTACCCCCGTGTAACTCGGCAGCACCCAATGGTTCGTGGTGCATAAAGCGGTAAGGCGTATCGCCTAACCCGACGTGCCATACCATGCATTACCGTATCATGCAGATCGCCTCTCAAGCTTGTGGAAACCATGCCATATCTTCCAAATATTCGTAGTACTTCGCATGATCAGCAACTAGCTTTCACCTTTCCCTCCTCAATCGCAGCTGTAATAGTTGCGATATCGTCATCCATCAAAATCATGTCCGCCGCCTCTTTGGCAATATCCGACCCAGACATGCCCATGGCCACCCCAATGTCAGCTGCCTAAAAACAGCAAATGTCACACGAGGATAGCAAACGTAACGTGATGGCAGCAAAGGTTAAACCAGGACAGCAAACGTCTCATGAGGACAACAAGCGTGACAAGGGGAAGGAAGTCTGCCGAACAGTCAGTGTGGGTGTCGTATTGCCGACAGTTTCCCCTGGGTCACGATGCGCGCGTGCCTACCTCTAGTGTACAGTGCTATACAGATTACTCTACAGTACAGTAGGCCGCCGACGGCGGTGCGCATCAAGGGCATGCCTTCTGTCTTCAGAAGCAGCCTCTGTTTTGAAGAGCATTGCTAAATGCGGGCACGTGAAGCGTCGGCCTCTCAAACACATTATCACGCCATCATCTAACTAGCAATCCTGCTCCAGCTTCGGCTCGCATATATCTGGTAGAGTTATTAACTACTGCCACCACTAATACTGCTACTACCACTGCCACTACTACATTTACTACAACAAATACAATTACAACGATCAAAATTACTGCTGATACCACTGCTATCAAAACTGCTGCTACTACTAGTACTAGTACTAGTACTAGTACTAGTACTATTTACCTTGAGAGCAGGCGCGTCGTTAACCCCGTCACCAGTCATGACCACCACTTCTCCAATGCCCTGTGCAAGACAAAAAAGAGAAACCACGAACAAACCCGTGGGGCACACAAAAAACTTTGATAGGGTATTTCGAGAGCAAGTTCGCACTCAAGAATAGCGCACAACAGGGGTACACTATATTAATGCGGCGGGCGGAAGGTGACTTGGTAAATGACGAATGACGGAAGAAGGACCCCCTTGAACCCCAACAGGTGGGCACAACAAAACAAAACAACTATATAATACCTCTAAGTACCGACGTACACAATATGGGTACCGACAGACCCTTATTACAAGAAAACCTGGATTAAAATTGTACGCCAGGGCCGAGTGCAACAAAAAAGTGTTAAACGTTCGGCTTGGCTTCACGGGAAAAAAATCCCAGAAAAAGTTCCAATGGGGCCACCAGGAGAACCAGCAAGAGCATGCAGTGCGACTGAACATGCGGTAGCTGCCTATTGGCCAGACGAAGGACATATTTTGCTCGTCGCGATGGGGCTGAGATACGAAGCACTTACTCCGACTTCTACGGAGTGCCTTGTCCCTTTTGCGTCAGGGTCCCTACGCGGAGCAACGGCATCACATATGCACAAGGTCGGCCCAACCCGTGGTATTCTCAACTATTTACCTACGTTTTCAGTTGTTTTCATTATGGCAGGTATCGGTATCAAAAATAGAAATACTGGTAATTAATATTAATACTTGGCCAGGCAACCTTCACCTGAAGAGCTTGAACAATGCCAAGTTTGTGTCTTGGGCTCGTACGGTAGAAGATTGCTACATCGTGTACGATTTCCTGAGGTAAACGGTCCGCACAAGGGGGGTACAGATCAATTGCCGCATTACTGTAATCCTCGTACGGTACAAGATTGCAACTTGAATACCGCATTGCTGTGTACAACTTCCTGACACGACCATCCGCGCCAGCGCGCAACCGTCAAATACTCTAATACTTAACTACTAATACTGCTCTAACCCCAAGAGAAGTGTGGAGTGTTTCTAACGACAACACATGACATGACATAGCGTACGGCGTTGCAGCATGGAGATCTTCACACACATCTTGAAAAAAAAACATCTGACCAATATCAAACATTAAACTACTGTCCAGGCATATCCTTGCTCCTCCAACGACGCGTGACAATCCCTTTGAAAAGGGCGCAGTTTAGTATACAAAAACAACAATGAGTGGAACTTGGCGCAACTAAAATGGAGGAGAGGCCTCCCTGCTTCAAGATTTCAACCACTAAGGGAGAACGACACTATGCTTCCCGCGTGTTGTGATATCTGTGCGATGGTGTACTGGTGTCATGTCCAGAGTAGTATCCTCGACGAACTTAAGGGGGTTGCGTTTGTAATTGCTTAAACGAGTGTGTCGTGTGAAGCATAGACATAGACACCGTTGTTTCGGCGACCGAGTTAAACTGACACGACACAGAAGTGGAAGTGTCCCCTTTACATATTCCGACCGAGGACGCAATCTTAAACTAAACATACCAGGTACAGTAGAACTCACCTCGAGACGTCTCCCAGACAAACCTTCGATCTCGGCACCAGAGAGAGTTCGGTGGTGCAACGGATCGTAGAACCCTACCGCCGACGCAACCGCGATCGCGGTATCCTCTGCGTCGCCTGTGATCATGCACACCCGTGTTGAACATGCCTGGACAGTATCATAGAGCAACGTCATATGTATGATGTGCCAAATCACCGTAAATTGGATGGCAGTATCCTCGCGAATACCAGGGTTGAACATGTCTGCACAGTAGAGGAACGCCGTCACACATGTCATATACAAAACATGGATGGCGGTAAAGTATCCTCTGCATCATCTGTGACCATACATACCCGGGTTGAACGCGCCTGTACGGTAGAGGAACACCACGTCAAGCATGCCAAATTGAACTAGATTGGAGGGCATGTTGTCTGAGCACATCAGCAAGGTGACGTCTTAGAGACGGCATGTCATAGCATGGATGAGCGATGCAAACATGATGTATAGAACAGTCAAAATGAAGTACGGAATAGTCAAAATGAAGTACGGAGCAGTCAAAATGAAGTACGGAGTAGTCAAAATGAAGTACGGAGTAATCCAAATGGTGATCAAAATGATGTACGGAGTAGTCAAAATGATTATGGGGTAGTCAAAACGATATTTGGAGTGGTCAAAATCCTCCACGGCAAGAACAGTAGCAGTGGCAAGAGTGCACTACATTGGCCAGAACCAGACGTCTGCTCGGCTATGTTAGACGTGGGCGTTGTATGTGTCCTACGATAAGGGGAGTAGTACTGGAAAAGTAGGATTTATTGGCCAAAGCGTTTTGATTGACGGTATGATACACTACACAAAGAGCAAATAATAGTAAGCCAATACACTAATGAACACACTACCCGATACCATTTTGGGTTTCGCAGTATTGTTCGTCATTACATACCTGGTACACAGGCTATGGGATTGTTCGTTTGCCTTCACTTTTAAATTGTCTAAACGTCACTTTTTGGTCAAGTATCGAGGTCCTCAAGGTGCCTAGCATAAGGGGTACCATACAGAAGTCGCCTAAAAAAAAGTAGGTGCGCCCGCTACCGTACTATTACTATTATTGCTTGCTACTATTAGTAGCATGCGTCTCTCACGCCATCGACGTGCCCGCACGTGCCCGCACCTGCATTGTCTCGGCGAAAGTGATCGCGCTTGTTCTTGGAGGGTCCATGATTCCCACCAACCCACAAAAAATAAGCGACTCCGCCTTAGTCCCATGCGCGATAGCCATCACCCTGATAAGCCCAAGCATCACAAACAAGGGAGGGAGTGAGAGCTGCATCCGTACATGCAATAGCATCACACATAGCATGTCCGTACTATCATACATAACATGCTCATGCCAGCACATATAACATGCTCATACTATAATACAGAACATTCAGCAGCGGAGGACTCAGCTTGCGGAAAAACACAACCCAAAAGAAGGTACAAGGTACACATCGTCGAGCGGAGGCAAGATATTCAATCACACGGCGGCAGTCAAAACCATTCAAGGCCGGGGTATCATGTCATATGCATGATCGCAACAAAATTATCCAGATGCTACCAAACGTGCTTGCACGTATACACCAATATACACCACGCATATCAGCCCAATTCAAAGGGTATAACTAGCTCGTCTCTCATGTCCTGGTGTGGGCATGACGTGCAGCAGGATGCCATCATCACGACGTACCTTCGACCCTTCATACCCAAAGCGCTGGCAGCGTCTAGTACCCGTCGTCGTTCCTTCTCCCCCATCTCCGCTTGAAAGCCTTGCGTAGTCTGAACGAAAGCACACCTTTCCAACACCGACTCGACCGCCCCTTTGGCGTAGCACGTTTCTTTTCCGGCCGCGTCGCGGCACCGGACCTGGATGGCAACAAACCAGGTCAAATACAACACATTTGGCACTGTCAGTCGTTGCCATTGTAATACCTAATACCTAATACTAGCCGAAACAGGTTGAGCACGATACCTTTTGCGCCGCCAGTCGTTAAAACTGTAACAACTTCTGCGAATCTACAACCCGAACTGCTAGCAGCAAGAGGGGGGTACACCACCACACTATCCGCCCGTTTCAAGTGTCACGTCGTCATGAATAACTAGGAGCGTACTTCACACACTTGAGAAAACAGCACTGTCGCACGTCAAAGACGCATCCATCCGGTCTTTGACGCGTGATATTTGACATTATAGCACGTTCAAAACAGGGCCTCAATGGCGACACGCTATGATACTCAACAATTAACAGGTACCAGGTACCGGTAAACTGTAGAGGCACCTGGACCCACCTCCATCCTTTTCTTGCCGGAGCTGAAGGCGACCTCGTGGACGCGCTCGTACGTCAACCGGGGGTCAGCGACCCCAAACTGCAGCACGGAGAATGACGGGCAATGACCCAAACGCAAATTGACAAACGCATCGCAACAAGTCAGCAAACAGGTGCAGATAGGGAAGCGCGATATTTGTCCGAACGATGGGTAAAGGGAAGCACCATGGTAGTCACCGCGATACGTACAGGGAAGCACGATGCTGTCAATAGATACAACGATAATTGCGGTGAAGCGCGATGTTAGGTTACATCTATACGAAAGGCTGTATTCCTGTTTGGTTACAAGACAAGACTTGGATACATACAATACTATTACGGATGCTATTTCTATGAACACTCCATTTGAAGGAGCGTACAGCTGCTGTCAACACAGGAGGATGCATGCACTACATCACACTCTACACAGTACATCATGTAGGCCTAGTTCTACCAGCGTCCATACGATGTTTTCAACTGCCATCAACATGAGTGCGTTTAGGGTCGGCGGGCGCTTCAGGAAGCTCCAAAGGAGTCCCTTTTTTTTGGCGCCGTCAAACTTACCAAGTCAGTAGTTACATGCACGTATATACATCGTCTCGTAATAAAATTAAGCAAACAGTAAGTACTCTAACTTTTACCTTTTGCGCCGCCACCAAGAGACAGATTTCTGTCGGTTGTCCTTGTGCAGCTGCCCGCTCTGTCCCTGCGTCACCACTGCCCCACACATCACAACCCAGACGACAAACACACATCACACACAGGAACAGACGAGGCGTTAAACTGAAGGAAAGCGGTAGCGCTTGGAGTGCACACTTCTTGTCGTGCAACGAGGAGGAATTACGACCACTCGTAACAGCGAGACATTTAGCAGGAGGGAAACGACATACCAGGCAGCTCACAGTGCACACTTCCAACGGCACTGCACCGGGGAGCATCATGTTTTAACCTGTTGTGTACTATAATCGAAGGAACACGCACTTTAAAATTAAAGCTTCATGCATCAACACATTGCTGTTGTGCCTGGAGCATCCGATGCAGTGTAAACAAACTAAAGCTTCATGCGGCAACGCATTGCTGCTGCGCCCGGAGCATCCGGAGTCTTGACTCCTATAGCGCCCTCGATATTTCCCGCACAACGAATAGCACTGCTGTACGACTACAACTGTGCTTACTGCAAAATACGAATTGTACTGCTGTATCGATCTACAGTAAGCTCTCAGCGCTCGCCTAAAAGATAATCCTCGTATGAGATGCTATGGCTATGGCCAAAGATGGCTACGATATGTTATGGCCAAAGATGGCATTGTTTCAGAGACGCGTTGGTCTCAGAGCCGCGACGAATGTTTCTTGGTTGGTGGCAACCAAAGGCCGGGCCTCGATATTTCCCGCTCTACGATATAGATAACAGCGAAACTGTGCCACAACCATAAATTGTGCTCATTCTTGGTTGGTGGCAACCAAAGGCCGGGCCTCGATATTTCCCGCTCTACGATATAGATAACAGCGAAACTGTGCCATAACCATAAATTGTGTTCACATCTATCAATAGCTCTAAGGACGATGACATACCAAAAAGTAGGTTGGGGCGTAACACTATGAAAAAATCGACTTGGCTCAACAGTACAAAGTCCGCTTCACGTACATGTGAAAATGTTGGTGTATCGCATTTGAGCGCCAAAAAAGAGACAAAAAAAAACAAAAACTGCGAAAAACACGTGGGATTGAAGCTAATTTCGTGCACTCGAGCCGCTGCCGACTAGAAAATTGACCTTTATCAATCGTAGGAGATTACTCAACCCATGCGGTGGCATTTCTCAAGCGGTCTCTCCCTACGTGCTCTGTGTGATATGGCCGGTGGCAGGGTGCAGCGTAATCTGGGTTACGCACACTCAGCGGGGTCCCACCGCATGGTCCAAAAGTGGCATACCGTGCAACATAGGGATTTTGATTTAACCACGAATCTCCAATTGTCACTTTTTGAGCTTGCGCCAGGTCCTTTCCGGTTAATACCTCGCCCAGGCCCTTCTCTCAGGCATTGCTTGGCAGGATTGGTATAGCTAGGGCGTGTGGTCTCTCCGCTAGGGCCTTGTCGGGGTGCCTCAAACTACCCTCTTTAGATTGCATGTGGGTGATAAAAGCGTCCCCGAGGAGCGTGAACGCGTGCATGCAACTCCCAAGACCCGGGACGCACGATCAGTAAAACTAAAAAAAAATAGGGCATGTTACGTACGCCCCAACCCCGTTTTCTTATGTCATAGCCCATAGATCTTGCTCCCAAGCTCTTGCCACTTACCTCAAAGAACTATCCTCGTACGTGAGTTTGTCGCCCAAGATGGCATTGTTGCACAAGCACGCTGCTCTCAGCAGGGTCCCCACGGCAGGAGAATCTCTTTCGGTGATGCCTCGTCCTTGCACGGTGAAGTCGCCCGTAGACTCGTAGCCGACGCCTCCTACCGCGATGACGTCATCTTCAGACAACACGAACTGGAACCCCACCACAAACATTACAACAGAAAAAACACCACAACGCCGGGCGTCAAAATATTCCTACGGCGTCAGTGCTTCATGCACGCGTGCAACAGGCAACATTGCTCGCATTGTTTGAACGAGTACAGCGTTGGGTGTATACAACACTAGATAAACGAGCTATAATCACAACACCGCAAGGTGAAATGTGGTCATGATAACTCGAGGACTTCGTTCGTTAGGTGGCTCAGTTGGTCTCTACTGCTACACCGAAGTTCACTTTGCGATCGGCGGGCACGTCCGTGTGTACCTCATACAGTAGTTGGCATTAAACACCAAGCATCGCCGTCACATGTGCATGTCCACCACCCAATACTTACTACTGCCAGATATAATCGATAGTACACTCCTACAACGGGGTTATTTGGCAAAAACTTCAATCGAGACTAGCCACACTCAAGGATCTCAGGGGTTTGTCTGCTTGGGTAACCAAACCACCATCTTGGTCCCCACCAATAGAGCGTAATCAGTGCCGTGACAACTGCAACGAAGCCCCAATTAAGCCCCAATACTATGATCAAAATATACCAACGCAGGCCCGCTTTTCTAAACAAACACCGCAGTGAAAATCGATGTTCCTGGCGCCTGTTACTAACAATACTACTAGTACTACTGGAACCATAGGGGTGCACCTAGTTTTTCTGAAGCGCCTCGCTTCAAATGTACCCCGAAACCTCCCAACAATACCATTGCCCGGGTACACAACGGCCTACTGTAGGTACGCCGAACACCTCACGGCGCTTCGCGCTTGGTGCAAGCAATGTCTGCCTGGTTGGTGAAAACCTAACGTGCTCCGCCCCGGCATAGTAGGGATACGAGGGTCTATCGTCATACGACTACGGCCATGCACAAACTAAGTACAGCCCCCCGCCCTCCCCTCCCCATGACCAGCGGAAGAGGGTGACATGGCCAGTTTCTTTTAAACGGCCTCGGGCTGTCTCTAGGAGCGAAACTCATATCGACCGACGACAGGCCTTGAATGTTTTCAATAGTATTCAGGTTTTTTCCAAGCGGAGACGAAAAAAAAATACCCCGCATTTTGCATGAACCGGTTGGAGGTACTCCAAGGCATGTCTGTAGATTTTTTTGCGCAAAAAATCGAAGATCTGACCTGCCTATGTTCAACATTAAGCAGAATCTGGAGAAAAAACTGGATCCTGAACTAAAACCAAGTAATTTGAAGGAAACAACGTATCTTGTCCACGCCGGTTTTGAGAGATAGACCCTGAAATTTTGCACACGTATTCTACATGCCCATCCCGAGGCCTGACCTTCGAGGGCTTGTCCCTTTTTGTTGCCGAAACATTTTGGTCTAAGGTGGTTAACATTTTCCAAAAAAACTTGACGGACGAAAAAACAGGCAAAAAGAGAAAAAAAAACGACAAGTGGTTTTCGCAGTGGCACATAGAAGACGTGTGCAAATTTCACGGTCTGGATCGAAAATACGGCGTGGACATTCGCCGGGGAATACATTTTGGGCTTTTAGCTTGAACCAGCCTGTATGTAACCTGGGTCTCGTCTCTGGATTGTGCCAGGTTGTGCCAAAACAGTAATGACATTGCTGCTGTTGACAAGAGCTAGGAGGATGGTGCCGAGAGGACGGGGCGCGGAACGATTCCTGTGGTCGAAAGGCATTCGCCGGCGATTCAGAAACGACACAAAAAAAGATATAGCGCAGCACAGCATAGGCAATTTTCAAAAGTCAGAAAAGCATAACCCGAGTAATGTACTTGCACTCATTCGATGCGCCGAGCCCTCCGGACGAATTAGAACTACGTATTAGCTTCGTACATGTTTCATGTTTTTTCTCTTTTAGCCTTGTCTAATATCTTCGCAATTTTACTTTCTCCTCCTCCCTATTAAACAATCGTAATCATGATCCGGGTTCATCAAGCAGGCTCTTCTCCCCCCTCCCCACCACGGTACGCGCCTGCATTTTTATCGCGAGAAGACCCCAGGCCTTTCTTCACTCGTCGACTCTCATTGAATTGCGCCCAAAGCGCTCTCAGCAGTCGACTTTTTTTTTACAAATAACTCAAAAGTCCGACTCTCGTGGGATTCGAAATCCAGGACCAACTCTATATATTAATAGTAGCACTCTACGGTAACCGCTAAACCACCGGGGCGACCGCACGTGCTATAACAGTTACATACACGAACACAGCATCGGCCATTTCCAAATAACTAACCCGGGTATCGCACTCGTTGTACTCATTTGATCGGCCGAGCCCTTCGGATGAAATGCTATTGTCTACGTGTGTGCGTGCTGCAGTTGCTCCTGCACAAACCGCGTAGGCCATTTTCAAATAAGTCAGAAATTTACCCGGGTACGCGTGCTCCAGTTACTACTACACACGCCGCGTAGGCCATTTTTAAACAGGTCAGAAATTTACTCGGGTATAAAGGTGTCATCTAGATAGGGAGCCCCTATATGCAGGACGGGCCTGCAACGAATTCTTGCAGGACGTTTTGGCACACTTTTGTCCCAGGTACCTGCACAGACCCCACCCAACCCCAACCCTAACCCTAACCCTAACCCTAACCCCAACCCCAACCCGACCCCTGACCGTTTGACCGGTACGTGGGGCTAAAAGTGCCCTCGCGCGGCTTCGCCGCGCGTTCGGCAGGCGTTCGCCAAAAAATAAACGCGGGCAATAAAAAGCGGCAGGTGGCCAATCAGAGGCACGTCCTGCAATAATTCGTTGCAGGCCCGTCCTGCAAATAGGGTTTCTCATCTAGATACGTACTGCTGGTGCTTGCGGACTCGTAGTGCTGTTTTTGTTGCTGTTATGGCCTACCTGGTACCTAGTACAACCAACCTGTAGTACTAATAGTGCTAGCTGTGTACAACAACAAAGGTACCTGGTAGTTGTCCTCTCCTTGCTACGAACGATCCAGCTATAGTGTTCATGAAGTCTACTTACCGCGAGCTCATCTCCGGACCAGCAACAACAGCAGTACCAACAGATGCATACATCAGAAGTCGAGTCTTGCGATCGATCTAGACAGATTCTCCCTCACGAAACCCCTTATGGCGTGCTCGTCGCGGACACGAACGAACACCTCCTTAACCAGTCAGTAGAACCGAAACGTCATCTCGAGACCGCGCGAGAGAGCAGGTCCGGCGAACGTCGGGGAATTCGGTTGCGGAGAGAGCGGTCGAGACAGGGATTTTCCGCCCGAAATCGAGGGTCGACGAATGCCAGTCTACGGGCAAGACCAAAAAGTAAAAATTCACGTTTCCGGTGTGCTCTGGGCTTTCACGAAGGATTATACTGTAGATGCATCTATTCTCGAGAAGATATTTTCCCACACTCTAATATTGGGTAGTGTAGCGAATAGTTGAAGATTCCCTTCAGTTCCAAAGCGGTACTCCTATCGTACCATGCATCTGTACGTGCACTATACGTGTACTGTACCCGAGGTATAATATATTGCTATATTAATAGTGGTATAGCTAATAATAGTGACTCACCACCTCCTTGACGGTCATCTCATTTCGAGTCAGAGTCCCCGTCTTGTCTGCGCAAATGACAGTGGCACAACCTAGCGCCTCTACGGCCGGGAGGCGTTTGACAATGGCGTTCCTGAAGCGGCAGCAGAGGAAATGGGCACACTTTACTCAGTGAAAAATATTGTGAACTAATTCAAAGTAATTTTTGTTGTCCCTAAAAACGTGGGTGCAGTTTTATGAAGGGCTTCAAATTTCCATGAGTACATGAGTAACTAGTACATGATTACTTAGTACATGAGTACCTACCCTGCCTATTACCAACAGGTACCATACACTGCTGTTGCAAATGCTGTAATGACAATTGTCCGCACAGGCGACAGGGCTCCTAGACCTATCTTAATCTACTATCAAGGGTACTATATACTGCTGTAATGCTATTGCTAAGTATCCGCACAGCCGCCCTCATAGACCTACCCCATTACCAAGAGGAATCTATGCACTGCTGCAATGCTCAAAAGCTAACCTACCCTACTATCAAGAGGAAAGCTACACCTGTAATGCTGCAATGCTAAATATTCGCCCAGTCACCCCCACAGACCTAAGCTACGGCGAAACGAGTCACCCAGCGAACGCATGCGGCCGCACGGAGATTTGTGCCCGGCAAGGAAAGTCCATCAGTAGTCAGTATCCCTCCAACAAAAACTGTTCTCGACGTCGACTGACACAATCGCTCTTGGTGGAAACTTATAGTAGTAGAAAATTAACAGCAGTAATAGAGTACGTTAACCGCTGCCGGCTGCCGGCTGCCGCTGCCGCTGCCGCTGCCGCTGCCGCTGCCGCTGCCGCTGCCGCTGCTACTACACTACTACTATTACTACTACTACCACTACAACTCCTGCTACAAACTCCAACACATGCTAATACTTATACCGTAGCTCACGACAGGAAGGAGCACTTACCTCTTAGCCATTCGCATGACACCGAGAGCAAGGGTCACCGTGACGCAGATAGGCAACCCCTCCGGAATTGCGGCGACCGCCAGAGACACTCCAATGTTGAACATTTCCAAAAGCTTCTTGCCCTGCGTCAAACAACATCACGTCACACAAGAGGAAGAAAAGACACCAGATACGCTCACATTTACTATGTACATTAATGATGTATTTGCCGTATTATGACCCGCTAATAGTTGTCTTGAATCACACTTTCCTGGCCGTGCTTTGAGTGATACACAGGCCTCGAAGTGGTCGTATGCATGATGTCAGACCAACCTGCGGCAGTTTCCCTGCTGTGCATGCAGTATCGCCGCCACCTACATGACAACATGTACACCATTGCTTGCCGCCTTGCCCCATATCTTATAAATCATACTCGTAGTATCTGGCATCTCATACTCGGACTGCAATGGTGTGCATGTTGTTTTCGCATTCAACCGTTCTTTCTACCCAAAGACATCAATACACCCGGAGTCCGTGCTGATTATCATCCTAGAGATTTACAAATTCTGTGGTCAGACTCTGAAACAGAGTGGACCAAACAGTCGCAATTCATCAAGGTAAAGCAAGTGAAGTGCTAACGTACCGGGTACGAGAACACAAAAAAACAGGCCAGACCATAAAAAAAGAGAAAACGAAAAAAGGACAGAAAAAAAAGAAAACAAAAAGAAAACAAAGCAAAACACATGACAGGTGTTTCAGAAGAATGCGATGCAAGATTGGAAGGGAAAGGAAAAGCTGCAAGCGGAACAGCATACAGCTGAAGAGGAACAGATACCTGTTGCACCGACAAAACAAGGCCAAGAAGCTGCTGTTGCACGGACAAAACAACACGAACAAGAATGCTGTTTCACGGACAAAAACAACACCAAGAGGAAGAAGAGACGGGCACAAGGCCGGTGGGGAGGGAAATGGTGTAGAGTAGAATCAATACATATTTCTGCCCCCCCCCCCCCCTCGAACGCTCCGCCCTCCCCTCACTGGTTGTGCGACTTACAGGATAATACTTGAACTTTCTACGCAAAGATTGAGCTGCTCCCCCCCCCCCCCCCCCCCCCTCTTGATCAAACCCAGGCCCCCACGTTCTTACAAACTCCGCCCCCCCCTCACCGGTTATTCGACTTACAGGATTCACTTGATAAACTGATTCATTTCCTTCCACAGCTGTCAGATTTTGTCTCCCTCAAAAACGGGTATTATCGTTTCCGCGCACAGACTGGCCAAATCACCCTGTTGACCCTGATAGCTACACTGCAGTTGCAAGGGGAGTCGCCGACCTATATCCTTACCGAGGACAAACAACCCGTAATACGCGCGATCGGAGTATCACACACAGCTTGCAAAGATGAGTTTCGACAAATCCTCGATCTCACAGCCGGAGTGTATTTTCATTCTTATAATATTTGAAAAATAAAGAAAAAATACACTTCAGCTGTGAGATCGACCATCTCCTTCTGGAAGTTGTTGAAGTTGGAATTGAAACGCATAATATATCATATAGTACCATACTCGTACCAGCAGCAGCACGCAATGATGTACCTATATGTTACTCCGAGGAGTATATATTTGAGCCTGCAGCAGTACACCAAGCAAATCATCATCCAACGCGTACCTGGTACACCATAACACCGTAACATATGTACGACACCATGTGCATCATGTCCAAGGCAAACATGCGGACCACTGTACCACTGTCACTGTGCCAGGAAGGGAGTCGACGAAATGCGTGCGAGGGTACCAGATAGTGCTGCTGTAGGTACTATTGACAGGTACGGTGAGGAGTCATGATGCACCAAAGTCCCGGTTCGATTTGGGCCTTTTTTTATCGTTATTGCAAACAACACGTATGATATGATACACAGCAGTCAGTACGCCCGTGTATGGACTCTACTTATCGGTACAAATTATCTATCGCTCCCCACCTTCCTCGCTTTTGCTCAGGCCGAAATACCATCACATGGTCCGAACATAACCCGAGCATATGTCAACCATCACAGAGTGGCACAGTTAACGTTCCCAGTCTTCGGTTCAAAACCGATGACACGTATCATAGTGCCACCGTGTGCGGCTTTGCTCCAAGCAGTGCTGCGAATGACTTCGGTAGGGACACACCAAGACACACACAAAAAGTACGATACAAGAGCAGACCACGAATACAGCAGTCTTGTTCGGAGCAGCTGCGTACTTCACACTTCACACTTCACACTTCACACAGGATTGATTGTTCGTCGGGTTGCATTTTCACGTTTGCTCGGAATCCGTTTTGGAGTACCTGGTAGGGTATGTGTGTGTGTTCTTCACATTAAACCGTTCTTCTACTCGTCGACATCCAGCACACCCAGTGTCCGTACTGATTCTTCACCCTAGAAAGATCAGCTCTGTGGTCACAAGCTACGACACAGAGATAATGCATCGTAATGCATTCGACAACGCAATGTCATGCCCTAGTACTGGGTACGACAGGCACAACATACATACGTCAGCAACAGAAATACATTGGAAGAGAGAATACGAAATGAACAAAAACAAAAACAAGAACAAAATAATAATAAGAAAACATATAAAAACAAAGATAAAAATAAAACAAAAATGAAACAAACAAAATGAAGGGGAAATCGAAGAAACGACCCAACCGGAAAGGAGAGCCAAAGCTCGGAAAAGAAACGTAATAAAAATAAAATAAAATAAAGTAAGGTAAAACCAAAATGTAGAGCTCCTCAACTGAGCCTCGGAATTTCAGGTGCACCCTTACCGTACAATTATTAAAAATAGTAGCACGCGTCCCCAAAAGCAGCGTACCTGCCACACGCCTACGAGAGCGATGATGCCGATGACGCCAAAAGAAAGGAAGCTCAGCTGCTTCCCTAGCTCGTCCATTTTCATTTGTAGCGGTGTGCGGCGACATTCCACATCCTTCAGCTCCCCGAACGTCTTGCCAAACTCCGTTTTCATACCTGTTTATCCACCGACAGCACCACCACCGTTCAGTACCCACATTTTAACGTTCACTCCCTGTAAGTATAATACTTGTAAATATGAGTATTGACCCGAAATTCATCGCACTCACGGCTAACGTCCTTGATATATTATTATAAAATACTGACGCACAATTGGATTTAGTCATGTTGTTGTTCATTGATACCAAGGTACAGCACACTTTCACTTTCCAGCTTCTGGACAAGCCGTGGTCACAGGTGTCATCCCTTCTCCTCCCCGGTTCTTGCCTTCAATTTTTATCGCGCATAGGGTTCAGCAATCCCACTGCTCGTCGATTATTCATCGAATGTTGCTAACTCACGCTCTCGCGCTTTCCGCAAATCAATTTGTCCACGAGAAAAAGTCCCAACGAATTTATACGAGTATGCACTCGGCGGGGCTCGAACTCACGAAACTGACCTATACCAGGCTCGAGGATAACCTGATACGCCACCGGGGCGACCGATAGTACTAGGTACCAGGCGAATACAACACTACGAGCAGTTGGTACGTCGATGCCAGGTGCCAGGTTTATATCATATCATGACACGTCCCCCCCCGCGCCCACCCACCCACCCACCCACTGCTGTGTAAATAACAAAAAAAATGTAAAATATGTGCATTTTTTTCACTACAACTAACTGCCACAGCGGTGTGCAGTTAAAACACTCACTGCTGCGTAAATAACAAAAAAAATGTAAAGTGTGTGTATTTCACTGCAACTAATTGCCACAGCACTAAGCAGTTAGGAGTTTGACCAGAAGGCGTCTGTCACGCTCCTTATTCCAGCCCTATTTGTATACACGTGGTGTTTTTACGTTAAGACCGGTGACAATGGAAGGCCAAAAGTTTGAAATTCCCGAAGAGCCCAAAACTTTGCCTGAACGGTCGCCTATGGACCCACTTTGAAAGTTTTTTTTTATTTTACTTTCCAGAATTCCGGGAAAAAAGATTTCTCGCGGCGATCTTGGCCAACATCGGCCTGAGAATTTCTCAATCAGAGCTTGGATTAGACGCGGCGCCATTTCGTGTTTTCCACACACTTCGTTCGACGAAATTAACGACAGCGTCGTGAACTCTGAACGTGGCGAGCTCGTTAGGGGATCCGACCCCTCCTTGGTGTACAGCGCTCATTCTATGGCCGGTGATTTTGTGGCGGGCGCCGATCAGGCTTCTGTTAAATACACATTTGGCGGCTGGTGTGTAGAAAACTGAGACAAAACCTCTATCGTCTCCCAACGGGCGAAAAACAGAATTTTGAGAGTATGTGACGGAAGACCACAGGACAACACAAGCAACCTCTCACGCCCTAGGGCATGGCTCGAGATGAAGCCTTCAGCGCTGTCACCTACACTCACGTGGCCTTGTCCGGAACGAAGAGGGGACCATGGGTTGTTTCTTTCTCGAGATCGAAGGTCAATCGTGTTTGGTGGGCAGCGTTGATCAAGGCTTGATGAAAAATAGACAAATTGACCTGTTGGACCGCATGACCCATAAAAGAGCCAGAAAAAAAAATAGTATTTTTTTCCCCATAGCGACGTTACCCGGAATCTTTCAGCAAAGTAACCCCCAAAAAAAAGTTTGGAATTATTTTGGCCACTTACAGGCTTTTTATTGTCATCGGTCTGCTGAAAATGCCGTTTTATTTCCGTATAAATTATTGTCCAGAAATGAGTACAAATATTATTGGTACCTATGGTATGCCCTACCTGTTATGTATATACGTGTATGTACCCTCGGGTATGAATTAATTTGAGACCGCTAGATAAATATCGATGGTGTCACCTGAGCTATGTACAAATATTGGGGACCTTAGCCATTTGGGAACAGCTGCCGTGTACTCGAACAACCATGCCTGGCTATTTATGTGATAAGCATATTAATGAAAGACAACCATTTCGAACAGTCGTACAAGTATACAACAGCAGTACGTAGTAGCGTATTACCATACAGGGTCGGGTGGTTGGTAGTTGGACGTTGCTGTATGAATCGTCGCAGCAGTACCATGATTATTACTCCGTGTTAAATTTGTCGTGACTTGTGACAGAAGCTTGCGAAATAGTTTTGTTGAGACATACTCAGATACCACTCCCAGGTGCCATTGATAATGGACGTGATACCCTCTCTTAGCCCAATGCCATCCTTAGCCAGTTCCTCGGGTCTGCTAATATGACATTTTTCTTCCTTTTCTTTTACTATTTCTTTTTTCTTTTTTCTCTTCTTCTTTCCTTGCTTTCTTGTCTTGTCTTTTCTTGCTTTTCTTGTCTTTTTCTTCTCTTTGCCTTTTTCGTCTTGTTTCGTTTTTCTTCTCTTTTCTTTCCTTTCCTTTATCTTCTTTTCTTTTCTTTGTTTCTTTTTCTCCAATTGACTTATGCCTGCCGTGCGTATGCGTGGTGATAGATACTACGTGTAATATATACGTGGTAGTCTTACTTGGGTGGCAATCGGAATTTATATGTGGTTTCTCCAGGCGTGAGTAGTGAGACGTATGCACCGGCCTGGACCTGGCACATCGTAGACTGACTCCCGATTTCACTTTTATATGTTTCTGGTGAGGCAATTGCGTCAGCTGTGATATATGCGTGTACCACCGTGGGTTGTGTGTGTTTTTCCCTGGGGTATTCCTCAGCTCCAGAGTGACTGGAGCCTGTCCTGTGACCACGGACTTGATTATGCGAATTAATGTGAGAACAACAACAACCACTACAAATTCAAATGTGTGCCAGATAGGATAGCTACTACTGCTGTACCTGGTATTAAAAAGGTATGTGTTCTTAACGTTAAACTGATATTTTCACACATTACATCCAGCACAACCAGTATCCATACACATTGCAACACAGCTAGCAATGTGGTTTCATCATGCCATGCCACTTGCAATGACCACGAGGAGGGAAAAGTGCATGCAGGTCAGCACACAGACCTAATGCTTTTACAAGAACGTTAAATCGACACACGACGCGTATGAAAATACGTGGAAGTGTGGTGAGCTAAAGCTTTATTTTTCCCCATCCGCCGGAGGATAAAAAAAAAGAAAAAAAAGCTTGATGTATACGCGCTCAACTACATTACTTCGTTCGGAATATGTTGCTTCGTTCGGCACCCCCTGGGAGGCCATCGTAAAGACGGTACGTACGGAGTACCTCAAGTACTACTGCTGAAGGTTGGTGTGGTCCACCATAATTTACTGATTCTGCCCGTGATTCCTTCTCACATTAGACCATACCATTGTACGTCCTGTAATTTCTTAATGTAATAGATTATGGCGATGAGTGCACGTGAGAACAACACCAACTTTCAGCAGCAGTATTAATAGTACACCTGCTAATACCACGAGTGCAGCTAGCAGCATACCAGGTATAAAATACTAAGTGCCTGGTATAATATAGTGATATAGTGCGAGTACATCTGCGAGCGCGACAAAGCACACCATCATGCCTGACACGAAAAGCACACAGCAGTGCCGGTACTGCTGTACAGGATGTACTCCGTACGCTACTCATAGTACCTGGTATGATACACATGTGCGAGCGTGACAAAGCGCGCCATCATTCTGGTATGATACACATGTGCGAACGTGATAACGCGCGCCATCATTCTGGATACCAGACATATAGCTGGTGCAACGGCAGTAGTGCAGCTCAAGATACAATTTGAAGCTCTCTACTACTCGGAACTCGCGTTGGTGGCTACCGGTATTCGTAACTGTCGTCAACCCAACCCCAACCAACCAAACACAACCAACCAC
This sequence comes from Undaria pinnatifida, assembly GCA_012845835.1. NCBI lineage: Eukaryota > Phaeophyceae > Laminariales > Alariaceae > Undaria > Undaria pinnatifida. The sequence continues at coordinate 5,730,120 of JABAKD010000001.1, read as the reverse complement.
AATCCAAACCGACAATCAGGTAATTGCTCTGCTTTCATTGGGATTTTGGGACTGTCTTATCAATAGAAGCGACATAGGCAGGGGAACTTTTCAGGAAGGCTCAATCGCTCCAACATGTTTTTACTCGTACACGTTATTACTGCGAGGAAGCAGATCGCGGTACGCAATCCGGAAATCGTGGTCCTCATATCGGAACAAACAAAAATCGACCGCGGCGCAGCCAGCCTCGTTTCTCGTCCGTTTCTGGCCGGTTTGGGGTCCAGGTTGGGGGCAGGGTTAGCGTTGGAGGTTGGGTTGAGTCTACAGCCATGCCTTGATCTCATCAATACGAGTGGTTCCTATTAATAGCACCAACAATCGCGGGGAGCAAATAACCCGACCCCAAGAAGATCTATCCTAATTCGGTTCTAGGGATCCTCATTTTTGTGTGTGTGGGCGTCCAAAAAACGGTCGAAACTCAAAAGGGTGCGGTAAAATATGATGTAGCGAACTATTTTGGCACTACGATGTGTTGCTCTTTTCGGGAGATTCCGGTCGTCGGACGGGACGCGGAGATTATTCGGTGACACGAGGGTACAAGGGAGCCCCCATTTTTTGGCGTCGTAAGGTGGAAACTCGTTTAACGTCAACATTAATAGAATATGTAGTGCGACGTACTGTACGGTCGTCCGAACTCGGATGTACCCATGTGTGCTATGGCGACGTCAACTGAGCGTGGCGCAAGCCTCCCTGGAAAATTTCGAAGGCGTGCCATCTTGTACCCTTTCACACCTCGGGCAGATCATGATCTAGATAATCTAGATCATTTTTGGCCGATATGGAAAAGTTGCGCATAAGATCCAGATCATACAGATCCCACCCACGTAAACGTGTGCAGATCCCACAGACCCCACCCCCAACATATGTGAAGGATCTAGATCATACAGATCTCACCCAGGCAAGCATGTGTGAAAGATCTACATCATACAGACTCCATCCACCCAAATGTGTAGGATCTAGATAATACAGATCCCATGAGTGAAATACGCTCTAGATCCCATAGATCCTACACATCACAATCAGCAAACATGTACAGATCATGCAGATCATAAGATCCCACCCAGGCAAACATGTGCGAAGGATCTACATACAGATCCCACCAAGGAAAACATGTGTTAAGAGCTAGATCGTACAGATTCCACCCAGAAAACATGATCTAGATCCCGTAGATCATACAGATCCCACCGGAAAAAATAAACGAACCTGCATCTTACAGATCACACAGATCCCACCCCGGAAAACATAAACGTGTTCAGAAGATAGGTGATGAAGATCCCACCTTGGCAAAATGTGTGTGAAACAAGAGCTAGATCATTCAGGATGCACGCGGGCAAACGTAAACGTGTGTGCCAGAGCGAGTTTTGTACAGCTTACACAAGGCAACACATGTGCGGCAGCTCTCCGTGATGCAGCTCACTCCATCGGTAAATTTGTCGAGAAGGTGAGGTTGATCTTACCTCGTACCGATCGGTCGTAATAAGATGAATGGGGGAAAAGTGCTGTCATAAGTGGAAAGCGGCGAAGGTAATATGCATCTTGCAAACTCGATGAACGACAATATGCCGCAGAAAACGAAAAACTCAGCACCCTGCGCAGATCATCGTCATTTCAATTACACAGTTACAACTACCCCCTATGGATGGTGGTGCCACTAGCAAATAGTGTAGTTACCTCGCACTTCTATTCTTCCAATTTAAAGGCGGAAGTACCACAGCCATCCATGCCAAACATGCCACTAGACGGTGAAGGGCAATCCCCTTTCGCGCCACCCGCGACGCAAAAATGCCCCCGGATCGGCAGAGGAACCTCCTTGCTGCCCGCTGGCGGTATCATCTGCGGGTGCAGAGCCATTAGAGCTGCTTCCCCCGACATCTGCATGCTTATGCTTGTGATCTGCTTGAGCTCCACGTGATTGTGTGCTTGTGGAGTTGGGCAGTGTGTGCGTGGGAGCTTGATCGGCAGCCACCAAGATCCCAAGATCCCAAGATCGGCAACAACCAAGGGCTGTTACGTCGTATGTAGCTCTGATCTCGTATAGAGCACGAACAGTTTGATACTGGCGCCAGTCCAGTATGATATACCAGGTAATGGTACATGACCATCACCCGCGGGGAAATTGAAGATCCTTCAGATCATACAGATCCCACCCAGGTAAACATGTTTGAAGGATCTACATCATACAGATCTTACCCTGGCAAATATGTGTGAAGGATCTAGATCATACAGATCTCATCCAGGCAAACATGTGTGAAAGATCTAGATCATACAGATTGCATCAGTGAAATATGATGTAGATCCCGCAGATCATACTGATCGCATCAGTCAAATATTATCTAGATCCCACAGATCCTGCAGATCACATTGAAACATGTGCAGATCCCAGACACCACAGATACCACCCACGCAAACATGTGCGAAGGATCTAGATCATACAGATCCCACCCAGGCAAACATGTGTGTAAGAGCTAGATCGTACAGATCCCATTAATGAAATATGATATAGATCCCGCAGATCATACAGATCAAGGATATATCTGTCCAACAAGAGCTAGATCCCCAAAATGGGACCTGATCTGTCCGAGGTGTGTACCCCTTTAATACTAATACAATGTTTCTGCGCTGACGCGCAATGCTAAGTCAACGCGATTCCAAGACCGTCGGACAACGGATTGGTCCGTCTGAGTTTTTCGGTCGTGACACTAGTCACAAATTAATACCAGGTACCTGATACCTATGTACGTACGTAACAGGTAACAGGGCTGACGGCTGACGCCGGAATGCAACGCTAAACAGAATGCGATGTCAACACTTGTTTTACAGCAGTTATTGATGCATTTTCCGTCCGACCTACACAAATAACCGGCCTGCTCATAGAAAGTAGACATAAAAAGGCCGGTGCTAATGGAAAGCTGATAGTTTGACCAAATAGTTTCAAAACTTGTTTTTGGAATTGTTTGCGGAAAGATGACCAGCATCTTCACTATGAGGAAAAACGAGTACAAGATCATTTTTCTGGCTATTTTTTGGTCATGCGGCGCAATTGGTCAATATGTCAATTTTTCATCAAGCCTCGATCAACATGGCCCATCTTACACGATTGACCGATCTCGAGATAGAGACAACCCACGATCACTCTTCTTGGTTGCGGACAAAGTCACATGAGTAGGCGACAGCGCTGAAGAGTTCATCTTGATCCATGCCCAAGGGCGTGAGACATTGCTTGTGTTGTCCTGTGGTCTTCCGTCAAATCCGCTCAAAAAACTATTTTCAGCCCGTTGTGAGACGATAGAGTTTTTTGTCTCAGTTTGCTACACACCAGCAGCCAAATGTACTTTAACAGAAGCCTGATCGGCGCCCGCCACACATCACCGACCGTAGAGTGAGCACTGTACACCAAGGGAGGATCGGAGCCCGTAACGAGCTCGCCACGTTTAGATTTCACGACGCTGGCGTTGATTTCGTCGAACAAAGTGTGTGGAGCACACGAAATCACGCCGCGTCTAATCCAATTTCTCAAGCCCATGTTGGCCAACTTCGCCGAGAAATCGATTTCTTCCGGAAAACTAGCAAGTTCCAAAAAAAAAATCTAATAAATTAGGCCCATAGGCGACCGTCCGAGCAAAGTTTGGCTGGGATCTTCGGGAAATCTTAACTCTTGGCCTTCCATTAGCACCGGCCTAAGAAAGTTAGTTTTCAAGTTAAAAACATATTATAGTAAGTAGCCTAGGCGAAGTGCCGGCATGTGCCAGCCGGGAACACCGGCCCTATAATGGCAGCTATTAATAGCACTACTACCTCATGTAATAGCACTGCTACTTCACGTACTGCCACTATCGGTTGTTCCGAGTTGGTCAAAAGCGATTATCCAGGCGCATTATCAGGCAACCTGCACTTCTGAACCGGCACCATAGAGGGACTACTATACAACTACTTGTACTACTGCTGCTGTTGTACAGCATTCATTGTATAGTACACATTACATGGCCGGGGTTTTCTTAGTGGGCGCTTTCGTCAAAACACGTATACACGTAGATGGAAGTGTGGCGAGCTTTACTATTCCCTACGTACCCGCCGGAGGATAAAAAAGAACAACGATGCTCGCCCTAGCTGATGAGACGGACAAATAATGTCATCAGCGTATCACTGCTCGTCGCAGTGTATGAGACATACTAATGTCAGCGTATCACAAATAATGCAGAAAGTCTACGAAGGGAAAAGGAGCAAAAAAAGCAAGGATGCGTATTTCCTGATAGCGGTAATTACCCGAAATTAATAGGGCTTGAGGTGATCATATTTTTCACAGGAACTTCCTCACGCCCCATGTCCCCGGGGGTTAATAATGCCTCCGAATGGAATGGAACCCCCCCTGAAGAAGAAAAGAAAAGGAAAACGCTGTGAGCTGTGAGGCTGTGTGCAGCAGAGAGAGGAAATGGATACGTAGCTCGGACTCCGATGATGTTGGCTTCGATGTTGATTTTTAAACATGGGACTATTTGGGAATGTAGCGCTGTCCATTATGTTGCGTACACACGTGATATTTTGCTGCGAACGCCACACATCATGTTTTATATTTGTATGATGTGGATTAATTTGAAGTTATGGCGGGCGTCATGGAAGGGATACAAATAAAATACTTATACAATCATGCGAGGTATCACATTCAAATGGAACGGGTGGACTCGGCGCAGATGCAGCTAGGACGTTGGGATTTCGTTGAGGCGTCCATGTTAATGTTTCCAGTCGCGTATACGGTCGCGATCGCCACGCTCTTAGGCAGCAACGGGCTGCTGTGGCTGCTCGCGTCCTATTTTGTACTTTGTATTGCTGGTTTCCCTCCCAACATATGTATTTTCGTACATCAGAGATGGCTATCAGCACTGCAGAGTGTTTCCAATATTCGATGAACGGCTGATGACGAAACCAACGAGGGCATAAACAAGTAAAACATCAACTAAAACAGATGAACATAACTCAGACACTCGCATTCTGCCCTGCCACTACTGCTGTGTGGAGTGAAAGTGACTGAAACTGACTGCCCAGAGGCCTGAACGAATCGTATACTCGTGCTTGATGTAGTAGTGCATGGACTACCCGGGATGATAATGTTTGCCCCCCCGCCGAAAAAAGTTACGCCTTTTTTTATGGAATGAGAGGAAATAAGAGAAAAAAATAGGAAAAGCTACAAAAGACTTTCCCGGGAAAAAGTGAGTTCCAGGTTGGGAAATACGCATCCTTGAAAAAAAGGATGCAAATATAATACGATCGTAAATGGAATAAGCAAAAAAAAAAAAACTTTTATCACCGCCATTATTTTATCCACCGTTCACCGTGTACCGTTTATCGACCCTCGCTGTCAGAGTGTTCTTCATACTAAAATAATCTTTACACCCATCTACATCCAGCACAACCAGTCCGTGTCCGTGCTGATGCCTCCTAGAGAGACGAGCTCAGTGGTTACAAACTACGACACAGGGAAGGTATATATTGCAATACCGCAAGGGGATTTAGCCACGCAATGAACCGCAATGAACACGCGGGCAAAAAAAATATGCGACCCAGCACACCAGACTATTTCCAACAAACAAGGAAAAAAGGAAAAGTATATAGGATGACGTTAAGAACAAAAAAAGAAAGGAACGTAAAAGCAATCGAAAAACAATTGGAAACAAAGAGGGAAACAGGACGGCACGAGAAAAATGGGGAAAAAACACACCCTGGACAGTAGAAAATAGCCCAATAGTCTATTAATAGTTTCCTATTGCAATCGACTGTCTGTTGTGGTCCCTATCTCCAATTAATTGAAACCCGTCGAGCTCTATTGCATCGACAAGTTATATTAATAGACGCCCACCGGGCCCTATTGTTCACACAATTTCTATTAATACACCCCAATCTATATCAATGGTCAAAGCGCAATTGCTATTAATAGCTACCCACGGAACTCGATTGCTGAACCCATAGTCTATTGTCGTTTACCACCCATTCTATTGTACCAGCAATACTCCATTGCAGCATATTGGCGATGACAATTATCCAGGCAATTCTACTTAATGGACAACTTTGTAAATCAGATACCGAGGCAATTCCATTTAATAGACAACTTTGTAAATCAGTGATCCAGGTATTCCATTAATAAATAACTTTGTAAATCGTTCATCCAGGCAATTCCATTTAATACACAACTTTGTAAATCAATTATCGAGGCAATTCCATTTAATACACAACTTGGAAAATGAACTACAGTATAGTATGTATCCAGGCAATTTCATTTAATAAGACAACTTTGATTAATTATCCAGGCAATTCCACTCAGATAATACATTTATCAATTATCCAGGCAAATCCATTTAGATAATACATACTCCGGAGTACTAGGCATTGTCCAGGGTGTGTGTGTTTTTTTTCTCTTCCTTTCTTCTCTTCTCTTCTCTTCTTTTTTTTCTTCTGTTCCATTATTTTCTTTTCAATATATAAATATTTATAGCAGACTAATATAGTCCCTTGTACATATGTCGCCAACTCAATATATAAATATTTATAGCAGACTAATACAGTCTCTTGTACATATGTCGCCAACACATACCGTACAATTAGGGAGCACAGAGTAGACGGTCATAATGATTGCAACAGGTGGGAATAAGCGTTCGTAGACAGCTACTCGTTAACTAGTCTACTGTGGTCCAGGGCGTTATTTTTATATACTTCAGGGTCCGGGACTAGCATGACGGGTACATGTGACCGTTTCTGCTCATGCCTTGGACAATATGCATTAGACTATTGCACCCACAATAGACCCCCTGAGAAGTCTATTACTTGGAAATGCTTGGACAATTGATTCGTAACAAAGTATTGCGATTTGAATTGCATAGACAACACAAACTGTAGTCCCGCCGATTAATTGGAATTGTTTGCGCAATTGAACCAAAGGATTGTCAATTAACTGGGGTTGTCTCCTGCAATTTCTATGCACAGGAGACTCCAATCCTCTATTACTTCTTCAATAGGATCGGGAACTTACCCACAGAAGTCTTGCTTTTTCAGTATATCGCCCGGACGTCTATTAAATGGAATTGGTTCGTATAGGCTCATGCTTTTCACATTCCAAATGAAATTGTTTCAACCACGTGTTTCTGATATTGCCTATTACTATAATAAGAATTGTTCTGTCAGTAGGTTTCTGTCCTGACCTTTGAATTATAATTGATTTAACTCTTTGTGGTCTGGTCTATTAATAGAAACGGCTCGCACAATAGGTTGATGCTCTGATTTTCCAATTGAAATCGATTCAACAACTTGTTTCTGGTCTTGCCCGTTAATAGGAATGGTTCACACAACAGATTCAACCTGTGATCTTCCAATTGAAATTGTTTTGATAATGTGTGTTCTGGTGTTGCCTGCTAATAAGAATGGTCCGGTCGATAGGTTTCTGTCCTGACCTTTTTCAACTGCGTCGTTGGGAATTTTCATTTATAGACATCTGTCCTTTCTAAATCAAGTGTGGCCGCAACTCCGATAAATAGTCAGCATCCGAAATCAATTGTAGCCACAATTCCGATTAATAGACCACACCCGAAATCAATTGTAGCCACATCAACTCCGATTGTTAGACAGCACCCGAAATCAATTGTAGCCGCAATGCAGATTAATCCTTCCAAAATCAGTTGTGGCCGCAATTCCGATTAATAGACAGCACCCGAAATCAATTGTAGCCACAATTCCGATTAATAGACATCACCCGAAATCAATTGTAGCCGCAATTCCGATTGATAGACGGCACCCAAAATCAATGGCAGCCGCAATTCCGACTAATAGACAGCACCCGAAATCATTTGTAGCCGCAATTCCGATAAAAAGACAGCAGCCCAAGTCAATTGTAGCCGCAATTCCGGTTAATAGACAGCACCCAAAATCAATCGTGGCCGCAATTCTGATAATTAGACAACAGCGCCAATCAATTGAGGGGCGCAATTCCAATTAATAGACAACATTTCAAATCGATTGTAGCCGCAATTTCGATTAATAGACAATACCCGAAATCAGTTGTAGACGCAATTCCGATTGACAGACAGCACCCGAAATCATTTGTAGCAGCAATTCAAAGTAATTGACAGCACCCAAATCATTTGCGTCCCGAATTCCAATTAAAAGACAGCAGCCTAAATCAATTACAGCCGCATTTCCAACTAATAGACAACACCCCAAAATCAATTGCGGCCCCAATTCCAATTGATAGACAACACCCCAAATCATTGTGGCCACAATTCCAATTAATAATTGGTACAGCAACGCAAATCAATTGTGGCCACAATTCCAATTAATACTTGGTACAGCAACCCAAATCAATTGTGGCCCCATTTCCAATTAAATAGACAGCACCCCGAATCAATTGTGGTCACAATAAACTATTATAATAGGAATTGTCCAGGGTGTGAAAAACACAAGTGCCAGCCAGCAACTATTATTAGGTAGAGTTGGGTCGTACGTGGTGCGTTAGGCATGATCACCTACGATTCGCGCGTCTTTTTAGGCAGCAGCGGCGGAGCAGCAATGCTTAATCGGGATGCTCGTGCGCGGAGGCAGCCGCCACCACGAGCCACACTACGGCGCAGTCTCGGTTTGCGTGGAAAGAACTGCGCCGGCAGGAGGCTGGATTCGACGACGAATGAGGAGGGCGACTGGCCGTCGACGGATGGGGAAGAGACGGATTGAACTCTCCCTCAACGAGATTTTTTTTCTTCAGATCAGCACCGCAAGCTGCGTGGAGCATTTTGTTTTTTTGGGACGGGGGAGAAGGGGAACCGATTGGAATTGAGTGTGAACGAGAGCAAGTGCGAGGGAGCGGGCCGAGTGACCTAAGGCGATGAGGCGGCCATGGAGAACCACAGCAGGAGGATGGCACACGGAGACCCACGACCGGCACGCACATCATCACGAGGGCAGCGATCGTCTTGTTCTCAGGGTTTTTTTAACGAGGCAGTAGCACAACATGTTACTTACGTCACTGATTTTTGTAGAGTTGGTAGAAGAGTTGTATACCCTTCATGGGGAACGACCCGCCGCAATTTTCAATTTTCAGGCACGGGCGTAGTAGCTGCGCTGCAACCTGTCAAATAACTCGGGAAGGAGGGGCTATCATTGATATTTGTATTGTGGTTTTTGGTTCGATTGCTCTTGTTTCACTGCATGCCCGCGGGTCGTCACTCTGACAGCACTCCAGACAGCAGGCGCGTTCGTCGGTGCTCACGATTACCGTGCGGTTCGTACGGTGCAGGCGGCCCAACCGCTGTAGTTCGTAGCCGCGAGTTTGGTTAGTTGTGTGGAACGGGGGAACTCTATGCCGTAGTTGAGTGGATACCCGCGGCCATGTGAGTTCAGTTTGCACATTGGACCTTTTCACTTGTGCGCCATTCTTCGTATCGTGCGTTTTAGGCGGGAAAGCGTAGTATTTCCCGGACGAATTTTGATTTCATTTGGTTTTTCGGGTCTTCCTAGGGCTCCAGCACCTTTGTGTGACCACGGACTCTAGATTCTTGACAAGAGTTAATGTGAGAACAACAACAACAACAACAATATATTAGCAACAAAACAGATAAAGCCATCCGACCAATCAATGCCGGGGGCAGCAACCATATTGATTGGATTTCGAATAACCTTGGCCTGGCGAGTCTTGAACGCAGCGGGCCAGATCTGCTTTGCATCGACCAATCATAGAGCTTTATTTGCTTTGAATCGTAATGCACCCATTGTATCGAAACCCCATTTTGCTTTGCATTGACCAATCAAAAGGCTCTATTCTGCTTTGCACTTGCTTTGCATCGCGCCGCAAGGCGCAATTCAAACTGCTGTGCACGCTCCGTACTCGAACACTACCGACATTCCAGAAGCTCGAATGCCTCTCTACACACATTCCTGGAATGTCATGAGCTGAGGATTACCGTGCACATACCGATAGACCCTAATAAGCCAACGTTTTCGGTGAGGATGGCCCCCTGCGTCGACAACCACCCCGGCCAAAAAAGCGACACAGATCGGGTCTAGTCGGAGCGACACTGGAGTCTTGACCTGACCGGGCGAGTCTGTTTTCCGTGCCGTACGCGCAGCAGCAAGGCCAGCAACATGCAGCAAAATCGTGAGTAGACGGGTGACGCTTTCGCTGGTGCTTTCATGTACTTGACTGGTTGGGTATCGTTGCCTCGTAGGCTTCGTTTGACAAGATTCTGGTCACGTTTGTAGGCGGTGTCTTCGTACGCTTCATTGCACGAATATATACTTGTAGCACACGGATACAACCAGTGCACGAAACAGCAGTTGCCAAGTAACTGCTGTGTTGCAACAACAATAGGCCCCGGACAGCGGCGGTAACAGTACCAGGTACACCACAGAGGGTAACAGACTGCTGGGGTTGCTACTGTGCAGTGGTAGAGATAATGCACATTGTTTTGAGCGGCTGCTGCGGCGGTCGCGGCTGCTGTCTGCGGCATCCTATTGCACGCGTTGAGCACAGTCATCGCGTAGTCACATGTGGAGGACATTGGCGGAAAAAGGTTCACCATCAACAGCAACGCGTGACAGCGGCAGCAGCGGCAACTGGGTTGCTACTGTATAGAGTGATAGAAGTTGTGTCAATTACTTTTCCAGACCTCTGCTGCTTCTGCTGCTGCTGCTACTGCTACTGCTGGCTGCTACTGCTACTGCCGCTGCTGTCCTTCTTCTACTGTTACTGCTGCTGCTGCCCGCGGCTCCCCAACGCACGTACCGTAATGCCGGACAACATGCACACCGCGCACGTAGTCGATATACTGTTTTACCAGGTGTGGAATAACAGCAGCAGTGATAGGCATGGCAACAGCAACTGTCACATGAAGCAGCAGTAGCCGCAGCAAAAGCTGGGGTTTATGCTGTACAGTATCAGTACTAGCTGCGTCGGTTCCGCTATTAATAGCTGTTGAGGATGTTGTTGCTGTTGTTTACGGTGTCCTGCTGTTCGTATCGCCGAGCAACTGTCGCCGTATAGTTGTGTACACTTACACAGATTGTTCAAGTACACAGGTTGATATGTGCACAGGTACTGTACTCTGGTAGGTAGGAACCTCAAGTCATCCGAGATAGGAGTCAGCAGCATCTGTACAACACTGTTTCTCTCTTCGCCCTTGCTTCTTGAAAAAAAAGGTGCTCATAATTTGATGGGGTCCTCAACGCCGAAGCATCCATCGGGAACACAATACGGCCTTTGGCAGGAGTGAGAAACGCGGACAAGGGGAAAGGATTCCGCCACGTTAAGGTGAGGTTGACTGGATGTCGAGTAGATGGCGCGGAGGGACGATTCGTTCATGCCTCGTTCAGGCTTGAGCAAAGTGCGCAACGCGTGTGATGTGCGTCACGTTTTACCGTGGACGTTCATCTCTTGAACTTGTCTCCATCCCATACCTCACATCCTTTCACGTTCTTCCCCTCCTTAAATGTACAGTATTGGCGTAATGGCGTCCAGACTGTTTCTGCCTGCTGACGTGTGACCTGGTGATGCTGTTCCCTACCACTATTTTAAGACGTTGCGCGGTGGGCGTGAAGGTCACCACGCGCACCAATCATGCGCCTGTTCGTGGAGTGGGGCTCAGAGCCGTGACGGACGACATCGGCGCAAAACCATGCATAGCATTCCCGGGGAGGGCGATGCGGTGAGTGTCAGTTGTAAATGTTCATGTGCTCTGCCCGTGAAATAAACTTCTACGTTCAGTTTTCAATTTTGGTGCTTGAATCCAAAGCCGCCCCGTCAGTGTGAAATACGCATTGATGAGCATACCGCCATTGACCCCTTTTGACGTTTTCTACTTCCTTTGTGGTTGAATCCGTCCGGCAGCCACTGTTTTGATATGACAAGGCAGCGAGTCAAGCAGAAGACGCTCGTTGGGCCGGACGAAAACGATACTTCGCGCAGTCGTTCTGTCCTACCGAGCACAGTGATACGTTAGGTTGTGCTGGTAAGTTTCAAACCCTCCGGCGTGTGATATATCGTGTCGGGGTTGAGTAGCATTTCACTTAAAAAACACTTGCAGAATCACAGGTGACAAAGACAATGATTGCGCTTGGAGTGCGAACCATGTGAGCGAGTACAATGAGGTCGCGTCTCAGGCGCCTTTTTTTTCTTTGTTTCGTGCGTGTACCTGGGATTGCAATCGATTGCTTGCCTCGTATGCCATGACCGGTTGGCGGAAATATCACCTTGCTGCTTATCGCCCGTCCCCAGAATTTGTCCTCCTACCATCCCAATTTCCAGCGCCCCAGACGGCGAGTCTCAGTTGGAGCCCCCGACAAAATTAAGCCGGGTGCGGAAGACCTTGGCCTATTGGATCTGGTCTTTGATTCCATCTCATCAAGGTGAGTTTAGACATACTTGCGCCGGGGGGGGTGGGGGCTGCATAACAATAGATATACAACACAAAGAGATATCATGGACAGGGCGGCTCGATTGCTTCGTAAATCATTGGGGCTATACTGTTGTATGGCGCCACACAAAGTTTGACCGCATTGACTATAATTGGCTCACTGTCACGACCGCAATAAAAACACGACTTGGGTATGGTTGGGATCTTTGGAGATCTAATTACTCAACTCACCTGGGCGCAGTCAGCATTGTCGAAAGCTATTGTTTGCGTGCCATCGCGTATGATGTCTTCATATTTAGCGAAATAGTGCAGAACGCATAAGCGGGAGGTGGGCGTGCTAAGCACAACGGAGAGTTGCAATGTACCAAGTAGGCAGCACTATTTATGGGTCGCTTTCGCTCGTAATTCAATTACAGCCACTCGCTCTATGTGAACTCTAGTTCTGGCCACCCCTCTCAAGGATCGTTGTCGACGCTAAGTTCCCCAGTAATTCCAACGACGGCACAGGGGCACGCATCCGGAATTGCTAGCGTTTGCTAGGGGTTTACGCTCAATGCTGATAGACAATTTTCTGGAGATACAGCCTGCTGGTAGTCGACCCCACTTTCCAATGGTGGGATTGAAGAAGATACCATGAGCCGCCGGGATTTTCCGGGCTAGTGGCCGCGCGGATTGTTAGCGAGACCAGTGTGGGGTTGGCACTTTTTCGCTACATCTGGAGGGTACGGTGGCAGAGACGACCACGTTGACGCAACAGATGGCACCGGTAGGTCGCGCCGCTGAACACAGAGAACCATGGACGGTTGACCACCAGCTGCTCTGTAGGGAGCTGCATTCGTGCATCGTTTTTAGGACTCAAATGTACACTGCCTGCCTTTATTCCGTTGCCACTTCGAATTGCGGCGTTATGATAGCGTTGAGTTTTCAGTGACAGATAACCCCTCGTGTCGCCATCCCCTGTGTCCTCCTTGCTGTTTGATCTGTTCGCGCCGTTAGCAGGATGTCTGCCAGGACACTATCGTTAAGCCTTTCGCCACCTTAGTATCTCGAAAGGGAGAACCCGGCAGGTGCTGGACTTCACTGCCTTTGCGGCGAGCCGGAATGAAGCTGTAGCAATTCCAGAATGAGGTGCTGGCCGACCGACTAGAGGTGGAAGGCTGCGAGTGCAACTCTTTCGCAGGAATTCAAGAAAGACGTTGAAGCGAAGCGGGCAATATAGCAACAACACCAGCAAGAATACCATTCCTCCGAGGGTCCCTGCGTCGCAAACAGCTTAAGCATGACCAGAACCGTCTGGCGTCGCTTGTGCTGTAAACGGAGTAGAGGTGGAGGGGGCAATCTACCTTTTGTTATGGGGTGTTGGTGTTAGGGAGGGGAGTGGGTGATGTGACGACCGAGGGACTAGAGAAGACGGTGACGTTGGCAACACTGACGTGAGAGGTGGAGTTGTGGGCGGAGTACCGCCAAAAGTAAGATAGAACGCCCAAGTGGGAGGCCGCCGTTTGATGTTCCTACGCAGACGTGTAGCACGTGCCAACCAGTAGCGCCCAGGTTTGGCTAGGGTGGACCCACGGCTGATGGGCAGGAGGTCTGAGCAGGAATAATTATCAAAAATTTCGAAATATGATTCCAGTCAAGCTTTGACACGTCGAGGCCGCGTCGTCGCTGTCTCTGCATGCGCGCAAAGCAAACGATACCTACCGGGGGCAATGCCGAAGGTAGAAAGGCGAAGTCTGCTTAGTATGTCATGAGAAGCGTACACAGGCAGCTAATCCAGGCTGCGATATAAGCCAGTGCAAGCCTCGCACATACATGCGTATTCGTACGTGCGTTGAATGGGCCCATGTCTCGTCTTAGTGGTGTGGCCCACGAAAGGCCGCATGCACACGCACGGATCGCAACTGAAGATTATTACTATCGGTACTATATTGCACCTGCTACATAACAGGCTATATGGTACCGTCCGGAATTCTGCATGCTGCTGTGTTTATTCGTGAACCTTCCGCATGCTGTACGTCTCGAGTCCCGAGGTGCCACATCTTCCGCGTATCCTACCAAACGGTAAAATATATCGCCAGAATATAGCACTTTACAGCAGCATTGCACTTGTTGCATAGACGACTACCACGGCCGTGCGTGATATTCTGGCGGACAGGAAAGCTAGTCGACACCCGTTCCACACTCGTAGTCGACACAAAAAGGGAGATGGCGGCACAGAGCCGCTGTAATCCCTTGCGGCATCGCACCCAAAACTCAGTTTTTTTTTCCCTTTGCACACGATAGGGGTTTCCACAAAAAATTCCACGGGCTTCGCCCGCGGAATTAAATTATAAAAAGCTGGCCCGGCACACCCAAAATTCGCCCCTTCCTGTAGGATGGGAGCATTGCCGTATGGTCTATGGTCCATCATCTGCGCACTGTTTCTGACGACAGTGGTGCCCTATCTTCATCATTGCCCCAGTACACACACAACAAAGCAGATGACACCACCCAATGTTTCCGACGACAACGACGTGGTGCCCATACCGTCATCATCGCCCCCGTACCCAATACAACAAAGCAGACACTGACTCTGTGGCGCCTTTGCTGTATTGAACTTGCGATGACTGGCCTTATAAACGACGACTGAATGCAGGTACCTTGTATATAGTATCGGCATACGCGTATTTTTGCGACGGACCAAAAAAAATACAGTCCTTGTGGGTATTCCGATATTCAGAATGGTCATCAAAGCGTGAATAATGTCGTTAGGCCATTTCTGACAGCCGGATTTGTCAGTCACAAACGACCTTTTTCGACTGAAGCCCAAGTCGGGCTTTCTTATACAGTAGTCGAAAAAGAGATTTTTCGACTCAACTTTTTTCGACTGAGCTTTCCGACTGGGGGATCCAGTCGAAAAAATCAGTCGAAAACGTTTTACACCTGTTTTTTGAACCCATCGTATCGCTCATCCCACCACAAAACACACGCCCACACGCCCACACACCCATACCAGGTTCCACACAGCAGTATCAAACAACAGCGCCGACGCTGGCTTGGCTATCACTGCTGTTGTTGCTAGCCGCAAGTCAGCGTGGCACACTCCTAGCTCCGCTCGCCAGCAGCGTCTATCACACGCGACGGCAGCAGCGCGCGTTATCGATGCCATTTTGCCAACAATGGCTACGCCCACCGTAGCTTTGGCGGCTTTCGGCTGAGTGCAACGCCATGAACGTAACTTTGGCGGCTTTCGGCTAAGCCCAACGCCACCAACCCGTTTGAACGAAGGTTCGTCGCGCGCGAGCACGCGTTGCTCGCGAAGAACACGCGAAGTACAGAGCTGTCAACCGATTTTCGACTGCCATACAGCAGTACTCCCTCACACCAACCGCCTCTATTAATAGCAAGAGCACAAAAACTATAAAAACGACCGGACTGACGATGAGAAGGACCTATCCAGTCGGAACAAAGTCGAGTCGAAAAGGGCCATTTTCGACTGGTGGAATCCGACTGTGTAATAAATGGCTTATACAGTCGGATTCCGCCAGTCGAAAACGGCCTTTTTCGACTGGACTTTTTTTCGACTGGAATCTTCTGGTCCTTCTTCTTATCGTCAGTCGAGTCGATTTTATAGTTTTTGTGCTCTTCCTAGAGGCGGTTGGTGTGAGAGAGTACTGCTGTACAGCAGTCGAAATCGGTTGGCAGCTCTGTGATTCGCGCTTTCTCCGCGAGCAACGGCTCGACGAACCCTCGTCCCAACGAGTTGGTGGCTTTGGGCTTAGCCGAAAGTCGCCAAAGCTACGTTCGTGGAGTTACACTCAGCCGAGAGCCGCCAAAGCTACAGCAGGCGCAGCCGTTGTTGGCAGCATGGGATCGATACCGCGCGCTGCTGCCGTCGTGTGATACACGCTGCTGGCGAGCGGAATTAGGGATGCGCCAAGCTGACTTGCTGCGAGCAGCAACAGCAGTGATAGCCACGCCAGCGTCAGCGCCTTGCATGATACTGCAGTGTGGTACCTGGTCTGGGTGTGTGGCCGTGTGGCCGTGTGGGTGTATGTTTGGTGGTGGGATGAACGATGCGATCGGTTCAAAAAACATGTCGACTGAGTTTTTCGACTGGAGGATCCAGTCCAAAATCCAGTCGAAAAAGTGGAGTTTTTCGACTGGATCCGCCAGTCGGAATTCTCAGTCGAAAAAAGTTGAGTCGAAAAAGCCCTTTTTCGACTGTGTAAGAAAGCTCGATTTGGGCTTCAGTCGAAAAAGGCCGTTTTTCGACTGACAAATCCGACAGTATAAAAAATGGTCTTGGAGCGAAAATGTCAAGAGCAAGCAGGCTGAACTTCACTTTAAAAAGCTCTATATACCTGGTAGTCAATTGTTTCAACAGCAACGGTAACAATATCATTAGTCCGTTACATGCATGGCACCAGAGTGTGAGGGCGTGTCTTAACTTATTAAGGTCTCGTTGGAACGGTTGGAATGAACGAGGCTGTTCGCTTTCGTTCGTTCTATTCCAACCTGTTCGTGTCCGACGTAAAACTGGGCAAGCGACCCGAACAGATAGACAATAGCGCAACTGACTTTGCGGCGGGACCGTGCAGTTCTAGTCTAGGGCAGAGGTACCGTCACGTGGGCAGCGATTGCTCCTGACTCAGAGAACAACTTCGCACGCAAAATATCTCAAGGCAAGCCTCACAGACGACGGTGCTAGCCGTCCAAGTGGCACCGTCGGGACAGATCTAGCAGTTGTGCTATTGCCCCCGTGGCTCGACGAAGGCTACTGAAAAGTTCCACACTTTGCAAAGCCCCGTTCGAAACCCAGTATTTTGCCTCGTGAGCCTCCTGGTCAGGAATGGCGGTATCGCATGGCTCCTGCCGCGGGCGAGCCCTACGGCATCCACACACGCTCCACCTCGTGAGTCCTAAGTCATCCCATGTGCACCAATACCTCCGTGGGCCTCAAGCCTGTGAAGAACCAATTCCAGCACCAATCGTTTGCTGAAAATCTCGTTCCAAGTGGACCGTTCGGTTTTGATGCACAAGAAACACTACTTTGGGACACATTCTTCCTCTTCCAAAATTTACGGTCATCCCGGCTGGGAACGCTAGGAATCTATTCGGCTTGATAACCAATCAACAACACGCAAAATTAGCTGTCGTTCCAGGTTCCAAGCGTTCCAATGCTTTTCGGGGGGAGTCAAGACACCCCCTGATATGATCCAAAAGGGCATTCTTCTGAATCCCCTTGGGCCATCGAAAGCGCAGGAGCGTGAGTTTGAAATATTCGATGAAAATCGACGAGCAGTGGGAATGCTGAACCCTCTGGGCGATAGAAATGAGGGCACGTACCGGGGAGGAGAGGACGATATCTACGCCTTGTCCAAAAGATGCAAAGTCGAAATGAGATACTTCGAAGCAACACATTAAAAAAATAGTACAGAATAATGAATAATCTAATAATGACTACACTGCGAGTTGTGTCACCTGTGGCTATGACGACCGCCTTGGCGTGGCCACCGCACGCAAGAGTTCCCATGAACACCATGTTCCTGCAATCCGCCAAAGGAATCGTAACATCTGCTGCTCCGCCGCCCTCGGCTCCCCCCGCTCCACTTACCCTTGGCGTTGTCTGCTCCAGAGCAGCGACTTGCTTCTCGTGCGAGTCGCTTTCACCCGTCAGGCTGTAGACAAACACCAACGCCAACACAGCACAAACAAGCGGCAAAGCAGCGGTCGGTCTTCAACCACTGCTATGTTCGTGCGCCTCAAGTGTTGGCTATCAGTATAACATGCCACCGGCTTTAATAGGTACGTATACAAATCGTTTGCTAGGTTTCATGTACAGTGCTCTTGTAGGTGTAACATACCTGGTACGTAGTTAACGGCAACGCACAAGAGCAAAGCAGTTGATCGACAGGATCGTCAAGCGCACGCCATCGCCATCGCCATCGCATAACAAGTACGGATTATCTACTGATGCACTACTTTATTAAAGGCTTCTACGGCTGTAAACTGCACGAAAAACGCAGCAGGCCAGGAAAAAAAACTTGATAGGAGTACGAGGTACGTATTGACAAAAATAAACATGAGATGCCCAGTTTCAACTGTACGGAGTACTCCAATGTACCGTAGCGTGTTGTGGGCCATTTTTTCTCGTCGGCCTTGACCAACGTTTTAGGGCTCCGTGTAGCTACACTACGGCACTTCAGCTAGTCGTAGCTGCAGCAGTCAGTAGCTTCTAATTTAGGTATCCCGTGCGCACCTGGATTCGTCCACAATCAGATCTGCAGCCTCAACTAAACGGCAGTCTGCAGGGATTCGGTCACCACTCTTGACCACCACCATATCTCCAGGAACAAGGTCACGTGCCATCAGGTCTGCAACCTGCTGGCATTGCAGCACAAGAGATCGTCATGTCTCTTCGTAGAAAGAAAATGGAGCCTTGAGCCTTCACATATTCGCATAAACAGTCGCATGTACTGCTGTATTATTACAAATATGAATACAACGTGCCTCATACATACCTCATATAACGTGCCGGTATATACGAGGACATATCGAAGTTTTTTCGCACATACTGATATACTCCGGAGTATATTTTGTGTCATACCACGTTCGAAGCTTGGGTAGCTTTGAACTGTTGCGAGTGGAGCTCTGTCCTTGGGGAATTAATAGTTGGGTCATTTCCAGGGTACCAGGTATAGATTAACTATTAGTAGGTGTGCGTACACTCGTACAGGAATGCTTCGTATGATAACATGAACATTGTAGTACAAGTACAAACTACCAGGTACTGTAGTTTGTAATCTCCAAGTAGACGTTACGAACTACAGCAGCAACAGCAGAAGTGTTAGTCTTCACCTTGCCGTCGCGAAGAGAAGTAGCATGTGGAGGGAGGAGCGTCGTCAGCGCCTGGAGAGACTTCTCCGACCGGTATTCTTGGACAAAAGCTACCTGGAGTGGAGACCATGAGGAGGGAATCAGGCATGCTTCAGCATCATAACACTTTGTACTGCTATACATGATACAGCAGGAATATTACACTACTGCGAACACGGGCTACAGTAGCGTTCAGGGAAAAGAGCCAACCTGAGATAATCATAATCATACAGCAGCAGGCAGTACTGCTGTACATCGATCGCCTGCGTTCGCCGACAACTGAGAACAAGCCAACTGTTGTTGGGTACACAAATTGAACAATGAACCGGACACGCAGGCTAGCTCTAGTTTTTTTTTCTACATAATTATTTTTTACTCTCCAGCTCAACGCGTAAGAGATTTTACCTTCAGCGACCTTCTGGACAAGCCGTGCGCACAGATGTCTTCCATTTCCCCACCCTGCACTTGCCTTCATCTTTATTGCGCATAGGGTTCAGCATTCCCCTTTTTAAGCTTTTTAGGCCATTTCTTATACAGTCGGATTCCGCCAGTCGAAAACGGCCTTTTCCGACTGGACTTTTTTCAACTGGAATCTTCTGGTCCTTCTTATCGTCAGTCGAGTCGATTTTAAAGTTTCTGTGCTCTTTCCTAGAGGCGGTTGGTGTGAGTGAGTACTGCTGTACAGCAGTCGAAATCGGTTGGCAGCTCTGTGCTTCGCGCTCTCTCCGCGAGCAACGGCTCGACGAACCCTCGTCCCAACGAGTTCGTGGCTTAGCCGAAAGCCGCCAATGCTACGTTCGTGGAGTTGCACTCAGCCAAGAGCCGCCAAAGTTACAGCTGCCGCTGGGTGTGTGGCCGTGTGGCCGTGTGGGTGTGTGTTTGGTGGTGGGATGAACGATGCGATCGGTTAAAAAAACACGTGCAAAACTTTTTCGGCTGAGTTTTTCGACTGGACCCGCCAGTCGGAATTCTCAGTCGAAAAAATTGAGTCGAAAAAGCCCTTTTTCGACTGTGTAAGAAAGCTCGATTTGGGCTTCAGTCGAAAAAGGCCGTTTTCGACTGACAAATCCGACTGTATAAGAGATGGCCTTGAGCTCGTCGTTTTTTATCGAATTTCGCCTACTCACGCTCTCGCGCTTTCGGTCTGTCGATTTGCAAGAAAGAGACCCTTGGATTCGAACCCACGACCTCGACCTCAATAATTACGCTTACTAATGAACCAACGGGGACGCCGGCTTTTTAGTAGTCCAGTGACATGACACATCTCGTTGCAAAGAGGAGAGCACGTCCTTGGAATGCCCGTGATATTTGGTGCACACGGCAGTACTGGCAGGACTACATAACGACTGCACGAGCGATTCGCCGGAAACGGAGTGCTCCAGTAGAGCTTACCACATTTTTTTGTTTTGCACACTTCTACTTTCCAGCTTCTGGACAAACCATGGTCACAGGTGTCATCCCTTCTCGCCCCCGGTTCTGGCCTTCAATTTTTATCGCGCATAGGGTTAAGCAATCCCACTGCTCGTCGATTTTTCATCGAGTTTTGCTAACTCCCGCTGTCGCGCTTTCCGCAAGTCAATTTGTGCACAAGAAAAAGTCCCCACGAATTTATACGAGTATGCACTCGGGGGGACGCGAACTCACCAAACTGACCTATACCAGGCTCGAAGATGACCTAATGCGCCACCGGGGCGACCGGTTACCAAATATCAGGTACCAGGTATATGACAGAAGCCCGTCATTGGCCAACTACTGATTTTTCGGGATGCTTCGTCGGTCAACACAAGCTCACACCATTAATAGACTAAGGTCGCACCCTGCTCCCGCTTGGCAACTTAATCCAACCCAGACCTGATCCCACCCAGCCTGAGCCCTCCAAGCTGACGCCGGGTACATAAATACGTGCAGCGACATTCGCAACTGTTTATGCCGGACATGAATCGTTAAGCGTTGCAGCCACTAGAAGGCAACACTATCAAAACCTTGAGCTTTTCGGCTTATGTTCTCATAATGACAGGTATTAATCTACTATTAATAGCCTACTATAGCTTACCGTTGCCACAATGGTGACGGCCATGAAGATGCTGACAGCGTCATCGTACTGCTTGATCAGGACGCTCAGAACCGCTGACCCGAGCAGCAGCAGGATCAGAGGGTCTTTGAATTGTTCCAAGTACTTGGAATACAGAGGGTCCTTGAGGAGCAAGAGAAGAAATCGAGCACGATTAAGACAAAGTATAAATAGCATTCGAAGTTAGATTTCTGCTTGTTCGCATCCAGAGCCTTTGGCATTGCATGGCCAAACCTGACGGCATTTCCGATGTAAATATCTGCCTCGTAGTTTGTGACCACAGAGCTTGTATCACACCAGAATGTATCTCTGTAGGGCGTAGAATCGGCAGTGACACCGGATGTTGATGGGTGAAACGAGCTGTATGATGTGAACAACACACATACCAAGTATACTGCACGCCCAGCACGATCTCCAAAACAGGCCTCTGAGTGCGTACGAGTAAGATATGATTATACGACACGTGCACCATAGGGCGACAGCAACAGTGGTCGCCGCCACGAACAACGAACACGAGGGCCAGTATATAGGTATCGTATCATATCATACCAGGTACCTTGCATCCCAAATGTAAAGAAAAACCCACCCGTTTCACGAGTACTGCAGTCTACCGGTATACCTGGTATAGGCATGCGAGTGTTCGACCGCGAGCCCTTTATTCAGTCTAGCATCTACATACACGCACACAATCCCCCCCCCCCCCCTCCCCCGCCACCCCACCTCAAATAAAAACCTGTCAGAGTAATAAACACTACCCGACAGGTGATATCACCTCATTACCTTTCGAGCCATCCATGCCGTGGCTCCAATTTATCTATTAATATGGTCTTCAAGGTCAAGTTTCCCACCCGCCCCCTCCTTCCCCGCCACCCGCGCCATCGCCTAGCCCTAGCACCACGCGTTTAGTAAGTTCCTACCAGGTATACATTTATTTGACCTACAGAGGTTGGAATCCCCCCGCCCCCCTTTGTTTCCAATTTTCAACCCCCCCCCCCTTCCACCCGTTAAAATGTGCATATCATAGTCGGGGTCGGTTGGCACCGACGCTGTAAAACATTACATGTTTATTGGGGTTGGCGTTGGTTGGCAACGATGCTGTAAAACATGCTAATCACTGCGTGAGCTAGACGACCAGGGTACCGTTTGTTTGCTTGTTTGTTTTTGTTGGCGGTCACCATGGCTATCGAGTAGATCATATTGTGCGGGGTGGAGAACCCTAACTCCGCACAAGGGGAATTATCGCATCACGTAGTGTGAATACGGTAAGGCACCCACGAGGCAGTTACATAGTAACACCCATTGCTGTCTCTGGAGTAGCCACACCAGAAAACGAAGTAACTCATTGGCGCTGTCATCCATAAGCAAGAAAGTAGGCGAAAGGTGCCGAAGTCCGTCTTACGAGCGGTTCTTGGAAGGATGTAGTTCACCTTTATTGCGACTCGCCGAACACCTCACGGCGCTTCGCGCTTGGTGCACGCAATGCCTGCCTGGTTGGTGAAAACCCGACGTGCCCCGTCTCGGCACAGTAGGGATGCGAGGGTCTATCGTCATACGACTACGGCCAGGCAGGCGCAAACTTAGTACACCTCCATGCACAAATTGAGAACCCCCGCCCCCCCCCCTTCGAAAAGTCCGCCCTCCCCTCACCGGCTGCAAGACTTACAGGATATACACGATAAACTGATGCATTCCTTCCACAACTGTCAGATTTGTCCCCTTAAGGGGTTTATAGTTTCCGCGCACAGATTGAGTAGCCCCCCCTCCCCCCTTCCCCCTCCTTGTCAACCCCCCCGCCTCCGGCCCCCACGCCCTTAAAACTCCGCCCTCCCCTCACCGGTTATACGACTTACAGGATATACTTGATAAACTGATGCATTTCCTTCCACAGCCGTCAGAGTTTGTCCACCTCAAAATCGGGTTTTATAGTTTCCGCGCGCAGAGCCCTGTTGACCCTGGTATAGTTTCCACGCACAAATTGACCTGCCCCACCCGTCCCCTTCCCCCCCCTCCCGCCCTCCCGCCCCCCTTTTGATCAAAATCAGGCCCCCACGTCCTAAAAAACTCCGCCCCCCCCTTACCGGATATTCGACTTACAAGATTCACTTAATAAACTGATGCATTTCCTTCCACAGCTGTCAGATTTTGTCCCCCTCAGAAATGGGTTTTATAGTTTCCGCGCACAGACTGCCTAACATCACCCTGTTGACCCTGATAGCTACACTGTAGTGGCAAGGGGAGTCGCCGACCTATATCCTTAATGAGGACACACAACCCGCAATACGCACGATCGGAGTATCACACACAGCTTGCAAAGATGAGTTTCGACAAAACCCTCGATCTCACAGCTGGAGTGTAATTTAATTTTTGTAATATACTACAGGAGTATATTAATAATAGAATACGTGCATGCACTACCGGCCCTTTCATATTACAAGAGCCCCACAAGAAACATTTCGGAGAATCACGGAAAAATAACAAATTCCACAGCTGTGATACTGAAGATATTGTACTAGTCATACAAATCCTTTCTCAAGCCACTGTTTATGGTACCCCGATATAGGCCATAGATCTTGATCTATACAAGATTAGCCTAGTAAAATCTGTGTACACTGCATGTGGAGACGAATATTGGTTTTGACAATTTCCAAGATCGGAAAAATCCACCGAAAAGGGGTGTTTCGTCCCTATCTCAGGCTTAGGTATTTCTTCTACAGATTTTGTCTCGAAGGTAGGCCGCAAATTTGCCCCCGCGCGCACACACGCACACAACAGCAGTAATTCGCGAAGATGTGGCAGCCCCCTGGGCCATTTGCCGAGCAGCTGTCCCTAGACCCTCGCGCACCTCGATCGCCATGGTCTGTAGCGTGTTGTGGCGCTGCGGCGCGTGCTGCGGCGCGTTTGTGTGTGTTTCGGCTTTTCGAAATCGTACAACCATCCCTCTGAAAAATGCCAACAAATATATTGCTGTTAGCTGCTGCTACATTCATTATTACCATACACACTGTTTGGAAACCTTAGGTCGGCATCCTGATATTTAGGCGGCGAAACGAACGTCTGCAACATCTGTGACCTGGATCGGGGTACCATGAACAATGGCTTAATACGTAAGAAACCTAGACTAAGTCCAATATATCGGGTTCTTAGGGTCGGTACTGGAACCCAATTACACTGCCGCCCACCGGCATGCGGCTATAATACTTCGAAGTACGTTGTTCAGGCGGACAATGCACTACGGACGACTTTGTGGTTACCGGAGTTATCGTTAGCGATACAGATGCAGCAGACGTCCCTGGGTCTTGCTAGGCTGCCAAGAATCGTGGCAACTGCGGCGTTGCTATTGGTCATGCTGCGCTATGCAAACGATTGTGCTGCGTGAAGAGCTAGACTACCGTCTGTAAACAGGAGTTCAGCAAACCGCTCGTAGGAGTTTACACGTGACCCTTTTTGAAGCCCACAAGGGGCCCAAATGCCCCAATAAACATAATTACCATTATCTAGGTCCGACCACTTCCGTTTTTTGGACTTTTGGGCTGTACAGACTTCCAAAGCTGCAGCTGCTGCTGGACCCTTCGCACAGATCCCGCAGCTGCTGGGCCATTCGGACGGCTGTCCCAGAACGTCAAAACGTCAGATACGTTTTGTAATTTCAATGCTGCTGATGGTGATTAAGGCTGCAAATGTTTCATCAGCTGCTGCTGCCGTTCGTTTTTTCCCCCCTATCCGCTGCTGCTCACAACGTCAGCAGATTCCGTGTCGTACAGCTTCCAGCGCCACCGCCAGCACCCCCGCACCGCCGCGGCAGCCGCTGCTGCTACTGCTGCTACTGCTGTTGGTGTCTGTACTGCGTAAGTTTTTAAAGGTAAAAAATGGGCTGTCTGTGGTCACGACCTCGCCTAGCCTATCTTCCTTGCTACATACTCGTTCCATGGCGGAATGCCTATGCGTGGGGAGCATGGGAGGGAGGGAGCTGGCTGTGATAATGGCACTAGTGCTATCTGTGACTGGGCACCTTAGGGGAAGGCGCTCAAGTGCTGGCTGCGGAGGTCGCCGTTGCTGCAGCAACGTGTTGCGCGAACTCGCATCGTTTGTTTCGGATCGCCCAACACAGCAGTCAAATCGCACATACATCAAAAAGTACCCGCAAAATTGTTGCACATGGCCGGTCACCCATCGATCAGTCAGTGTATTTTCCAACATCTGGAAATATCTGGTAGGCTACAACAGCATCTGGTCACCAAAATTTATCTGGGCTGTCCTTACAGCAGTAGTATCACAAATACATACCTTCCTTATTTCTGATACTACACCCGGATCAATTACATTGCAGTATAGCTGCATGCTCTATCTGCCGTAGGGATGCGGGCGAACGCACGGGGGTGCAAAATGCAAAAAAAAAGCATCCGCCTCTTGCGTCACCCTGCCTCCGAAGGGGAACCTTGTAGCTACTGCTGTACACATGCGGTAATATCGACTGCGCCTTCACAGCTGGAAACCGTTTTTGGGACAAATTACTTGGATTTAGTACATAGAGGTGTTTCAGGGCTCTCAAGGGCAGCAGAGGAGCGTGCAGCAACACATATAGTCTGATTCAATAAAAAATGTTTCAAAGACTTCAGCCGTGAGTTCGACGAATTTCAGGTCAATATAATTATGTCAAGCGAGTGTCGTTCGTCTCTGTGCCCTGCAGTTCGGACGCATCTCCTACCCCGGTAGCCTGAGTTGCTTCGTGTGCCCGGTGCTGTGATCGTCAATTGTTTATGTTCGACGCTGCAACACTGTTCCTCTGATGCACAGGAATTTGGGGATTTCAGAGAGGAGGGCATAGTCTATACCAGGTAGACGATTACAGCACCGGCCAGCTACAATGTAGGGAATGTACGACACGCGCGCAGCATTGTGATATCTGAACTGCTGCGCTGCTGGACGCTTTTCCTACGCAGCAGTACCTACCTGGACCCCAAAAGGGCTGCAATATGCCATACCAAGGTACTACGGTACTACAGGCATGTGGCGTTGGTTGTAACGAAGCCCACTGATAGGGACAGCTTACGCTATACCTACAATGGGACCCGAAGGGTGCGCCAGCTAGCGTTGGGCTGCGAAAGCAGCTGAGTTAAATCGACACACGACGCGTATGAAAATACGTGGAAGTGTGGTGAGCTAAAGCTTTATTTTTCCCCATCCGCCGGAGGATGAAAAAAAAAATAAAAAAAAAATCGTTTGTTGTTGTTGTTGTTGTTGTTGTTGTTGTTGTTGTTGTTGTTGTTGTTGTTGTTGTTGTTGTTGTTGTTGTTGTTGTTGTTGTTGTTGTTGTTGTTGTTGTTGTTGTTGTTGTTGTTGTTGTTGTTGTTGTTGTTGTTGTTGTTGTTGTTGTTGTTGTTGTTGTTGTTGTTGTTGTTGTTGTTGTTGTTGTTGTTGTTGTTGTTGTTGTTGTTGTTGTTGTTGTTGTTGTTGTTGTTGTTGTTGTTGCTGTTGTTGTTGTTGTTGTTGTTGTCGTCGTCGTCGTTGTTGTCGTCGTTGTTGTTTTTGTTGTTCTCTTGTCGAAAATCTAGAGTCCGTGGTCACACAAAAGTACTACTGTTCGTACCGTACTGGCGAGAAAAACTGGTACCAGGTACCCGACGCGATCTGGACATGACGGGATTCATCAGTGAGATTTCATCAGTACACGAGACCCTATTAATAGTAGGGAAAACACACCTCCTCTCCCTGTTCCAGTTCATTAGGCGGCACCAGCCCTTGACGAAGAGATACCTCTCTCAAGCTCAGCCCAACTTTGACGTCTACTCCCAGATGACGCGCTACCTGCGAGCGAGAGAGGACGTGACGAAGTCAAGGTTAGGCGAAGTCAGAAGGTAAAAAAATACTAATAATCGCTCGTACACACACACCTCTGCGGGAAATGTTCTCGGAGAAACGATCACGCGCCGGCAGCTGGGTCTGCACTAACTAGGAATGTATTGGCAATATCATTAATACGTGTACACACCTCTTCAGGTGCCAGCCGCACCGCTGAGTCTGTGTCCATGGCGACGAGCACGATGCCAAGGCAGCAAAGAGTGGCGTGGGGATGTAGAAACAAACCACCGGTGGCGATTCGTGATACCATCAAGGGGTTTTGTGTAGAAAACGAGGCTATCCACAAAGAGGGCGACAATACATCTCAGCACAGCGTCAAGCGTCAAAGGGCGCACGACTCAACTCGCCACGGCGTGCTTCGCTCAACTGACCACCAAGGACAATCGAAATATGGACTATCCGTCACCCCCAGTTGTCAGCCTCCGCTCGCTGAGAGATCGAAGGCTCACTGAGTTTGTGAGGGAGAAAAACACGGATGGTAGAAGCAATGCAGCAGTCAAGGAGATTGAGGCAGCATTCAAAACGTTCGGCTGTGTGTGTGTTCCAGTGAGCGACCTTGACGAGCTGGATCATTCCCGAGAGGTGCGTGCAACTTCGTGGATCGTTTATCGGTGGTACGATTGGTCATGGGGCGCTGTTATCTAGGTGGACGACGTTGCTGCGTTGTGCTTTGCTACTCGATTGTTAGCTCCGCAATCTGAAGCTACGCAACTACAAATCCCCCCGCAATACGCATTGAACCTGGGTTTTTACACGTTGATACTGCTGGGTTTGGATGTACGGATTTTCCCTGGGACTGGGTACTGCTGTTGTTGTTGTTGTTGTTTTCACATTAACTCGCATAATCAAGTCCGTGGTCACAGGACAGGCTCCAGTCACTCTGGAGCTGAGGAAAACCCCGGGGAAAACACACACACAACCCAAGGTGGTACACGCATATATCACAGCTGACGCAATTCATGCCTCCACCAGAAACATATAAAAGTGAAATCGGGAGTCAGTCTACGATGTGCCAGGTCCAGGCCGGTGCATACGCCTCACTACTCACGCCTGGAGAAACCAAATATTCCGATTGCCACCCAAGGAAGACTACCACGTATATATTACACGTAGTATCTATCACTACGCATACGCACGACAGGCATAAGTCAATTGGAGAAAAAGAAACAAATGCTGTATGCATTTATGAGGCTCCAGCCACCACGTACGTCCGTGCAAGGTTTTCAGATTTTATAAAAAATACAAGCGCTCCGCTCCGCGGGCGGCTGGCGCCGCCCGCTACGCTCGCGCAAGGAAGATTTCAACTAAATGTGAAAGGGGCAGAGAGAAGAGGCCCATGATTTAGTGCAACTAGCGATTTGATAATGCCAAGAGGTACTTTGTGCGGAGCTGATTGCCCCGTCTGTGCCGTGCTGTTTGTTGGCGATGGCACGTTCTGATCGGCAGAAGTACGGGCGTAATTTGCGAAGAAAAAATTGCGAAGAGAACCGAGACGGAGAACAAAATCAACGACGAAAGCAAAAAGACGAGTACACGCACGTCCGACCGGTACCTGGTACCTAGTACTTCGCCTAATACCTGGTGGTACTCTGTGTGGTTCTAAAAAAAGCACAGGACTCCGCTCCGCGGGCGGCTGACGCCGCCCGCTACGCTCGCGCACGAAAGAATGCAACTGAAACATATGTAAAGGGGGCAGGAAGAAGAGGCCCGCGATTATTTTATACTCCAGTAAAAAATATTTCAAGGACGTCAGCCGTGAGTTCGACGAATTTCAGGTATATAGTCTACTCATCTTTGCAAGCTGCTATTTTGGTGCGAATATCGAATTGATAATGATGCCAAGACGTGCTTGTGCAGAGCTAATTGCCCTGCGCTGTGCTGTGTGCTTGTTCATGTCACGTTCTAACCGGCAGTACGTATGCTATTTGCGGGGGAGGGAGGGGGGCATGGGGACCGAGAGAGGACGATCAACTGAAGAAAGCAAAAAGACGAATACACAACGCGTACATAAACCTGGTACATGTATCATACCTGGTACTACTACTGCTATATGTTCAAAAGAACGTACAGCGCCGCACAACACAGCACCGCAAAACGAAGGGCAGGGCACGGCGCGGCACTGCGTTGCGCTGTGCTGCTGAGCTATATACAGCCGGGCTGACCTTAGCTGGGGGTGCATTGTTTATGATCCAACAACGTAATATGTACAAACAAACAAGGTGTATGTAGCATTAGTAGTACCGGTACGTGGTATGATACTTCGAATGTTATTGGCAGGTATGAACGAACTAGTAAAAGTACAGCAAAACACGCAGCATGGCGAAGCACGGCAAAGCACACGGCGCTGCGCTCTGCTGAGCTAGCGCTGCGGTGCGCTAAAGAGCTCAGCTGCAGGGTACGGCAGGGCATCGCAGGGCACGGCACTGCACGGCGCTGCGCTGTTGAGCTATAGCGCTGCGGTGGGGTGCTGGGCGATATCTCAGCCTATGAAACTTGAACAAACCTGGTGTATGTAGCATTAATAGTACCGGTACGTGGCACCAGGTGTGATACTTCGAATGTTACTAGCATGTATGTACGAACTAGTAAAAGTACAGCATAACACGCAGCAAGGCGAAGCACGGCAAAGCGCACGGCGCTGCGCTCTGCTGAGCTAGCGCTACGGTGCGCTACAGAGCTCAGCTGCAGGGCACGGCAGGGCATCGCACGGCATGGCACTGCACGGCGCTGCGCTGCTGAGGTATAGCGCTGCGGTGGGGTGCTGGGCGATATCTCAGCTGATGAAACTTTGTGCCAAGTACGAAACATATTGTGGAAATCAAAGGAAAGCTAAAGAATGACCGTTCCGCAAGTAATGCACAGGCGGCAAATTAACGGCTAATGGTAGGAAGTTCAACTTTTACTATATATAAACAAAAAGGAAGAAGTAATCGCGAAAAGGTTCAAAATCGTGTTGGCAGAAAACCTTTTGCAGGAAGCAGCTGAAAGGTCAAGAAACAACTGGCAAAACGAACAGAAACAGAGGCCGAGCAAGAAACCGAAGAAAAGGTGGACCGTTCCGCAAATAGTCCGACCCCGGAAATGCCAGGGATGCACCAACCGAGCACTTTCAACATAAATAAGTTAGTATATTTATTTTAAGGACGTCAGCCGTGAGTTCGACGAATTTCAGGTCAATACTCATCTTTGCAAGCTGCGCTGTTGGTACTTGTAATATACTATATGGGCGAGTTTTTATTGGGAGGGGTCCTCTTGTTTGTCCACCGAATGGTAAGTGTTGGTATTCTACTTGGGGTGGGGAATTTTTAGCTAGATCTAACATCATATCTATTTTATAAATCTATTACTGTAGTTTCCACTATACTGCTCTATCATATGTATGGTAGGTGGTTTATTTTGTTTTTCCTTTCCCCCGCTTTAATGTCGGGAGGAGTACGAATACAGAATATTATTAGTTATCTTCCATGTTACTCTTAATACAGCATTCGAGAATAAAAGTCGGCTACTCCCCCCCCCCCCCTCCCCCCCCCAAAAAAAAGTGAATGTAAACTCAATACTGCCCCTGCCGACCTCGAGAGCAGACCCCGAGCCCCCCGAAGGATTGGGTTAGGGTTAGGGTTAAGGTTAGGGTCAGGTGTGGGGTCGGGTTGGTCTGGGCAGGGCAACCGTCGTTTTGTGCGGACCTGCACATAGGGAGCCACCGTACATGAATCGCTACCTGGTACTGAATTTACGTGCAAATTAAAAAAACCTTGCGCGTACGTTCAACTTCGCGGGGGCCCGGCTCCAGCACCTTTGTGTGACCACGCAATCTCAGTAGATTTTTGCAAGACAAGAGTTAATGCGAGAATAACAACGTGGTACGTACGTACATACTTACGTACCCCATAGTACAAGGTAAAACTGTACGATGGGTACCAGAGTACCACTGGTTCGTGTTGCTGTAAGCGTGTTGCTGTGGACCATTAGATATTACCAGGGTAGAACACAAGAGCCGGCCTGTCGCTTGGTCGCTGACCGGCTGGTTGGCTATCACGTACTGATCCGATCGCGCAGCATACCGTGGTGGTACAGTCCCTTGCACGCCGAGGACTCCGAGGTGGGCCGACATCCTAGCTGCGCGACTCACGAAACACGAATAAAGCTACCGATGGTGGCCCCTTAACAGAGGATGGAACAATAACCCTAGCAACCCATGGTCCCCCCCTACCAACTGGAGTACTACTAATTCGATGCGGCTGGCCGGTAAGGCTTCCGTGTCTGCTGGCGGGCCCTTCATGGTTTTGATGCCTGCTGGCGGGCCGCTCGTATTTTCGCCGCTGGTCCATAAGACTTCCGTGCCTGCTGGTGAGATTTTCGTAGTACGTTTAATGCCACAGCTGACGTTTCGTTGCAGGTTCGGTCACAGGTACTGTCCTTCTGTGCAACAGCTGACGTTTTAGATAGAGGCGGGCAAGGTGCATCTTGCATTTGTTTTTCAAGTATGTATGCGTCAGACCTATCAACCTTCACCTTTCGCGTGACCACTCGCAATTAACTCTGTTTGCCTCGAACCTCTGCGGCAGCCTGCAGAGAGAGCACACTGCAGCGTGCAGAAAAACACTACAAAAGTTTTCTCGCCCCCGCGTGTGGCATCACCTGAAGGCCCCTGCGCAGAGTTCTGCCACCCATGGTCGGTCAGTATGCCTCTCTGGGTGTCTGATGCCGGAATCCGGTTCGATTTCTGTTTGCTGGTTGACGTCGCTCGGGCCACATATATGCATCACTGCTCAAACAAAAAGGCTGCAGCTGCAGTTTGTCCAACATAGTACGCAGGCCACGGGAGGGTTTCCAGTACTCTGCTGTGATACTGTATTGTGCGGCGGTCGGGGTCCGCGCCTCTCGAGTTGTTGCGGCCGCGCGAGTTGTAGTCTCGCTCACACGATCACCGGAATCACCCGACACAGCTGCAGCTTCGAGTATACCAACACAGCAATTCGCCCATAAAAATGTACCAGCAAATTACTGCGCATGGCCAGCTACCGATCGGTCGGTGTATTTTTCAGAAGATCCGGAAATACATTCAATCGGTTGTACTACTTCTTCGTCCCCCTTGCCGCCTCGGTAAGGCATGCTGCGAAGCATGCCCTAGCAGGCTTGTAGCGAGTGGGGGGAGTCTTTCTGGCGGGTGTAAGGCCGGACTCACCCTCAAGGAGTGATACCGTCTTGCTGCTGCGTGTGACCGCGAGGCTTAGGCGTGGCGGTAGAGTTGGGTCGTACGTGGTGCGTTAGGCATGGTCACCTACGATTCGCGCGTCTTTTTAGGCAGCAGCGGAGGAGCAGCAATGCTTAATCGGGATGCTCGTGCGCGGAGGCAGCCGCCACCACGAGCCACGCTACGGCGCAGTCTCGGTTTGCGTGGAGGGGACTGCGCCGGCAGGAGGCTGGATTCGACGACGAAGGAGGAGGGCGACTGGCCGTCGACGGGCGGGGAAGAGACGGATTGAACTCTCCCTGAACGAGAATTTTTGTTTTTCAGATCAGCACCGCAAACTGCGTTAAGAATTTTTTTTTTTTTTTGGACGGGGGAGAAGGGGAACCGATTGGAATTGAGTGTGAACGAGAGCAAGTGCG
The DNA here is from genome assembly GCA_012845835.1 of Undaria pinnatifida. Lineage (NCBI taxonomy): Eukaryota > Phaeophyceae > Laminariales > Alariaceae > Undaria > Undaria pinnatifida. The sequence goes on along the minus strand of JABAKD010000001.1, from coordinate 5,697,297 downwards.
AAGGAGCGGGCCGAGTGAGCTAAGGCGGTTTGGCGGCCACGGAGAACCACAGCAGGAGGATGGCACACGGAGACCCACGACCGGCACGCACATCATCATCTTGAGAGCAGCGATCCTCTTTTTTTGGGGGGGTTATTTTTACGAGGCAGTAGCACAACATGTTACTTACGTCACTGATTTTTGTAGAGTTGGTAGAAGAGTTGTATACCCTTCACGGGGAACGACCCGCCGCAATTTTCAATTTTCAGGCACGGGCGTAGTAGCTGCGCTGCAACCTGTCAAATAACTCGGGAAGGAGGGGCGATCATTGATATCTGTACTGTGGGTTTTGGTTCGATTGCTCTTGTTTCACTGCATGCCCGCGGGTCGTCACTGACAGCACTTCAGACAACAAGCGCGTTCGTCTATACTCACGATTACCGTGCGGTTTGTACGGTGCAGACAGCCCAACCGCTGTAGTTCGTAGCCGCGAGTTGGTTAGTTGTGGGAACGGGGAAACTCTATGCTGTAGTTGAGCGGATACCCGCGGCCATGCGAGTTCAGTTTGCGCATTGGACCTTTTCACTTGTGCGCCTTCTTCCGTATGATGCGTTTTTAGGCGGGAAAGCGTAGTATTCCCCGGGCAAATTTTGATTTCATTTGGTTTTTCGGGTCTTCCTAGGGCTCCAGCACCTTTGTGTGACCACGGACTCTAGGTTTTTGACAAGAGTTAATGTGAGAAAACAACAAACAACAACTCACAGCTGACGTTTTTCAATTTTTTATAAAACAATACTTCAACTTTTACAAAATTGGCGAACGCCACGGGGAGGAACTTCAAAATTGGAACAATTTCCGACGGACATCACCGTGTTTAATTTTCTACACTCTACGGATACGCTAATTTTTTACAATCTCTCACAATACCAGCAGTGCGCAGGATTATGCTGCTGCGGTGGCCTGCTTGATGTGCGTGGGGGTAGATGATTTTTTTGCTGGTGCAGCACAGCATGTTATTCGTGGTGAATAGTGGACTGTTGTACGCGCGTCAAATGTGCTGATCACAACAATAAACGGCAGTTTGAAGCTGCACCCGAATGCTTATTATACGCCGGATACATAAATGTCGCAGCTACTCTAGCTTCGATAAACTTAATGCGCAGAACAGTAGTAGTAACAGGTAGGCTACAACAACAGCATCTACATAATTCATCTGGGCCGTCCTTACACAGGAGTGCCTTCATTTCCGATACACCCGAAATTAAATTGGAGTATCATGTAGTTGCATACTCTACCGTTAGGATACGGGCGAACACGTGGGGGTGCAAAATGCAAAAGCATCAGCCTCTTGCGTCACCCTTCCTCCTAAGGGGAACCTTGTATGCGTAACTAGTATGACGTGTGAACGCTCCCGTGCAAGCGAGACAATTCGCCCACTCTCGAAACAATATCACAACTCCCTTCAGCCTGGCGTGGCCTTTGGACATTTTACACTTTGAAAAGCTTGACGCAGTGCAATGCTTTTCCATCTGCGCACACCTTTCCCCGGCACGAGATTCGGCGTGCGAGCAGAGTGACGGGTGCCCAAAATTAGCGGGTGACGCCCCGAAGAACACTTGCCACCCAGGGTTCGTCGAAAACTGCCATCTATCAAAATTTCCAAGGGTACGCGCGGTAATGGTCGTATCGGGAAAATGTGGTCGGGTCGGGAACGGGTCGGGACGGGAACGGGAATCCCGAGTGTATTTTGTTCCTGACCGCGACTTCCCGACCCCTTCGCGACCTCGGTCTCTGTTCCCACCGTCTACCGTCCCGACTTACAGCATCTTGTTCCCGTCCTGACTGTTTCCCGTCCCGCTGTAATGTTTTTTCCCGACTTTTCCCGTCCCGCCGTCCGCCCAGTTCCCACCCCATCCCGACGTTAGCACACAATTTGTCCCGTCCCGCAACTCACATAAGTGGCAGATGTTCCCATCCCATTTACCATGGGTTGCATCTTTTCCCCATCATATGACTATGTAGGAATGCAACTCGATTATTTTTGGATTATTCAACTTTGAATGCAACAACCAGCTGCAGCAGTAGTCTATAATATAGGTATTATGTAGTGTTTTTTCTTTCATATTATTTTGCCTCTTTTTTGTATGATCTGTCTTGTTTTGTAATGTTCTCGTACCCCGTACGCTAGCATTTCAATTGCTTTACCTTGATGAATTGCGACTGTTTTGGTTTTCGTTTAGTCTGTTTCACAGTCTGTGACCACATAATTGGTATATCTCTAGGATGAAAAGAATCAGCACGGACACTGGGTGTGTCATGATGTCGTTGGGTAGAAAGAAAACGGTTTAATGCGACGACAACACACGCAGAGAAGATTGTCCGTTTAAATTTGAATTTTGTTAATTTGCCCCCCCCACGCATTTGTAAATTTTACTTTTTTTATAAACTTGAGCTATGAGTCGATAAATAAGTGCTTGAAACTAAATAAGTGCTTGAAACTGTTTTTGAAGCATGGAAAAATCCAAAAAATGTACCAGGTATAATATAGTTTATCTTTTACAAAAAAAAAGGCGGCGAAAGTTTGTTTGAGCATTTGACAAATAGCACTCGGTATAATCTTCCCCTTTCTAACCGTTGTCTCCAGCCCTCGTTCCCGATCGTGTTCCCAACCATTCCAGACTACATCTCCCGGCCATATCCCGACTACGTTCCCGACCTATTTCCCGACTGTTTTCTCGACCGTTTTCCCGACTATTTTCCCGACCGATTCTCGACCATGTTCCCTACCGATTTCCCGACTATGTTCCCGACCGATTTCCCGACTATGTACCCGACATATGTCCCGACCTGTTCCTGACCCGTTCCATCATCCCGCCCCGCCAACAAATCGTGGACTCCCGTCCCGTTCCGTCAACCAAACGGCTTCCCGCCTTCCTGTCCCAATCCCGTCCCGCGGTAAGCAAACAGGAACCTTCCCCCATACCGTCGCTCGGAAAGACCAAAACTAAAATCCGCCTGCGGCGAGCTAAACGGCTACCGTCCCGTTCTGACCGGTGCCTTCGTTTCCGCGCGTACCCTTGCAAATTTCCGAAAAATTCCGCTGAGGGGAGAGAGATTAAAGAAGATCAGAGAGCTACGTATTCTGTAGCAACACGTGCGATATGACAGCAGTAGAAGCTGTAATGGAGCTACGCATTTATTCTCAACGTTGCTACGTACGGTATGTCCTACGTACAGTATCTACAGCAGCAATTCAGAGAGAGCTACGTATACGAGCATGTAGTGTGCAGCACAGAACGGCACAGAAAGTGTGATATGTACAACAGCAGTAGTCATAGCAGCTGTGATGGAGCTGCACACGAGCTGTCAACGTTGCTATAGTACGTACGGTATGTACAACGTACATTATCTGCAGCAGCAGCTGCTGCGGTCTTATCTTTATTTCTACACAGCTACGCTGTGAGCCATCTCATGTGTCCGTTTTTCGTTTTCCGTTAATAAACGGACTCTGCAACGGCCGTTCCGTTCAAAGTTGCGCGAACGCTGCGCGCACACATCACACTTTTCCCCTTCAACCTTTCACCTCTCTCTCGAAAACCATGAAGGTTGCTGCCGCTGTTTCTCTTTCCCAACTCTCGAAAGTTTCCCCAACAAGCGTGCGTGTACGTGTTCACGACATTTTTTCTCTTCTGTCTCTACGCGTTGTGCTTGAGTACTCGGACTTTTCAGCGTAACCTTTGGGCCTTCAGTACTCAAGACTCTCCAGGGTGAACTTTGGGGATTACGAGTCCGTAGCTTCTTATGCAGAGGTTTTTCCTCCGTGTGTCTGCTTTTGTTCTCAGGTTTTCGCCGTAGCCCTGCAAAATGGTTTCTTTGTCGAAGTGTTTTCATGAGGAAGGAATGCTTCGCTCTACAGGCTGCACGAGTTAGCCCAGCAAACGGCAGGCCAGTCGATTATAGTTTTTCGCAGCGCATTTGGTTACATACTCGGTATTTTCTCCGCATCTTTTGCCAGAAACTGTGGAAAAAGAAGGTGGCTTCTTTGATAGTAACTGTACAAAATAGGGGGTGGTACTGCGTGCGTGTACGTGTTCGCGTCCTTTTTCTCCTCTGTCTCTACGCGTTGTGCTTGAGTACTTAGACTTTTCAGCGTTAACTTTGGGCCTTCAGTACTCAAGACTCTCCAGGGTGAACTTCGGGGATTACAAGTTCGTACCTTCTTATGCTTTCTATCATGGAAGCAGACATGGTCTGACTTCCGGCATGGGTTTCGCATTTTTCGCGTACTTAGTAGACACTTATAAAACTCAAAAAAATCGCGATTTTGGGTGTTTAGAGCCAAATTATGCGCACCTGGAGTTTTATACGCGTGCCGGAAATTGCGATATTTTCGCGACCTGTGGTCCGCAAAACACAACCCAAGTGCGAAAAATCGCACAGGGCTTTTTTTCCCCATCGCGATTTTTAATGTTCTTTTTTGTTGAGTAGAGCCAGAATTACTGACAGACAGGATTGGACACGCCCCGGAAAACACGTACCTACCCACACGAGGCTTGCTTCTCCACGATACCATCCGATCGTCACCGCGACAACATGAACAACAACAGCAGCGATGGCCGCGGGGACGGGGTTGAATACACACAGCAGGTGGGTGCTCCCGTGGCTGGGGAGGGGCGCATGCCCGAGATGCCCGGATTCAGAGGCACCACCACATCCAATGCTCTACCCATGGACGGATTTGTGACGGAGTAGAGGTATGCCCCCAACCCGGCAACAAGCGGGTAGCGGTTGGCGCGAAGGACGCACAGAGGGGAGGAGGCAACACATGGCAGCCGCAACATTTCAATGCCGTCGCTGATGCCATGGGTTCTGGTGTGGGCTCTACCCACGGCAACATCAGCCGGAAGCTGAGAGATCTAACGAGCACTACTACTGCTGTAGATTTTACGTCGTGGGAGTAGCGAGATACCGATGCCCGCCAGCGTCGCGTAGGCACAAGCTTTGACAATGTGTCTCACCACGAGCGCGAGCCGTGTCTGCGCTGCGGCATCGTTCATGCCAAGAGCCAAACTCATGATAGATGCAGGCGCTGATGCTGGCCGAGCTACCGGGAGCAGCAGCTACAGCAACAGCAGCAGCCACGTCCTTCGACCAGCGGTGTGCTGTGTGTGTTGTGAGGAGTGAGGAGCTGACCGAGGGCTGTACGGGATTGTCACCGAATTTGTTCGTATCTTGGCACATAACCCGAGTTTTATATCTCACGTACTCCTGGAAGAAAAGGCGATTTTGAGTTTTATATCGGGTGGTTTGCGAAATCGCAAATCGCGATGGAGAATTTGGGTTGAAGATCCGAAATATCGCACTCCTCTGAGTTTTATAAGTGTCTAGTGTCGGGGAGTTGGGCTGAGTGCTCTAGTTGACGTTGTCTTTTTTTGTGCAGTTATGGTAGGATATTTCCATTTAATAAGCAAACGAATTTCGTCTCCCACCCTTCAGCGCCCTCGGCGCATGTCATGCCGTCCGAATCCTTCTCCGGATTCAGCTAAGGTCCGGCTACTACCTTGCCAATTGACCTTTCCTTACATAACTTACGTTTCATCCACGGTTTATATATTTTCAACCGCGATTTTCTTTCCATTTTTCTTCCCGTCTATTTCTCGCCTATCCACAACACCACTGTTCTCCCTACTATACACAACCTCCTTATTTGTGTTTTGTTTCGTCTTTCCAATTCCTCTATGCCGTGCACCAACACCTACCTTCACATAGGCCTGTGCGCAAAACCACTCCGGAGAAAACCCATAATTTTCAGTGGCATGTGTGTCGAATACATGTAGGACCTCAACCTCTTGGTACGGTCCATTACCTTCCCTTTCTCTTAGCCACGTCCATTTTGCGCAACAGTATGGATTCCGCATTCTGTGTTTAAACAAATCGTAAATAATGCCGCTTGCGGTTCCTGAAGCCGCATAATCCTCTCTCCATTAAGTCGCGTAAAAACACAGGGCTATTCACGGGTCATGGCCCGGCCCGTGGGTCAGGTCCGGAGGTTTTCAAATCTCACGGGTCAGGTCGAGCCGGATCAGGAGATGTTCGAAATCTCACAATGGTCAGGTCGGGTACGTAGAGACAATCAATATCGCCGAGGTCGGGCCGGGTCAGAGTTGAATATCATAAAGCAAAATAGCACGGATCGGATCGAGTCAGGTCTTGAAGAGTTTAAATTATCACTGGTCAGATCAGGTCAGGTTTGAAAATCTAAACTGCTCACGGGTCGGGGCGGGTCATGACCCGCGGGATTCGGGTCTTGACGCTGGTACCGCGACCTTGACCCGCGTGTTGCTTTTTGCTGAGCCGGGCCTCGCGGATCCGACTTGCGGATCCGACACTTTGTTTAGTTTTTACAAGGGTACGCGCGGTAGAGGTCAGGTGGGGGAAATGTTGTTGGGACGGAAACGGGACGGGACGGGGACGGGAATCGCGCATGTATTTCGTTCCCAACCGTTAATTCCCGACCCCTTCCCGTCGTTGATCTCTGTTCCCACCGTCTGCCGTCGTGACGTAAGGCATCTCGTTCGCGTCCCGACTGTTTCCCGTCCCGCCGTAAGGTTTATTCCCGACTTTTTCCGTCCCACCATCTGCCCAGTTGTTCCTATCCCATCTCGATGTTCGCGCACAGTTTTTCCCATCCCTCAACTCACTATAGGGGCAGATATTCCCATCCCATTTACCACCGACTGTATCCTTTTCCCATCATATGACCATGGATGCAACTGGATTATGCAACTTTGGATGAACAGCTGCAGCAGTAGCCTATTATACGTACTTGTATATATGTAGAGGAGATTGTTGGTCCATTTAACCCCCCCCCCCCGCCTTTTTGTAATTTTTTTTAAACTTGAGCTGTTAGTCGATTCATTATATTAATATGAACACCTGCTTGAATTGTTTTTCAAACATAAAGAAAATAGATGTATAACTATACATAAAATCATTCCTTGAATATCGCGTCATCCCTTGGTGTCATGGACTTTGGTCAGGAGTTTTTTGTCTCGGCCTAAGTATGCGATTCGCGGAACTGGAATTCTCGGTCGAATATGGCTTGGTTCGAGCGCCGCCTTCGGGGGGCGGCTCCAACGCCCCTCGCCCTGCCGTGTCCGTTCCGCACATCGACGTGAACGCGGACGGGCGCCGAGCGAGACGAGCGAGTGTCGAGGAGGAATTTTGGAAAAATTGTTGAATCTTAATGGCTGCGACGCCTGAATGGTTTACAAAATTGGCATCGATTCTAAACGGTACGTGATAATGTTTGGAATTTTGCGGTGGCATACTCTCGAGCGATAGTTTCTTTGCTGTACTCTTTTACTAGTTCGTTTGGTTTCTTGCTCGGCATTTTATTGCTTCTGTTTCTGCTCGTTTTGCCAGCTGGAAATTCATATTTTTAGTGTGGGTTCACCTAAAACGTGACACAACTTACCGACGATATCCAACAACTTCGTGACACAAATTACCGACGGCAAGACGTTTCGTGACCAAATAACTCCCAAATCATGATGACCAAATAACTTCCAAATCATGACCAACTAACTCCCAAATCATGATACTTTCACGTGACATAATTTCGAGACAAAAACAAGCAGGTAGAGCCGTCTCTTCGGCCTTTGGCCCTGGCTTTAGCACGGCCGCTGACACTCCAGGCAGCCTCTGCTGTAGGCATGAACGAATGCGGTTGATTCGCAGCGAACTATCCCGCTGTGCTCGCTTCTATGTGGCCATTGTCCATGCCATTTCGTGTCACCTCCCTTCTGTTTTGAGCTCGTCGTCGTGCGGTTGAGGTACGAGGAAACCCGTACGTACTCGGTGAGAACAGCAGTATGTACGACGAGTATGAACGCCAATTGACGACATTGGCAAGCACACAACAACAGGTGTAGCAGCAGTAGCCGAAGGGCGAAACTTCTAGCACATAATGCAGCAACCAGTAGCAACCAGAACTACAGCTGATAGCTCAAAGTGCAGTGCGAGTGCCGTTGGCAAGTTCAGTCGTACACGCATCACTCTGTCCAACATATAACAGAATCTCGAGACCAAACCAAGCACGGAGAAGAGCCATCTCTTCGGCCTTTGGCCCTGGCTTTAGCACGGCCGCTGACACTCCAGGCAGCCTCTGCTGTAGGCATGAACGAATGCGGTTGATTCGCAGCGAACTATCCCGCTGTGCTCGCTTCTATGTGGCCATTGTCCATGCCATTTCATGTCACCTCCCTTCTGTTTTGAGCTCGTCGTCGTACGGTTGAGGTACGAGGAAACCCGTACGTACTCGGTGAGAACAGCAGTATGTACGACGAGCATGAACGCCAATTGACGACATTGGCAAGCACACAACAGCAGGTGTAGCAGCAGTAGCCGAAGGGCGAAACTTCTAGCACATAATGCAGCAACTAGTAGCAACCAGAACTACAGCGGATAGCTCAAAGTGCAGTGCGAGTGCCGTTGGCAAGTTTAGTCGTACAAGCATCACTCTGTCCAATATATAACAACCGTTTATGTCCATATTGATGAAGAAGAAAAAATTACATTTCCTGTAAGAATGATACGTCGTACGAGCGGACGTTCTGGCGTGCTCCTGCCGGGAGACCATCGAGCACACCGCATGCATGTTTTACCCAAACAAGAGCCAACAAGAGGCACGGCAGGGGCCCCCAACACAGAGACACGTGACAACCACGGCCAGCTGTCGATCGCGTAATTGGCCTGTAGTCCGTGCTTCGGTGGGTGTATCGGAAGTCGTTCGTAGTACTACAGCTGTAGACCGTCGAAAGACCACGTGACATGTGACATCCCGTTCTGGTGGCAGCCTCGCGAGTAGACCCCCCATTATTTATTTTTCTTTTCTTTTTCTTGGCCCCATGCACCCGTTTCCTTTCCTTTCTCTTCTTTGTTCTTTGTTTCTTTTTTCCAATCGACTTGTGTCTGTTGTGCGTATGCGTAGTGATAGATACTACGTGTGATATATACGTGTTTTTTTTTGTTTTTGTTTTTGTCCGCCGGCGGATGGGGAAAGATAAAGCTTTAGCTCACCACACTTCCACGTATTTTCATATGCGTCGTGTGTAGATTTAACTCAGTTGCTTTCGCAGTAGTCTTTCTTGGGTGGCAAGCGGTATAGTCGGTTTTCCCAGGCGCGAGTAATGAGACGTATGCACCGGTATGGACCTGGCACATCGTATACTGACTCCCGATTTCACTTTTATATGTTTCTGGTGGAGGCATGAATTGCGTCAGCTGTGATTTATGCGTGTACCACCTTGGGTTGTGTTTTTCCCTAGGGTATTCCTCTGCTCCAGAGTGACTGGAACCAGTCCTGCGACCACGGACTGGATTGTGCGAGTTAATGTGAGAACGACAACAACAACTGAAACATTGCCTGTTTCTTGACCTTTGAGCTGCTTCCTGAAAATTTGGTCCTTCTGCCAACACGATTTTGAATCTTTTCGCGTGTTTTCTTTTTTTTTGTCTAGTAAGTTGAACTTCCTACCATTTGCCGCTAATTAGCCGCCTGTGCAATAGTTGCGAAACGGTCCAGCTTTAGGTCTCCTTTGATTACCACCATTTGTTTTGTAGTTGACGAAGCTTCATCGGCTGAGATCGGGGCTTGGCTCATCAGCTCGACACCGCCCAGCACCCCATCGCAGCGCTATAGATCACAGCAACGAAGCGCCGTGCAGTGCTCTGCGGCTCAGCTCAGCAGCGCACCGCAGCGCAGCGCTAGCTCAGCAGAGCGAAGCGCTATGCTTTGCCGTGCTCTGCCGTCGCGATCGTTCGTTGTTCATGATATCTAAAACTCAGCGTAGGCTGATATTTAGGTATTTGGCGCTTTATTCTATATCGCGTCAACCATCGTAATATCATACAATATGGGGGAGGGAATGTAATCTCTATGCAAAGATCCTGTTTTGTTTTAATCAATTGTCAGCCGGCCGCCCCGGTGGTCTAGTGGTTTTACCCTCGAATACTACCAACGTTTGGTTGTCCTTGAGTTCGACACCCACCACGATGAAATTTGACTTTATTTGCAAAAATGCAATCAAAAAAAGAGATCAACTGCTGAGAGCGCCTGCTAGGTACAATTCGACGCGAGTCGACGAGGGAAGAAAATGCTCGATTCTCCTCGCGGTAAAAATGAAAGCACGTGCCGAAGTGGGGAGGGAGGAGGAGGGCCCGCTATGTGACCCCGGATCTGAGTTACTACTGGGAGGGAGCGCGAGAATGGTGCGGGGATGATAAATGGGATGAAGAAAAAAAAATGTTGCAAAGAAAGGTGTATGATTATTTCTACCAGTAAATAATATGTCAGTCTCTAGGAAATACGCACGGCACCATCAGCAGTCGTCATGGTAGAGACACTCCGGATATTATGTATTGAGGGGACGCGTCCGATTTCGACAACGTGAAAGCACCCACGAAGCAAAGATAGCAGACACACATATCCCGCCTTCTCGAGAAAAAACAGAGAAGAAGCGCTACGCCAACCTCCCGTACGAGCAAAGCCACCCCCGCACCTATCTTAGACAACGCCGACGCAACGAGAAATCGCCCTCCTTTTCTTCGTTTTTCTCCTCGCCCGCAACCACGCAGACCAATCAATGCGACAGCCTTCACGTAACAAACAAAACAATCTTCCAAAACCTCGCCGGCTGACATGGCCCCATGTCGACGTTTGATGCAAACCGACTTTGCATCCTGTCTTTCGACTTCGAACCTCCATTGCCACGGGGACAGCAGTGCAGTCTCTTCATTAATGCCAAGGCCTCTTTCGTTTCGCCTAAAGGCGACGCAGGTTCTCAATAATACTTTTTTCGACATTTTTGTTTGATAGACGCCAACTTTTACTTGACGGCGCATTTAACATATTGTGTTTCGCCTATCCTTGCCTTCTTTGTTGTATAGTATTACGTATTTTTTCTGTCAAATCATGACTTTCATAATCCCATGTTCGTATTAAACTCTTGGCATTACTTTTAAATTTCAATGCATGCCAAATCGGACAGCTACACCTTAAGTTGTCAAAGTGCTGCCCTGCCCTACCCGAAGCATGGGCGCCGGCGGATGCCGGCGCCCATGCGGAGCCCTTGTATAATACAAAATAGAGTTTTTACAAAAAAAAAGTGGGGAAGAAAATACTTGTAAACACGTCAGCTGATGCGTGTTCTTTGTTCGTTCTTGCACAAACACACGCCCTGTGCGCACGCACACGACATGGCAATCATGGACGTTGTGGAGGTGGATGGTGCCGGTGGGTCTGCTTCGTCGGCTCAAGCAGAACGTACGTAGACTACACAACAAGTGGTAGCAATCGGCAAATAGCACCCGGTTTAACTTTCCTCTTTTCGACCGTTGTCTCCAGCCCGCGTCCCCGATCGTGTTCCCAACCATTCCGGACTGCGTCTCCCCGCCATATCCCGACTACGTTGCCGATCGATTTCCCGACTATGTTCTCGACCATGTTCCCGACCATTTTCCCGACTGTTCCGGACCGTTTTCCCGTATATGTTTCCGACCGATTTCCCTACCTGTTTCCGACCCATTGCGCGACCCCGTTCCGTCCCGCCAAGAAATCGTGCACTCCCATCCCGTCCCGTCAACCAAGTGGCTTCCCAACTTCCCGTCCCATTCTTGTCCCGCGATAAGCAAACGGGAAGCTTTTCCCATATCGTCCCACGGGAAAACGCCAACAAAAATCCTCCTGCCGCGGGCAAAACGGTTACCGTCCCTCCGCACCGCGCGTACCCTTGGTTTTTTTATCATCAATTTTTTTTCTAGCATAACCCGTACCTGGCAAGAGGCCCTCGGCGGCCTTCTAGACAAGGCGTGGTCACAAATATCTTCCCCTCTCCCCGCCCGGTACTTACCTTCATTTTCATGGCGCATAGGGTTCGGCATTCCCACTCTTCAGGTTTTTATGGCTGTCGATTTTCATCGAATTTGCTAACTCGCGCTTTCCGCTCGTCAATTTTTCGCAAGAAAAGTCCGTGTACGAGCACGAGCATGCACTCGGTGGGACTTGAACCCACGACATTTGACTTTATTAGGGACGAGATTCACGTAATACTCCACCGGGGACCCCGACTTGGGTTGGGGGTAGCTTGCCACTATACCGCTTCCCGCCCGAGGGCTTCTCTCGTGCCGATACTCGTTATCGTGCTCAAATTTTAAAAAGTCCCCAAATAGATGTACTGATAATTGGTGGGTATGAGGCGAGACTTCAATACCTGCAGTACTCTAATCTGCGATGCCGGGTTAATACGGAAAACACAGAAGGAGACCAGAAATAAGAAGCATATTATACCTAATAGATGCGAACTGACGAGTCCAACACGAACGACACATCTACGCTGTTCAATGCCGATGTTGACCTCCTATTTTTAAGGGGGAAAATCTTCGATACTCACTCGTGCTGTGCTCGTAGCAGTAGCAGCAACAACAGCAGCAGCAGGAGCTGAAGCAGCAGAAGCAGTAGCAGCAGTAGTAACAGCAGCAGGACACTTGAGACCAGGGCCGGGTCAGCATCGCTGTGCATGCGTCTCGTCTGTCAAACCCTTGGAAATAGCTGCAGCAGTAGTTCCCGGTTATCTTGGCTTTATTCTTGAAGGCGGACACTCTGCATCTCCGAAACCAAAACAAGCCCAACATCGGAGGTACGTACTCCGTGTCACGTGCCACCACTATGATGCCTATAGCGGAGCCGTCCCCCCATCAGTACAGTGGGGCTGGCAATGTCATTTGCAGCTTGTCTCAGTGATACAGTCCAAGCAGCAATGTGGGCAGACATATAAGGGCTCGCTTGATAAAACTCAATTTTCCATAGGCAGAAGCCCGTTATGATGTTTTCAGGTTTGAAACCCGTACCCATACACATGTATTAATATTATCATGTTGGGCCTCGGGTTGGCTAGCATTTTGGTGTTTCTTCGCTTTCAGAGCCTCTTGCTTCTCCGACGCCCAATTCTCGCATCACTTTCATGTGCCCTGGCTGTCGGATCTGATGAAGGTACGTATACGGAACTTCGCTAAGGGTTCTCAAGGGCTCTCAGATAGGTAACCAATTAGTATGCGTATTATACTAAAATACACTCCAGCCGTGAGTTCGAATATTTCGTCGAAAGTCATCTTTGCAGCAAGCTTTGTGTGATGCTCTAATCCCGCGTAATACTGAGTGTGTGTCAGGCTCTTCCCTCCCCTCCCCTCCCGCAAGAATACTTACAAGTGAAACCCACCCATAGGATCCAAAAAGAGAGGTTCGTGGCGGGAAACACTTCCTCTCGTACGCACCTCAAGTACAACGGCTCTCTTTTTTCAAGTGAAGCGAAAGGATGCGAGATGTTCATGGTTTTGTGATCATAGGCTGGTTTTGGCCCTTGACAAACTGTAAACTACTTGATTTGAGAGTGGATGTTTTTTGTTGTCTACACAAGATTTTTTCCCCCTGCCCTGGTGATCACGACTGAGGTCGCCCCGCCATGCAATTCGGCGTAGTTCAAAAGTCATGAGCGGAAACATCGTTGGATATATTGTCCTGCACGTACTCTACAAGTCGTATTCATTTTTTTTGCGCCACTCTCTTCCACTAAAAGCTGGGGCATGACTTGAGAGTTCCTACAGCAGTTCATACGCAATAGCTGGCACGAAAGTGTTTAGTATTGGCGGGAAAGTCCAAGGCCGACAGATTGGTCGTACAAGATTCGGAATTATCCTTCTTTTTTTATCGGTATTCGCTCTATATCCCTCTTCGACGGGAGATCTTGCTGTTCCAAACTCACCTGCATGTATTACATATGCTCATATTATTCTAGCATGCAGGCGTTATTCCATCCTTGCCCCATCAAACTACTGCTGTAATATGGACCGCTGTGGTCGTATCATTGGGCATATCACCTTGCATAGAATGGTTGGATGCATTTTGTCTGGTAGTTCCACTGTCACTGTTGGCGTCTCTTGTGAACTCTTGAGATACGAACGGGAAGTCCATGGCCGATGGCATGGCACTTCCCCGTGTGATAACGAACGAACTATTGCATTGTGGACAAACGCGCTCCGAGCCTACGAAGGGAAGTCCTCGGAGCTGATACCACCGGGCCCGCGGTCGCGCGAGGCGGTACAATTCAATGGAATTGAGTAAGTTCTGCTCACTGCCCAAAACGTGACCAATTTTCTTTTCGGGGGCCGGAAAGCGGTGCGTTGCGTGTTGGTGTTGGACACCAGCCGAAAGCATTGGAAGACGCTACAGCAGCAAGAGGAGCGCGAGCGCAGGGCGCTGGCGGAGTCCACTCTGCAATTTGGGGCAACCCGAGAGGTGGAGGCCAAGCCGGCGGCCGGCTGAGGCCGGAAATCAAGGTGACGATTTCGGGAGATAGACTGCCGAGATTGGATGATGTTGTTACCTTCGACGATATGCGTGAATTTCTTGTTGCTTACTCGGAGTACGAGCAGCAGATGCACTATCACAAACCAAGATCGAGGAGACCGGGTGCTCGGCGAGGAGGCGAGAGCTGGTAGATTCGGCGACCCGAATAATGGTGGCTGATGACTTTTACAATGGCAAGCCCTGGGTCGACCCCTCCGAGGAGGGGGGAATGTAAGGGCTCAAAAGGTTTGCTGGCGTTGATATGCAGCAGACGAGTTATGAGGATTTTTGCCGTATATTCCGTGTGCTGAAGATGGATGCGAGCGTGCCGACAGATAGCAGGGTGTTCATGCAATAACGTGCCCTGCGGAAATACCTTGCTGATAGCGGGCTCATGGAGGTGGTGAGGCCCGACGGTCGGCAGTACACGCTTAAGCATGGCAAGGTATTGGTTGAGGCAATAGCGGCGGGAATCGAGCCACTCGAGTTCCGCCGCAAGGTGGAAGAAAGGATGCGTTTCGATCTCGTAACGCATGATCCTGGCGCATTGTACATCGTTATTGCCAAGCAGCTACGGGATCAAGCTGTAATTGAGCCCAACGATGCTCACCGTCAAACAGCATAGCGGCGTGGCGCTATGTTGGTGGCTGCTGCGGGGACCAAGCCGCAGGGAAGTACTGCTGACGGTCACGACTCACGCGAGAGTGCCAAGGCTGCTGGTGTGAACGCATAGCGGAATCGTCGGTACTACAGGAACGAGTGTTTCGTATGTGGCAAGCAGGGACACAAGCAGTGGGACTGCTCCCAAAGCCGGCAGGTTGAGGCGGGGAAAGACGTCTATGGCCAGAGCCACGGCTATACCCCCACACGGCAGCAGTTCACAAACGGTCCCGCTCAGCATACCCGGAGCAAGACAACTGGGATGGCCCCTGCGCCTGCCACTCCTCGAGCTAGTGCGTACCAGACTGCCTCAAAAGCGGTGGTTACGAAGACCATACCTGCTGCGCCTGAAGCGTCTACGCAAAATGACGACGACCACGTGTACATTCGCGTGCCGCGGGAGAAGATGGCGTCAGTGGATAACGGGCTCACCGAGACGGTGCAGCACCGGGTTTCCCAAAGCGCTGGGCCACAGAATGCAACATCAGCTCTTCACTCCGTTCCGGTGCAGCCGCCGACAACCGCGTCACAGCCGTGGCGTGGAGATTCCAGCACCATTCATTCCGCGCGTGTTGCGGTCGTGCAGCCTGGCAGATGT
Organism: Undaria pinnatifida; assembly: GCA_012845835.1. Lineage (NCBI taxonomy): Eukaryota > Phaeophyceae > Laminariales > Alariaceae > Undaria > Undaria pinnatifida. The sequence continues at coordinate 5,681,656 of JABAKD010000001.1, read as the reverse complement.
GGCAACACGATCGTGGATTCGGTAGAGAACGAACCGCATGTGGAGGTCCTGACGCAGCATCTCGCGGGGCGTCTTGCGGTTCCCGGTGCTTCCGCGGCTGCTGAGGTGAAGGTGCTCATGGATTCTGGTTCAAGCATGACAGCAATGTCGGAGGAGCTGGTACAGGCCCTGCGGGGACAACCGGGGATGACGCAAACCGCCGCGTTAACGCAGGCGTTTGTTGGGCATGCGCGTGTGGTCATGTCGTTGGGCCAGGAGTGTGATATTGAGACGCAATCGTGTCCACTCCACTTAACGATCGAAACACCATGGGGACCAGTCCGATTTACCATGCTGTTTATCGTGCTCCCTGGGGGGGGCGATATGGTCATCATCGGGCAGAAGACGCTGAGAGAGAAACTCGGCATCGACGTCATGGCGCAGCTCAAGGCCTCTGTACTGAAGGCACAAGGGCGTCAAGATGGCGCTTGGATGGAGCTTACAGCTCGTTCTGCGGACGACCCCAACGATGGTGCTGTGCTGCGAGCGGCGATGAGGTCGCGCTGACGCTGCCGTCTCAACGACCCATGTTATTCCAGGATTACGAGGTGGAAATGGGGGATCGTGTGCGCGTGTTGGAGACTGCTGTCGATTGCGCTGTTGATCATGGCTCCCCGCCGGAATGTGCCAAGATGCTGCACGATATCGTTTTTCACTCGCACCTTTACGTGTTATGCCGGGCGTTTTTGGGTGACCCACATGCACGCAAGAAGCCTGGGGCTGTCCAGCTTCATTTAGGTGCAAGGGTGGTGCGGGCGAAGCCCCCACCTGAAGGTTATCGCCTACCGTGGAGTGCGGCAGAGTCTTGCTGCGACTGCCGCTCGGTAGTGACGACGACTTTGTCGTCAAGGTGGCCTGGGAAGGGCCAGAGGAGGCGGAGAGGACCTGGGAGTCGGTGTCGCGCGTGTTTGATGGCGCGCCGGCCGTGCTGCGAAAAGAGCTCAAGGCGCTGCGGCTGAAGGCGGAGCAGAATCGGGGACTCGTGCAGCGGTATGGGTTGCGTATGTGATCATATTGTGGTTTGGGGGGAGCCCCGTATTATGAGTTGCTGATTCGGTTTTATCCGAATTTTGAATTTCTAGTTTTTCTGACTTGGAGATTCTGCGTAGGGCGCTGATGTTACCTGACGCAGCCACAGCTGGCGGTTCATCGCCGAGGCTGTGTGGACAGAGCATGTCCGGGGTTGATGATTCCGTTTTACGGGTGGCTATTGTACTGAAAGGCACATTCCTTATGTGCTCTGGGTTTCGGCATGTTGCATGCGCAATTGGAGGTGTGACGCTTGGTGCGTGGTTTGCTTTTAGGTGCGTTGGTGATGATGCGGCTGCTGAGCAATCGTTGTTCACGGTCAGTAAAAGTAGTAGGTCTTAGGTCGTGGTGAAACTGACCGGGATGTGTTGGAATTGACCATTGCCCAACGTACGGGCAGCTATGTTTATCAAAGCTCCTCGGTCTAATCCAATTTGTGGTTGGTAGCCCGAGATGGGCTTTTGAAGGGTGCTGTACCGCTGTGGTCGTACCATTGGGCATTTTACCGTGCATAGAATGATTAGATATATTTTGTCAGGGAGTTCCACTATCACTGTTTGCGTTTCTTGTGAACTCTTGAGATACGAACGGGAAGGTCCATGACCGATGGCATGGCACTTCCCCGTGTGATAACGAACGAACTCTTGTATTGTGGACAACGCACTCCGAGCCTACGAGGGGCATTTATCAGAGCTGATACCACCGGCCCGCGGTCGCGCGAGTCGTTAGAAATACTATAAAAACGTGCATTCTTACGTCACCCCCTTCTAATTCAACCTGTGTGGATAACAGGTCCCGTCCCCTAGATCGTACCGCCTCATTGTGCCCTCGAGGAGCCAGGATGGACTATACTATAACCCCTCAAGGCCATCCTGGCTCCTCACTCTGAGGTTATCCTCTTTTGGCTGCTGACCCCTGAGAGTGCGGTTACGCGTACAACCCACCTAGGTGTATCTCCACACCTCCCATCAGACGAAGAGATTAACCTGCCGCGGGACTACCGTCCCGCATTTGGCATACCGGCTGGGATCTTTTGTTCGAGCAACGCTGATTTTTTCTTGAGCGGGTGTTTTTTTTAAACCCGCGGAAGGGGAGAATGATCGGGGTCGTCTAAGAACTTGAAGTACGGCCCAAATTACATTTTCTATCTTACAATTAACTTATCTGGGCCTAGTGTAGGAAAAGCTGATGCGATACTTGCAAACTATTCGCGATCACTCTCGACTAAACTGAGTTATTTCATCTTTCAGATTATGTGAATGTAGCCTTTTCAGATTATCTGAAGGTACCTCATAAGCACGTGGGGATGGTGAGCGATACGGCTGCACATCTTCCGGCACATTACGACAAATGGAGGCCAACCTGGGTTGCGACGGCAAGACGTCAGAACAATGAATCTTTCCTTGGGCTGTGTCCTCTGGTACATCAGCAAAAAGTCGGGATGATGTGTTTGGTACTACATGTGACTTTCCCGGCTTATGCTCGACTGTATAATCGAAACCTTTCAAGGCAATGGCCCAACGTGTCAACGTGTTGGACGTGTCTTGCGTGTACCATATATGCGTGAGAGCAGCATGGTCAGCGACGCATTTAAAGTGTTAGCCCCAAAGGTACGGTCGCTAACGTTGCCGAACAAGGACAACTCCACAACGCTCTTTCATCGTTGCCGACCCCAAAGAGTGCGGTTACCCGTACAACCCACCTCGGTCTGTCTCCACACTCCATCAGACAACGAGATTTACCGCTGCGGGACGACCGTCTCGCAACTGTGGTAAGTTTGAATAATTCCTACACTTGTTCGTCTTGTATTGTACCTGGTTCAAAATTGTTTAGAAGCAACAAAACTGTGTTGGTACATGTTTTAAAAACGAAACGGAAAACACTCTTAATGCCTTGTTATGTCTACAATCGCTACGACACCCCTCCGAAGGAGGACATCGTATGCATGGTACTACGTACAGTTCCACGCATATTTGTTTTTCCTATCGTGTATTTTCGCTCATATACCTCTGTATGTACGCGCCACGGTTGAGCCAAACGAAGTTATATCGTATCAAGTATCTCCCTCAAACTCGAACACTACGGTACCTACAAAAACACTGAGCCCCACAAGCCATGGCCGACCCCACAAACCAACAACAGCGCCTGTAACTACCTGTTTCTAATCGCCGGCCTGTTAGGGTGGAGAATCTGGAGAAACGTTGCTGCGTCGCTGCTACGATACCGCGGAGGCCTTCTTTTCCCTACCTGAGGTGAGATGGTGACTTGTCAGGCTCGACAACGGTGAATTCATTGCAATAGGTTTAATCGTCTCAGTCGTCCTCAATTTATCAATACGAGTACTCAGGTCTCAATGACGTGGTATTTTGTTGCTGTCTCGAGGAAAAATAAAAAAAGTGCCGTGAACATGTACGTCGCCAGTCAAGGGCAAATGTACTGCTGCACTATTGTTACTCCACGAATATTAGCTAAGGTAGCGCAGGCTGGCCACTTTTATAAGTTGTCCTCTGTTGCGTTCTTGTCGTTTCCTGGCGCCGAGAAGGTTGCCAGGTCCTCGCCTTATACCGCGTCTCATTATTGCATTACGTTATTCTGTCGTTTTGGGGAGGTTGTTATGATAGTATATATATTTCGTCGTTAACCTCAACGGTGACCAAATTTCATGCATAAAGAGCAAATCTACCCCCGGTGCATCTCTTGCCATATCTGCAAAGAGTCCACTCCACTAGCCTAACCCTTTGGAACTTGAGAGGGGAACGGGACGAGTACAGCATCTGCCACGCGAAGAAGCACGAAGAAGCACGAAGCACCTCGGGTTACTGGGGTAGGGTGTGCGTTCGAACTAAAATGGAACGAGAAGTACGACCCGCTCGCAGCATTGTTATACCTGTACCAGGTGCTGGCTCTTTCTAGAATTATAACAAGAACTCAGTTTTATCGCTTGTAGCTTGCTACCCGTATGCGCCAAAAAAGTCAATGTATCCAGTCTGAAACCGGCCCACCGTTGGTGTAATACGATATCCAGGGATGTAAGCCCCCGTACTACTGTTAATAACAAACACATTTTGCCCTGGATCTACCTCTTTCGCCAAACTGCATCAAAACTACGAAGCTGTTGATGTTTTTCTTGGTACAGGGATGTAGGGAACGGTGCTGTACCGACTGTGTGCCAGCAATACTGCGGGCTACTGTGGGTAGCGTGACTTTTGGGATATACGTTGTCAGCGGACGTTAGCGGGTATTGATACAGCCCCCTCACCGGTAGCCTGCAGCGTTGTTATCATTATCATGATACTTTCAATATCAATATCAAATATATAGTATCCGCGCGTGTTTCAACGTAACCTGTAAACGTTAGGTTTGTGTAATTGCACTATGCCTCCCTCCACTATTAATAACAGGCGTTGAAGAATGCCTATACGGAAGACCAAGCGGCAATGCAAGGCAAAGGGGGTTCTTGCTACACACCTCTCGTAAGTCGAAAACGTTATCGCATCGAAGAAAAAGTAAGGCTGACTTCACCGCGATGACATGCTAATACTTGTACTGTAATAGGTAGTTCATAGGTGTGGGTAAAGCTTTTGCCATCCAGGTTGGTGCTCAGGTAGAAACTGCAGGCCACAATAATCTTGATCGCGTTGGCGGCCGGTCGGTACTGCTGTTCGTCAGACATAAAACAACTACTGATAACTGCGCTAGATATTTTTGTGCAAATGACTTTACAGTATTTGGCGTTCGATACATTTCAACCAACAGCCCCAACCGCCGCTGGAACATGCGGCATTCAGACTGCTGAGTGTAGCCGTCCTCTACCCGCTCGCCTCGCCCGCCCAATGCTGCGGTAAGAATGCCCGCATGTACGGACGAGCTATGTACGCTCTCCATGTTGAGTTCATTGCGATGGTCGATTATTAATACAGCAGGCGTCCCCTGTGGTATGATATTGGGTGGATACTGTCCGTACTAAAGTCAATGGTGTGGGTTCGAATCCTCCCGAGTGCATACTCGTGCTCGCAGGGACTTGTTCTTGCGTAAAAAAGGACTAGCGGAAAGGGCGAGAACCTTGGTTGGCAAAATTCGATGAAAATCGACGAGCGTAAAAATACTAAAGGTGGGAATGCTGAGCCCTATGCGCGATAAAAATTAAGGCTTGTACCGGGGGGAAGGGAAGACACCTCTGACCACAGCATGGCTTGTCCAGCCGCTGAGGGTAAAACATATTACTAGCTAGGCCGGAAAGTAAATATTGTCGTTTGATTGGTGTCGTTCAATTGGTTTAGTTCGGTTGATTGGTGTGCTGATTGGGGTCTTTTGATTTCTGTGATTCGATTGGTGTATTTGGTTGGCATCAACTGATTGGTGTGATTTGTTTACTTTCATTCGATTGATGTTATTGGTTCTGCATCGGTCATTACAGCAGTAGGCTCATGGAAGATTACCCGCTTAAGTTCTGTAGGGTTTGTGGATTCCGGGTAAGGGTATGGGGGTCTTACAGAACTTCCAGAAGTTTTTTGTACGGGTATGGAATTGTTACGGAACTTCCAGAAGTTCCGGGTATTGTGGCACAGGCATACATAACTCACAGAAGTTCCGGGCGGGTACAAAACATGCTGTACCCGTACCCCGGGTAGTGTTGCACGGGTCTTACAGAACTCACAGAAGCTGTACGGCTATGAAAGTCTTACAAAATTCCAGAATTTCCGGGTATTGTGGCACGGGCGTGCAGAACTTCCAGAAGTTCCGGGCAGGTATAAACGTGTTGTACCCGTACCCCGGGTCTTTGTGGCACCGGCGTACATAACTTTCAGAAGTTCCGGGTACGAGTATGAGCGTCCTACAGAAGTTATAGAAGTTTTTTGTCGGGTAATACCCGGGGTAAATACCCCGGGTATTACCCCGGGTATGGTTTTATGTGTACCCTACAGACAGAACGAAAATAGAAAGTTCGGTTACGGGTATGAATGTCGTACAGAACTCACATACGTTCCGGGTACGGGTAGGTTTGTACATAACTCACAGAAGTCCCGGCCACGGGTAATTCCCGGGTAAATACCCTCCTCAAAAGGGGCGAAAAAACAACAAATTGGCTGGTCAAAAAAAGACACAATTGTCAACGCAAAAAATTACTGCGTTTGGCATACTGCACACACTGATGCACTCATAGGAGATAACACATACGTCTACTACTACTGTTCTTCTGTAACAGATCATACCATAGCGTACCCCGACTGTGGCGCCTAAAAATAAATAATGGCGGTTGCAAACCCAATTTTTCCACTAGCTCGATAAGCCAAGTGCCGCGACAAAGAAGAAGCGAAGCCACCGAAAACACGAGAACTTCAAGACTTCGATGATATGATAGCGAGATCTGCATTATCCCGATCGGAAAAAAAGCAATGACAATGCGCAATACGTGGTTTCCCGATAGGAGGAAAAAAATTGGTGTTTCAAGCAAATCGAATCGAGTTCAGTTCGATTAAAAAAAATAATAATTTCGATTCAAAGTGTTTTCGTTAATACGTCATTACGTGTGCTCTTAGAAACGAAATAAACGTCAGCAACAGGTGCTCTTATTGTATGATACGTACTGCTTGTTGCTGTACCGCTGTGGTCGTATCATTCGGTATTTTACCGTCGCATAGAATGGTTGGACACATTTTATACGTACCGCTGTGGTCTTATCATCGGGCATTTTATCGTGCATAAAATGGTTGGATACATTTTATCAGGGAGTTCCACTGTCATTTTTGGCGTCTCTTGTGAGCTCTGGAGATCTTGTGATACGAACGGGAAAGTCCATGGCCGATGGCATGGCACTTCCCCGTGTGATAACGAACGAACTGTTGCATTGTGGACAAACGCGCTCCGAGCCTACGAGGGGAAGTCCTCGGAGCTGATACCACCCGGCCCGCGGTCGCGCGAGTCGGTACAATTCAATTGGATTGGGTAAGTTTTGCGTACTGCCCAAAACGTGACCAATTTTCTTTTCGGAGGCCGGAAAGCACTGTTTTGCGTGCTGGTGTGGGACACCAGCCGAAAGTAGTGGAAGACCTACGGCAGCAAGAGGAGCACGAGCGCAGGGCGCTGACGGAGTCCATTCTGCAAGCTGGGGCAACCCGAGAGGCGGAGGCCGAGCCGGCGGCCGGCTGAGGCCGGAAATCAAGGTGGCAATCGGGGAAGATAGACCGCCAAGGTTGGGTGGTGCTGTTGTTACCTTCGAGGATATGCGTGAATTTCTTGTTGCTTACTCGGAGTACGAGCAGCAGATGCATACCACAAACCAAGATGGAGGAGACCGGGTGCTCGCGAGGAGGCGAGAGCTGGTAGATTCGGCGACCCAGATGATGGTGGGTGATGAGTTCTACAATGGCAAGCTCTGGGTCGACCTCTCCGAGAAGGAGCTATTGCATGGGCTCAAAGGGTTTGCTGGCGTTGATATGCAGCAGACGAGTGATGAGGATTTTCGCCGTCAGATATTCCGTGTGCTGAAGATGGATGCGAGCGTGCCGACAGATAGCAGGGTGTTCATGCAAAAGCGTGCCCTGCGGAAATACCTTGCTGACAGCGGGCTGACGGAGGTGGTGAGGCCCGACGGTCGGCAGTACACGCTTAAGCATGGCAAGGTACTGGTTGAGGCAACAGCGGGAATCGAGCCACTCGAGTTCCGCCGCAAGGTAGAAAAAAATATGCGTTTCGATATCGTAACGCATGACCCTGACGCGTTGTTCAACGTTATTGCTAAGCAGCAACGGGACCAGGCTGTAATTGAGACCAATGATGCTAAACGTCGGCAAACAGCAAAGCGGCGTGACGCTAGGTTGATGGCTGCTGCGGAGACCAAGCCGCATGAAAGTGCTGCTGACGAGTGTACGACTCACGCGAGAATACCAAGGCTGCTGGTGTGAAAGCAGAGCGGAATCGTCGTTACTACAACAACGAGTGTTTCGTATGTGGCAAGCAGGGACACAAGCAGTGGGACTGCCTCCAAAGCCAGCAAGGTAAGGCGGGGAAAGGCGCCCATGACTTGGTCCACGGCCAGACTCCCACACAGCAGCAACAGTCCACAGACGGTCCTGCTCAGCATACCCGGAGCAAGGCAACTGGGATGGCCCCTGCGCCTGCCACTCCTCGAGCTAGTGGGTACCAGATCGCCTCAAAAGCGGTGGTTACGAAGACCGAACCTGCTCCGCCTAAGTGTCTACACAGAATAACGAAGACTACGTGTACATTCGCGTGCCGCTAGAGAAGATGACGCCAGTGGATAACGGGCTCACTGAGACGGTGCAGCACCAGGTTTCCCAATTCGTTCACACCGTTCCGGTGCAGCCGCCGACAACCGCGTCACAGCCGTGGCGTGGAGATTCCAGCGACCAGTCATTCCGCGCGTGTTGCGGTCGTGCAACCTGGCAGATGTGGCAACACGATCGTGGATTCGGTAGAGAACGAACCGCATGTGGAGGTCCTGACGCAGCATCTCGCGGGGCGTCTTGCGGTCCCCGGTGCTTCCGCGGCTGCTGAGGTGAAGGTGCTCATGGATTCTGGTTCAAGCGTGACAGCAATGTCGGAGGAGCTGGTACAGGCCCTGCGGGGACAGCCGGGGATGACGCAAACCGCCGCGTTAACGCAGGCGTTTGTTGGGCATGCGCGTGTGGTCATGTCGTTGGGCCAGGAGTGTGATATTGAGACGCAATCGTGTCCACTCCACTTAACGATCGAAACACCATGGGGACCAGTCCGATTTACCATGCTGTTTATCGTGCTCCCTGGGGGGGGGCGATATGGTCATCATCGGGCAGAAGACGCTGAGAGAGAAACGCGGCATCGACGTCATGGCGCAGCTCAAGGCCTCTGTACTGAAGGCACAAGGGCGTCAAGATGGCGCTTGGATGGAGCTTACAGCTCGTTCTGCGGACGACCCCAACGATGGTGCTGTGGTGCGAGCGGAGATGGCTGTCACAGCGTTTGTGCCGGGCGGTGATGCGCCAGGCGACGTGGACGATGAGGTCGCATTGATGCTGCCGTCTCAACGACCCATGATATTCCAGGATTCCGAGGTGGAAATGGGGGATCGTGTGGGCGTGTTGGAGACTGCTGTCGATAGCGCTGTTGATCA